>JBAIZL010000002.1:377286808-377316808 GCA_036971475.1 Prosapia bicincta | reverse complement strand
TTTGCAAATCGCATGATTTCAAAATTAAATCTTTCAGTTTGTTCTAGTTTGCAACTAAAATAATTCACATTAACTGAGCACAAATTATTTACCTTGTTTGTTTGCCTCCAAACATATATTAGCTTTATCAAACTATATAATTTAAATCTTTGTTTTACAACTAGATTATACAAGAAGAGCTATCTCATGTACAAAACCCAGAGGCGCTGTTTCTATGTCTCCGAGGCCCGTTGGTCGTAAACCTAGTCTAGATCTCGCTATCCGTATGAGACTTCACACAAGTTGATACTTTTACGTGAGTTTAATATTTAACATTTTATCATTCATAGTAATGGTGCAAGCTCTGGTTAGACTAGGTGACATATTTATTATAATATATAACTACAGTACAGTGTTTTCTTCTACTTGTGATCTGGATTCATATATAGAAGGTACGTTTTACATTGTTAATAAAATGTTGGTTTTAGATAGGAAATTTTAAATTATTGAGCTAAGAAAGAAAGTTGATTTCTTAAATAAAATATGTTTATTGTGTCCGTTTTTTGTCAGACTTAATCCAAATCTGCCACTTTCGTACTTAGTTTATTCAATATAATTATATATATATATATATATTGAATATATAAATATATTAAATATGGCGATATGTTTTCTTGTAATATAGTTAATAAATAAAAAATATTTCAAAAACAAGAATACTTTTAAAACATATTATTCAAAGCTTTTCGCCGATAAAACAGTACCAGCATCTTCAGGAAAATAATTATGTTTTATCGGGGAAAAGCTTTGAATAATATATGTTTTAAAAGTATTCTTGTTTTTGAAATATTTTTTATTTATTATATATATATATATATATATATATATATACAGCAATTCAAATCTTACTTCAAAACTTAAATAGGTGTGTACTATCAATGGTAATATAAAATGCTTATAATTTTTAACATAAAAATATATATAGACTACTTATGTTAAATCATATAAGGAAGTTAACCCGTTACGTTATTAAAACAGCGTTAAGCGAAATTACATTTTTACTACTGAATGAGAGGTAGTATCGTTCATTTTACACTGAATATTGTTTAAAATAGCATGTCACCGCGAACCATCAGTTTATGTGTTATTCTTACAACTACTAGTGTATTAGTATTTATTTATCATATCTGATAGATTTTAGCGCATTGATAGGAAATCATGAATATGAAATACGTTTTTCTGTAAACGAATTAATTGTGTTAAAATGTGCTGTGAATCTAATCTTTGGAACAAATTAAAAATAATAGTGTGTCCCTTACTTTAAAAAAAATAAAACCACTTCCTTTGCACTAGAGTTAAAATTAAAATGACTCTAAATTATGCACTTAAATTGAAAAAATTACTGCAATAACGTTGTTACAAACGTGATACTTTTACTATATATTGGACTTTATAAAAGTTTTGGATGTGGTTTGCGAACAGCTAAAAATTAAACTAAACATGCAACCTCATTATTATAAAGTTGATAATTAGGTCATCAGACAAACTACGAGCATATAGTCGAACATCTCCACGAATAAATGCAAAAAGCAAGACGATTGTAATAAATTTACATTCTAGCAGAGGCAGTTGCAAAAATAATATTTACTGAAAACTCAAGCAATGAAGTTTAATGACGAACGTTTTGCAACGAAATAATACTTCCGTTACATTTGTTCATGATAGAAATAAAATTATTATTATTATTATTATGCGAAAAACATAATGATAATCATATCAACCACACAATTTGTAGCTCAAATTATAATTTTCATTTCACATAATATTCTTTCGCAGCTATTTAATTAGACAACTTCTTTAATATTAAATATGCAAATGTTTTTCCGACGTCTCCGAAAACGGTAATTACTGTTTCAAAACAAACTCATTCCACAACGGGATTCGAAACTCAAATAAAACTTTATTTGAAAGTTGAATTGGCTTTACTTTCGTCCTATATATAGTATTATCTAACCTCTCTATTTTTTAAAAACTCAATTTAGGCCTAGTATTGCCTGTGAACAACAATATATAAAAAAATAAAACCATATACTGTATATGAATAGAATTATTTGGAATAATTTGTCGTAATGAAATGTTTAGGCTTAGGATTCGTTTACCTAAATTATTGATGCACGTTTTTTAAGCACCTTGGAATTATAAGGTTGTAATTTTTTACCTGTAGGCCTATTGGTACATCATATATTGTGGCTGGGAATTGTACAATACTTCGTCCATCAGGAATGGTCATTTATAATTAAATATATTACTTCTTAATATCGTTTTATGAAAAGTTATTGAACAAAGCATGTCACTTCTTTACATAAACTGAACGAAACGTCATGCTCGATTCCTTGAACATCTTTGGCTTTTTATGAAAGTGTTCCGTTTTTGCCGTTAATCTTCGTAGAATCCATTACCTTACTAACCCTAAATACGAGAGACTCTAGTTGCTTATCCTACAATGATTTTCTAAGATCTTTGCAATATTTCCAATGTGGATGGAGAAAACGATACACTGAGTAGATTTTATTTTCTAATGAAAATATTTTGAGTTTCTGTAAAACAACTATATCCAGTGTCCAATAGGCCTATATATGAAATCATTGGCCATCATAGTTTACTAAATATATTTCAATCTAAATTCCTAAGATATAATCTTCCAAATAGTAACCTAATTAATATCTTTCTAAAAAGAAACAAGTTAGATTAATCATAAATCTACTACAATTTAAATATTTGGTTCAGAAAAAAACAGAATTCGTTTTTGTTACATAAAAATAATTTAGTAGGCTTGCGTCACATTTTCTGTAGATTCTGTGAGGAATGACTCTTTATTGATTTGATTTATCTTGGTCACAATGTTTAGAACCTGGCTGTTTGTAGTTAATTGTAACCATTCTTCCGGTATTTTGTTCTCAAATAGGCATATACTTCTAAGAAGAGTGGTCAGAAATGGATTGTCGTTTTCCCTAGGATTGTTAATCTGGGATTTCACTACGGGTATTATCGTCATTTCTATGCCTATGTCTTCTCTCTTCATATCTCCCTACCTACCATCCCCCATCCACCCCCTTTCTCCCCCTCTCTCTTCCTTCTAAATCTAACCCTCTCTTCCTTTCCTCCCTCTACATCTAAAATCCTCCCCTTCCTTTCTTTTTCTCCTCCCTCCTTTCTCTTTCCCCTCCTCTCTCTTTCTCTCCCTCCGTCACTCTCCCTCAAACCATCATAAGTAAAACGTCTTCCCTTATAACCAAACATTACGTCCGTACAATGCTCTCCTCTCTGAGATGCTTCGAGCTATGTGTCCTAAAGCACAGTATTAACCATTCTGTGTAAACAATCAAGTGCTAAATATAAATGTAAACTGCCGTCACAAAAGCCTGAAAAACGGTAAGACCACAATCAGCAATGACATAATACGTTATATACAACATTTGTACCACCTGTTATAAAGGGTGGTGTAACGTTTTAGAACAGACACGGCAAACAAGGAGCTATGCAGCGCTCCGACGAAGAAGCCAAGGTCATTTTGTGTAATCACAGTTGGTATCTAGTTCGACTGTTTTTTTTTTAGCTTCACCTACTAAAATCTTATCATAATATGTAATTTACTCACTACCCTCTATGGGCTTCCTCTCAGGAAAAACTATTTTTCAATAGTGGCGCTCTGCTTTTATGATATCTTATTTTATATTTTATTAAACAAAAGGCAAAGAGCAACCTTAATCACCCTTCTACCTTTTTGTAAACATTCCGATTTGTTGTAAGTTAGCAACAAATATTCTTTATTCCCAAGAAATGTTGGCATTACTTCACTCCTTATTCCCAAGAAATGTTGGCATTACTTCACTCCTTATTCCCAAGAAATGTTGGCATTACTTCACTCCTTATTCCCAAGAAATGTTGGCATTACTTCACTCCTTATTCCCAAGAAATGTTGGCATTACTTCACTCCTTACTCCCAAGAAATGTTGGCATTACTTCACTCCTTATTCCCAAGAAATGTTGGCATTACTTCACTCCTTATTCCCAAGAAATGTTGGCATTACTTCACTCCTTATTCCCAAGAAATGTTGGCATTACTTCACTCCTTATTCCCAAGAAATGTTGGCATTACTTCACTCCTTATTCCCAAGAAATGTTGGCATTACTTCACTCCTTATTCCCAAGAAATGTTGGCATTACTTCACTCCTTATTCCCAAGAAATGTTGGCATTACTTCACTCCTTATTCCCAAGAAATGTTGGCATTACTTCACTCCTTATTCCCAAGAAATGTTGGCATTACTTCACTCCTTATTCCCAAGAAATGTTGGCATTACTTCACTCCTTATTCCCAAGAAATGTTGGCATTACTTCACTCCTTATTCCCAAGAAATGTTGGCATTACTTCACTCCTTATTCCCAAGAAATGTTGGCATTACTTCACTCCTTATTCCCAAGAAATGTTGGCATTACTTCACTCCTTATTCCCAAGAAATGTTGGCATTACTTCACTCCTTATTCCCAAGAAATGTTGGCATTACTTCACTCCTTATTCCCAAGAAATGTTGGCATTACTTCACTCCTTATTCCCAAGAAATGTTGGCATTACTTCACTCCTTATTCCCAAGAAATGTTGGCATTACTTCACTCCTTATTCCCAAGAAATGTTGGCATTACTTCACTCCTTATTCCCAAGAAATGTTGGCATTACTTCACTCCTTATTCCCAAGAAATGTTGACATTACTTCACTCCTTATTCCCAAGAAATGTTGGCATTACTTCACTCCTTATTCCCAAGAAATGTTGGCATTACTTCACTCCTTATTCCCAAGAAATGTTGGCATTACTTCACTCCTTATTCCCAAGAAATGTTGGCATTACTTCACTCTTTATACCCAAGAAATGTTGGCATTACTTCACTCCTTATTCCCAAGAAATGTTGGCATTACTTCACTCTTTATACCCAAGAAATGTTGGCATTACTTCACTCCTTATTCTCATGAAATGTTGGCATTACTTCACTCCTTATTCCCAAGAAATGTTGGCATCACTTCACTCCTTATTCCCAAGAAATGTTGGCATTACTTCACTCCTTATTCCCAAGAAATGTTGGCATTACTTCACTCCTTATTCCCAAGAAATGTTGGCATTACTTCACTCCTTATTCCTTTCTCACTCATATTTCTCGACTTATAAATAAAAACTATTCCTTTACTTAATTTTTTTCAGTTCTCCTTCTCTCCTCAAAGAGCGTTAATTTCGTGTTGCCATAATTAGAGTTTACATTCCGACTAAGGCTTTGAGTGTTGGTAAACAAGTATAATCCTACATTTTGTGTTATAAATTTAGGAGATTTTGCTTGGGACACTACACTCTTAAGGGCCTCGTGGTCATATTTATAATTTGCATAAATAAAATACGCGAGTCGTAAGGTATTTTAGCACTCTCTCCCTATTCAGTAGAAATGTAACTTAATCGACTTCTCAATGTTTAGAAATATCATGGATTAAAAGATATACACAGTAAGTAACTGCGATTTTATGCTCTACAGAATGAACAAATGTACTTTGGATATTAACTATTCATCTCACGTTCCATAGAAAGTATTTCTGGAATACGTACCAGCGTGTATATATATATATACGCAAAAACAACTAATACAGTTGTATGATTCATTCCTGATGATGTTGGCACTGTTTATCAACGAAAAGCTTTGAATATAAATTAATAAATAATACTTGTATTTCAATAACCATAGTTGTTTTTTATTATTATACAAGAAAATATATTTTATATGTATACATAATATTATATATATATATATATATATATATATATATATATATATATATATATATATATATATCATAAAGGATATTTTTCCTGGTACTTTTATATTATGAATTTTATAATTTTTAAAGACCTTACATTGCCTGCAGTCACACCTTCAAGTTGCTAAATAATTAAAGAAGTATAGTAATTTAATATTACTCAATTTAATATACCTGACTTTCAATAACTCACAGCATATGCATTTACATACACTAAGATGTTTCAATAACAAATCATGGTTTGAAAAACTAATACTAATTTTAATATGACGGTGGACTCTTGAGGCCTTTTGTTCTTTAATACAATTCATTAAAATACAGTGTTATTTAATATTACTAGCTGGGGTCGTTATTTGGGCTCTTTCTATACAGTAGAAGTGGTGTGATGTAAAAAAACTTATTACAATTTATAAATAATTTATAACTAATTAATAAAATGAATTTAAATTTATAAGATACTTAACTATTATATTTTCTGATCGCCGAAATTTGATCTAATGAATTTTGTACATATTTGTTTGAATCTTCTTGGATTCCACTTGTTCTTAGGATTTAACTTGAAAACACTTCCACTTCTACACAATGATTACTCTAGCATTCACATCTCCTTCCTCCGTAAAACCTTACTTAATTAATTACTTGTCGCACTTTTTATTAATTCTTTATATAAAAAATACCTATTACAACTCTTGATTCATCATTCTTTAAGTTCCGAAATAGAATAAAATTTAGGTGTGTATATTATTTCTAAGATATGAATAATTCTAAAAAACTATTGTAAGGGAAAGTTTAAAATCTGTAGAATCAAGGAACTCATAAAATGTACAAAAGTTATGAGTGTAACAACGAGAAAACACAAAAAGCAAAGAACCCTTAGCCGAACTTGACTTGATTTTATGTATATGTTTGTGTGTTGTGTGTGTGTATATATATATATTTAAGATTAAATAATATACACTAATTACAGGAATAATTTATTGAATAATACACTCAAAGCTTTTCGATGGTTGACATTACCAACATCCTCAGGAATTACAATACTAAAATTCTTAGTATTGTAATTCCTGAGGATGTTGGTAATGTCAATCAGCGAAAAGCTTTGAGTGTATTATTCAATAAATTATTCCTGTAATTAGTGTATATTATTTAATCTTAAAAATAATTCTAACAGGAAAACATATTTGATATTCTACATAAAAATAAATAAATAAATGTATATATATATATATATATATATATATATATATATATATATATATATATATACATATAGTTGCGTGCGAGTGTTTGTGTATGTATATGTGAGCGTGTGTCTGTGAGTTTGTATATATATTTATGTGCGTATGTTTGTGTATGTTTTTGTGAGTGGGTGTCTGTGAGTTAGTATATATATTTGTGTACGTGTGTTTGTGTATGTATTTGTGAGCGTGTGTCTGTGAGTTTGTATATATATATATTTGTGCACGTGTGTTTGTGTATGTATTAGTGAGCGTGTGTCTGTGAGTTTGTATATATATTTGTGCACGTGTGTTTGTGTATGTATTAGTGAGCGTGTGTCTGTGAGTTTGTATATATATTTGTGCACGTGTGTTTGTGTATGTATTAGTGAGCGTGTGTCTGTGAGTTTGTATATATATTTGTGCACGTGTGTTTGTGTATGTATTTGTGAGCGTGTGTCTGTGAGTTTGTATATATATTTGTGCACGTGTGTTTGTGTATGTATTTGTGAGCGTGTGTCTGTGAGTTTGTATATATATATTTGTGCACGTGTGTTTGTGTATGTATTAGTGAGCGTGTGTCTGTGAGTTTGTATATATATTTGTGCACGTGTGTTTGTGTATGTATTTGTGAGCGTGTGTCTGTGAGTTTGTATATATATATTTGTGCACGTGTGTTTGTGTATGTATTAGTGAGCGTGTGTCTGTGAGTTTGTATATATATTTGTGTACGTGTGTTTGTGTATGTATTTGTGAGCGTGTGTCTGTGAGTTTGTATATATATATTTGTGCACGTGTGTTTGTGTATGTATTAGTGAGCGTGTGTCTGTGAGTTTGTATATATATTTGTGCACGTGTGTTTGTGTATGTATTTGTGAGCGTGTGTCTGTGAGTTTGTATATATATATTTGTGCACGTGTGTTTGTGTATGTATTAGTGAGCGTGTGTCTGTGAGTTTGTATATATATTTGTGTACGTGTGTTTGTGTATGTATTAGTGAGCGTGTGTCTGTGAGTTTGTATATATATTTGTGCACGTGTGTTTGTGTATGTATTTGTGAGCGTGTGTCTGTGAGTTTGTATATATATTTGTGCACGTGTGTTTGTGTATGTATTTGTGAGCGTGTGTCTGTGAGTTTGTATATATATATATATATATATATATATATATATATAAATATAAAATACGTTTTCTTGTTTAATAATTTAAAACAACACAGGTTATTCAAATACAAGTTATATATTTAAAATATATATATATATATATATATATATATATATATATATATATATGTATATATATATATATATATATATATATATATATTTGTGTGCGTGTGTTTGTGTATGTATTTTTGAGCGTGTGTCTGTGAGTTTGTATATATATTTGTGCACGTGTGTTTGTGTATGTATTTGTGAGCGTGTGTCTGTGAGTTTGTATACATATATATATATATATATATACATATAGTTGCGTGCGAGTGTTTGTGTATGTATATGTGAGCGTGTGTCTGTGAGTTTGTATATATATTTATGTGCGTATGTTTGTGTATGTTTTTGTGAGTGGGTGTCTGTGAGTTAGTATATATATTTGTGTACGTGTGTTTGTGTATGTATTTGTGAGCGTGTGTCTGTGAGTTTGTATATATATATTTGTGCACGTGTGTTTGTGTATGTATTAGTGAGCGTGTGTCTGTGAGTTTGTATATATATTTGTGCACGTGTGTTTGTGTATGTATTAGTGAGCGTGTGTCTGTGAGTTTGTATATATATTTGTGCACGTGTGTTTGTGTATGTATTAGTGAGCGTGTGTCTGTGAGTTTGTATATATATTTGTGCACGTGTGTTTGTGTATGTATTTGTGAGCGTGTGTCTGTGAGTTTGTATATATATTTGTGCACGTGTGTTTGTGTATGTATTTGTGAGCGTGTGTCTGTGAGTTTGTATATATATATTTGTGCACGTGTGTTTGTGTATGTATTAGTGAGCGTGTGTCTGTGAGTTTGTATATATATTTGTGTACGTGTGTTTGTGTATGTATTTGTGAGCGTGTGTCTGTGAGTTTGTATATATATATTTGTGCACGTGTGTTTGTGTATGTATTAGTGAGCGTGTGTCTGTGAGTTTGTATATATATTTGTGCACGTGTGTTTGTGTATGTATTTGTGAGCGTGTGTCTGTGAGTTTGTATATATATATTTGTGCACGTGTGTTTGTGTATGTATTAGTGAGCGTGTGTCTGTGAGTTTGTATATATATTTGTGTACGTGTGTTTGTGTATGTATTAGTGAGCGTGTGTCTGTGAGTTTGTATATATATTTGTGCACGTGTGTTTGTGTATGTATTTGTGAGCGTGTGTCTGTGAGTTTGTATATATATTTGTGCACGTGTGTTTGTGTATGTATTTGTGAGCGTGTGTCTGTGAGTTTGTATATATATATATATATATATATATATATAAATATAAAATACGTTTTCTTGTTTAATAATTTAAAACAACACAGGTTATTCAAATACAAGTTATATATTTAAAATATATATATATATATATATATATATATATGTATATATATATATATATATATATATATATATATATATTTGTGTGCGTGTGTTTGTGTATGTATTTTTGAGCGTGTGTCTGTGAGTTTGTATATATATTTGTGCACGTGTGTTTGTGTATGTATTTGTGAGCGTGTGTCTGTGAGTTTGTATACATATATATATATATATATATATATATATATATATATATATATATATATATATATATATTAAATGTGGTGATATGTTTTCTTGTATATATAGTTAATAAATTTAAAATATTTCAAACACAAGAATACTTTTAATGAATATATTTATATTTAATAAATATATTCATTAAAAGTATTCTTGTGTTTGAAATATTTTAAATTTATTAATATATATATATATATATATATATATATATATATATATATATATATATATTTGTGCACGTGTGTTTGTGTATGTATTTGTGAGCGTGTGTCTGTGAGTTTGTATATTTATATTTGTGTGTGTGTGTGTGTGTGTGTTTGTGCATGTATTTGTGTGCGCGTGGGTGTTTGTGGTTTAGTTATTAAACTTGGTTTAAGTACAAATTATAAAACGTTACATGGGGGAATATTTTCTTCATTACAATTTCAGTTAAAAAACTAAAAAAAGTTTTGACCCGTATTTTTAGCTCAGAGGAAAAAACGACCACAATTCCATGGCATTGAAAATATAAATGTTAGTAAAACCCGAATTAAGTTTAAAGAACAAAAACTAATATATTTTGTATACGTGTAAAGCACCCTTTCTGTTCAGACTTTGATGAATTTTACCCTTCAATAAAATAATCCGACTAGCTTCAATTCGTTAATCCCTTTGAAGCTCTAAATGTTTCCGCCATTGTACTTTAGATGTTTCTGATATACAAAGGATTAACATTTTAAATGTAAACATTTTAGGAAATCCTCCATCATGTTACAAGGCTTCGTCAGATGTATTAAATATATGATTATGTTTTCAGGTAGCTTATCAGGGCTTTATTGTGTGGGGTTAACTTCCCAACTTTGGTTATTTCAATGAGCACTTTAATTATGAAATTTTAGTTTCTTTAAACAACTTAAATAATAATAATAATAATAACAAATAATTATGGTTTAAAGATTAATATTCGTAATAAAAACCCTCGAAAGTTCACCTCAAGCATTTCAGGCCTATATATAGCACACCACTTATATATAGACCTTGCATGGTATTAAATGTTATTCTTATTTACTTTTAAATTCTGCAGAAAGAATAAATATTTTAACAATAAAACTTATGGGTTTATCTGTAAATAATAGGTTTATAATACCAATTTATAATATTTAAAATATTTTGAACCTTTTTACACTTTTTGTTATACAATTTGATTTATTTTTTTAATGTATACTTTATTTATCAATGCCCAGTAGTAATTTTACATCAACTGCTATGTGGTTGTAGTAATTCAACACTTTAAGAGTTTAATATACAAAAGGAAACTTCTTAAACGACAAAATATCAATAAATATATGTTAAAGAGACAAACAGAAATAGTCCAACGTTTGGAAAGCAGATAATGTGTAGAAGGAAAATGTTACACTTAAGAATAAAACTTCAGACTTTAAACTGTTGAAGGAAGCAGAAAAAATATCATTCACTCATTGTGAAAAATGTGAAAAAACATAATACTGCAGGTAATGTGATGGTGTTATAATTATAATAACCTTCTGTAGAATTGTGTACCCGACCACGGCCCATGGAGAGAAACAGGGTCCCACAGGCGGGGCACAATACATTTAATTTTTCTAATTTTAATTAACAGTAATTCCCAATTAAAATAAGTAACAATTTAATGAATTCATACCATATTTTTAATACAGCCTCTTTTTAAGCATTAATTTATTTGCATTATATCAGAGCCGCCCAAATACAGTTCGTGGCCACGAAGAGTTTAAAATGGTCCGTGGACCAAACGTGGCTCCAAAGAAGTGGTCCTCCAAGATAATCAATTTATAAAAGTTTTTAAGAAAAAGAAACAAAATAATATCACATATTTTTAGGTGTGTTTTACTTTACCATCTAGAAATAATGCAGATACTACACTGTCACAGGCGCAAGTGAAGAGCCCTGGTATAGAAATTAATCACGGTGGGTTTTCAGTTCTGCGCATGCGCCGTCGATGTGTTCCTGACCTACAAACATAACCTAACCGTAGGCTAGTTTTTTAGTAGTTATATTTTAGTAAGTAATACAAATATTTTCAGATGGGTAAAAGTACTATTTTTTTTAAAAGAAAAAGGGCGCAAAAATTAAATTATAGGGTAATTCCGGTATAGATGGACCACCGGGATAGTTGGACCTGTTGTGTAGTTCAGTAATCGGCAGCAGTAGTCCTCTGGAGTCAGTGCCGAACTGTCATAGTGGTCGCAAATAGTTCACAGCTGCATTTCTGTTGAGTTTTATTTATTAGTTTTCAAGTTATTGAGAAGAAACTAAATCCGGTGAGTTGAAAACTTTTTTATAGTTGTACTTACACGCTGATACACTTAAAAGTATAGTTTATAATGCAATTCTAGCGATGAATCTTAGTAGCAAAACAAATAGGCAATGCAAATGTAGGCGTTTAATGGCGACAGTCGCTGCACAAGGCTCATACTGTGCTGGTCCATCCATCCCGGACAAACGGGATAGATGGACCATTTCATTTGGGGATAGTTGGACCAATTTTTCTGATCTTATTGTTCGGATTGAATTGGTTTTATCTCTCGTTTTTTATTTTTAGAAAATGCCGAATGAGTATAAAAGAAAGATTGGATCGACGAGAGGGTCCTGGAATGAAGATGACTTGATAAAAGCTATAAATTCTGTAAAGAATAATTGTCTTGGTATCAATGAAGCTGCAATAACTTATAATATACCCAAAACGACACTCAAAAGAAAACCTAAAAAAGACATATTAATTAAAGGTTCTATGGGACGTAACTCCTTGCTCGGACCTGAAAATGAATATAAAATTGCAGATCACATAAAAAAACTACAAGCTTCTGGTTTTACACCTAGCAGAGATACCGTAAGGTCGATGGCATTTAGATTAACAAATCAGCTTGGTCTTGAACATACATTCAATACCGAAAGTGAAATGGCAGGTTTTGATTGGCTTCATTCATTTTTAGGTGAAACCCTCAGCTCTCCATAAGAAGGTCTGAGGGAATATAAAAAAAAAACAGGTCGATTGGGATGAATAAAACAGTTGTTAGAGAACTTCTAAGATACTGGACACTGTCACACATTCCAACTTTGAAGAAAAAGGTAACTGCTCGTGGCAAAGCTGCAAGTGTCGCCAAAATTTTGAACTCACCCCACACAATTCTAAATATTGTAAAAACCAAGGAAAAGAAAGAACATCTATTTAAACAAAAAGAAGAGAGGAAGAGGCTTAGAGATCTCAAAAGGTCAACTTTTAATACTAAAGATAAACAAGAAGAGCCTGATTTAAAGAAGACGAAGGCCTTCTTGAAAGATGTTAAAAAACGCTCAACAGCTCTTCCATTTTGTAAGGACAGTGACGAAGATGATGTGCTTAGTTTGGATGAAAATGAATGTGTAGGATGCTATGAAGATTACGAAAAAAACTACTAAAGCAGAAGACTGGATCAAATGTACAAAATGTTCAAGATGGATGCACGAAAATTGTACAAAATTTGGAGAAATATGCGACAATTGTGGGAAAAAGTATTTTAAGAAAAAAAATTAAGAACATTCATATTAAGAAAGAAAGTGACTGAAATCATTTTTTTCACTCATATTTTAAAAATGAAAATTAAAACTGATTTCATATGTTTTTTACAGCTTCTAATAAAAATGTTTGTAATTTTACTTTAGTGTATTAAAATTTTGAAACATTTATATAATGAATGATTTTATTGAAAAAAAAATTTTTTTTTCATTATACTGCCTGTGAATATACTGGTCCATCTATCCCCTATAGTGTGGTCCATCTAACCCATAGGGTAAGGGATAGATGGACCACTTGCTATTTTGATAAAATATTTTTTTATTAAAAGGGTGATGAATATGCATGTATTATTCCAACATATAATCAAAATATATTGAAACAGGATATCACAATTTTTGTTTCATAAATAATGAACCACTAATCATCGAGTAAAGCCAAAATGAAAAAAGGTGGTCCATCTATACCGGAATTACCCTATATGATCCCTTTTCTCCATTGTAATTTTCTGTAAATCTGACGTTTTGTGTTGGAAGTTTTCTTGGGAATGACCTTTTCTTTTTGATCTGCCTTGGGCTAGGGTCTTCTCGTGTACCGGTGGCAGTACTTCCATGCTCTAACTCTTAACAATAAGTACCATAAACATTGTTTGGGTAGCTGAGCCGTAAGATATTCGTAGTGTTTAAGGTAAGCAGTAAAAAGCAACTATTAGTGAAACTCTCTCTCTCTCTCTCTCTCTCTTTCTCTCTCTCTCTCTCTCTCTCTCTCTCTCTCCCGATCCATGTACTCAGGTACCTTCTTAGTACCATTACATTACTTTGCCTTTTCTCCCCCCCCCCATCGCCCGATTCAGTTCCTTGTCAAACAGTATTGTTAGACATTGGTTAATGGGTATTGAGTGTTTGTTTTTAAAAGTCTAAATTATTTTCGAAATGGCGCAAAGTTAACATGAAGTGGAGGTTATTTTTGTTGGAAAATTATTTCGTAAAAGAATATGGACACGAAATATGATTTATGAATGAGAATAATAATATTAAATACTAAATGGTAACAATAATAGCAACATTGCTGATAAGTAAACAATAGTGATATGACTAATACTAATAAACACGAAAGAATATAATAAATAAAATTATCAATACTAGTAATAGTTATAAATAATAATAATAATAATAATAATGATCGGTGTTTGTATGTATTTGGCTGTTTCTGTGGAGCTAAATTAGAGAAAATATCATTTAAAAAGAAAACATACTTGAAAAACGGCATATATTTGTTCATTCTTTGTCACTTCTATTTTATAATTAGTTTACCCTCACAAAACTTCCTAATGTATATTAACATTAGAAGTGTGTTATTTAAAAAGAAATATTTATGTAAAGGAATTTTAAATTAACCTGAGATAAAAACTGGAAGATTTATCATTAGAAGTTGAATTAAAAGCATGATTTCCATTTTATTATTTTTAAAATATGAATTGAAAAATGTATTGTGAATTTCCACGAGAGTTCAGTTGAAATGATTTGTAAGTGCGACGGCGTTTACTCGACGGAACATGCAATATTGTCTGATTAACGATACTCATTATTCATTACATTTCACTAGAAATCCTGCGACCTGTTTACAAAAGATACGGAGTGAAATATTAAACTTTGAAATAATGGCTTTAAAATGTAAAACAGACGTTTTATGTTTGTGCGCTCTCGTGAAAGATTTGTAACTCTGCAGCGAGGATATTAATTCAAACAAAAAATATGTTTACGTTTCATATATAACATTAGCATTATTCAACAAAAATAACCAGAAACGAAGCGAAACGGTTGTTGCACAAACAATTACGGGTAATGGTTTACAGCTAACAGTAACGTGTGTACGAATGGAGACATCATATTTAGGTTCACTAAAACAAAAATAACCAGAAGCGAAGCGAAACGGTTGTTGCACAAACAATTACGGGTAATGGTTTACAGCTAACAGTAACGTGTGCATGAATGGAGACATCATATTTAGGTTCACTAAAACAGAAATAACCAGAAGCGAAGCGAAACGGTTATTGCACAAACAATTACGGGTAATGGTTTACAGCTAACAGTAACGTGTGTACGAATGGAGACATCATATTTAGGTTCACTAAAACAAAAATAACCAGAAGCGAAGCGTAACGGTTGTTGCACAAACAATTACGGGTAATGGTTTACAGCTAACAGTAACGTGTGTACGAATGGAGACATCATATTTAGGTTCACTAAAACAAAAATAACCAGAAGCGAAGCGAAACGGTTGTTGCACAAACAATTACGGGTAATGGTTTACAGCTAACAGTAACGTGTGTACGAATGGAGACATCATATTTAGGTTCACTAAAACAAAAATAACCAGAAGCGAAGCGAAACGGTTGTTGCACAAACAATTACGGGTAATGGTTTACAGCTAACAGTAACGTGTGTACGAATGGAGACATCATATTTAGGTTCACTAAAACAAAAATAACCAGAAGCGAAGCGAAACGGTTATTGCACAAACAATTACGGGTAATGGTTTACAGCTAACAGCAACGTGTGTACGAATGGAGACATCATATTTAGGTTCACTAAAACAAAAAAACCAAAAATTTCCTTAAACTCTTTGTTACAGAATTTTTTTTGGCAACTTAAAAACGTCACCACTAAAGGTACACCTGACATTCCTGACCCCAACTTCCCTCGTTTGCCCCGGCTTCCGAACTATGACTCCCTACAATGTTTGCATTCTTTAGTTGGTCCGGGGACTCCCAGTTCCTCCCCGGGAACAGTTCCTTCCGAGTTCTTCGATGTTCTGATGCAGGGCGGTGTCTGACCTAAACGAGGGTCGGAAAACAAATGTGCACCTGATGGGAGAGGGGGTTTAATCCAATTTTTAAAATTGACCATGTGTGTCAGCAATGTCCGTTTTTTCCCAGTAGGCCAAGGTGTTCTACTGAGACTTCCATTACAGACTGCCATGTTCTGCTCATGATATAGAAATGGCTATGAGGAGAGAAGTCCTGCTTCTGAAGGCAAATATGACTCTCCGACGCGAACCCCTAATGAAGCTAAAATTTCTTGTAAATCCAATCTCAACGACTTCGTCTATAGGACAACGTCTTAATCAGTTGACTTTTCACAGTAGTGAATTTTAGGTCAAAATGTTTTACGTAGTGAAAAAAATGTTATTCAATTCTCTGTAATCCGTTAAGCCTACTTACTATCCTAGTAGTACTAGCCTACTACTATGGTAGGTCCTTGCCAAACACTCTTTCTTTCTGATGTGCTTCCCATTCAAGGAGGAAGACTCATGACGAGGGATAACAAAAGTGCACAGATCCCGTTTGTCTGTAGATCTATAATCACCATTTTTTGTATGATAAACTCTTTACACTCACTTTTATACACTGAAACCCTGTAACGCAAGAGGATCGATCCATTATTATTATTTTTATTATTGTTGTTATTATTATTATTATTACTATTGTTATTATTATTATTATTATTATTGCTGTTGTTGTTATTATTGTTGTTATTATTTTTATTTTTATTATTGTTGTTGTTATTATTATTATTATTATTATTGTTATTGTTGTTGTTATTATTATTTTTGTCAACTCCGCTACGCCGGTCCCAAGCCCGGGGCCTCATCTTACGATGGGGAAGGAGGAGGGATAGAGGAGTAACACCTCTTTAAAAAACCTTGGTTCATCTGGCCCGGCTGATAGTACCTCGTGAGGGCTCCTTGTACAGGGTTACAGTACTAGCGGAAGGAACCCCGGTAAACAATACCAAAGATGGAAGTTGTAGATAAAACCAAACCTACGGTGCAGGGGGTCGGATCCCCAGTACCGCCGACCGTCGTGAGTGAGCAAGCAGGCTCCGGGTCGTCGTCAGCCAGCGCCTGCAAGAAACATACCTCGGGGATGGAACACTTGGTCCCCTTGGATGAAAATGTGACAAGTGGTGAGGAAAGAGATCCTTTCTCTAGGAGCTCCAGGGTTCAGAGGACACCACTGTCAGGTCCCAAGCCACCTGAAAGGAAGAAAAGCGACCCGAAGATTGGCAGGAAAAAAGTGATGCCTCTCCATTGGTTAAGCAAGGGAGAAAAAATGGAAGTGCGGGAACTGGAACACCGGGAAACGCAATAGCAGAAAGCTCTCAGCAGCTATCTCCTCAAGAGAAACAGCTGCAAAAAATTGCCCGAGAGGAAGCAGAGCACTTCAAAAAATGCCCAGTCGTGCTAAGCACATGAAGGCTGCTATAGGCAGACAAAAAACGTCAGCATTGACATTAAATCTGGAATTATGGAGCTCGAAGATCTAGTAGACGGGCTAAGCTACTTAAAGAGATCACGGGAGAGGGCTGAATTCTTCCTAAAAGAAGTAGAAGCACAAAATGCTAATTCTCCACACATAGGGGAAGGAAAGAAAAGAGTGGCTTCGAGTCCCCTTCAACAAGGCCTAGGGAAAAAAACACAGAGAAGGAGTCAGACAAGAAGATGGCCCCTCGAGAGTAGATGGCACAAGGCCTAAGAACTCTACAGAGTCCACTTCCATCACAGGGGCTACTAATGAGAATTCTTCTTCTCATAAGGAGAATGAGAATGGCATAAAATCCATAAGGAAAACGAGAGCATGGGATGTTCTCTTTGAGATGTCTGGCAGGGCGGAAAATATCGATGAATTCAACAAAACTATAACAGATGCAATTGGGGAAGTAGGGAATATACAACACCTAGTCCCGAAGGTAACAATAGAGATTAGAGACCTAGACTCAATGACAGAAGAGAATGACGTAAAGAAAGCTTTCGCTCGTAATCTACTAAATAGTAATGACGAACGCAAGATTTATGTAACAGCAGCAAATGATAGAGGGCAGAAGATGGCTATTGTTGTTTTAAGCGAGGCAGAATCAGGCATTATTTTAAAGAATAATAGGATTAAAATTGGCTACGTCAGCTGTAGAATCAGGTTGAGGATTGAGGTAACACGTTGCTGGAAGTGTCTGGGGTTGAGTTAGACTGGCTAATGATCTTCTTTCGCAACTTCGATTAGAACATAAGGCTGACATTATAATAATAAGCGAGCAGTATAAGGACTTGGCATCACCTTCGTGGTTTTCGGACAGCTTGGGAACCGCAGCTATTTGGATACCTGACGGGAAAATGCCATTGATAGTCATGGCTCTGGAAACGGCTCTGGAATAGCAACAGTGTTACATACGTCAGTGTGTACCTAACTCCCAATGAGTCCATCGGGGACTTCCGTCAAAAGATGGACCAGCTAGAGAACAGACTACAGGCAATAGACGGTAACATCATTGTCGGAGGAGATTTCAACGCGAGGGTTACAGAATGGGAGGCAGATATAACTAACTCTAGAGGCAAACGCGTGACCGAAATGGCATCAAGACTGGTACTCGTCATCCTTAACACAGGTAACACGACTCCCTTCCGTCGACCAGGATATAGAGGTAGTATTATCGATATTACTTTAGCCTCAGAGACTTTAGTCCCTAGAATTCAGGACTGGGTAGTGATGGAGGACTATACGGCGAGCTATCACCAGTACATCTTAATCAGCATCAACCCTGAGAAACCAAAGAGACGATTGAGGACACTGAGAAGAAGCAGGTGGAATGTCGCCCGAATGGACCAGGACAGATTCTCGGAGGTCCTGCAGGGTTCCCAATGGGATGTCATAGAAATGGGGCAAACAACGCAAAGGCACAGGCACGCTGAAGCTGTAGTAGACGCAACAATGTAACTCATTCAAAGAGCTTCAAGGTTGCTGTCCCACAAAAAAGATTCCCTAGAGGAAATAGAAATCCGGTATATTGGTGGTCTGAGGAGATAGCCATACTACGGAGAAAGTGTCTTAGAACAAGACGCCTAGCTCAACGGGCAAGGCGAAGGGGACAGGGTGTGGTCTATGAAGAGACACTGGAATGCAAGATGGCAAAGAGTGAACTCCGTAGAGCAATTAGAGAGAGCCAAAGGCGATGCTGGGAGGACTTTCGTGAAGACCTAAATAGCGATCCCTGGGGCCTGGGATATAAGCTGGTGATGAAAAAGCTAAATTCATTCACTCCGGGAGGACAATTGAATGCGGCACAAATGAAAATTATAGTAGATCGTTTGTTCCCTTCCCACCCTGTCGGACAAATTTCAAAGAGGAAAACCGGAGGGCAAGATGTCCCGCTCTTCACGGAGAAAGAACTATGGACTGTAGCCAACTCCCTCCAAAATAACAAGGCTCCGGGACCGGATGGAATCTCTTCGGAGGTTCTTAAAGCCGTAGTGAGAGCTCACCCGCACATATTACTCAACATGTACAACCACTGCCTGGAAGCTGGCGTATTTAGTGTCCGTTGGAAGGTAGCAAGATTGGTCCTGATTAACAAAGGCAAGGGGAACTTCTCCGTCTTCATTCAGACCGCTGTGCATGTTGGATGAGGCTGGAAAGTTGCTAGAAAAACTTATTAGGCCACGGCTGCTCTCTGCCTTCCGCGATGCAGGAGATCTTTCTGATAGACAGTTTGGCTTTAGGAAGGGCAAGTCAACTATTGATGCTATTAGAACCGTAGTTGATGCTGCTAAAATAGTGGAGGTAGGTAACCACTTTTTACGACCTGTTGGCCTTCTGGTTACCCTAGATATACGTAATGCCTTCAACACAGCGAGATGGAAAGACATACTGTATGCCCTGGAGAAGACATTCGCTCAGCCTGAGTACCTCCTACGGATAGTACGAGACTACCTTAACAACCGGTATCTGATATACGAGACCTCAGATGGACCTAGAAGGAAGAGCAGGAGCAGCTCAAGGCTCCATTCTTGGCCCGGACCTCTGGAATGCAAATTACGACAGCATTTTGCGTATAACAATGCCAGATGGAACTTTCCTGGTGGGATACGCAGACGACATTGCTGCGATCATTATAGCGAGAAACCAAGAGCTCGCCCAATTGCGACCGGCCCAAGTAATGCGTCGTGTTAACAGCTGGATGATGGAGCATGGTCTGCGCTTGGCACTGGAAAAAATGAGATTCTTCTGATATCCAAGAGACACCTTACTCCTAGCCCTGAGATGCTCGTGGGAGAGAAAAAAATAGCGGTTAAAATGCCATTAGGTACTTAGGTATCATGATTGATAGGAAGCTGAGCTTTCAAAATCATGTTAAATGCGCAGCTGAGAAAGCGATCAGAGTCACAACAGCTATGAGTAGGCTTCTGGCTAACGTTAGGGGCCCTACTCAGAGCAGACGCCGTCTTCTGATATCCGTGGCGCAATCTATAATACTGTACGGAGCGGAAATTAGGGGCAGGTGCCCTCAAAACCGAGAGGAATAGAAGACGGATGGCCTCAGTGCAGAGAAAAGGGGCACTAAGAGTGGCGTGTTCTTATCGAACGGTCTCGGAATCAGCTGCTCTAGTAGTAGCGGGAATAATTCCTATTGATCTGCTGGCACTAGAAAAGAAGACCATTGCAGAGCGACGAAACAATATGGACGATAGGGATAACAAAAAGGAAGCGAGAAGAACGACGATGACCAAGTGGCAGGAAAGGTGGTATGCAGAACCCACCGGAAGTTGGACAGCCAGACTAATCAAAAACCTATCCAGTTGGACTAACAGGCAGCATGGAGAGGTAAACTTCTACACTACACAGTTCTTGACAGGACACGGTTGCTTCCGGGTCTATTTATATAAAATGGGAAAGGTGAACAATCCAAATGCTCCCATTGTGGTGAAGGGTCATCCGATAACCCCGAACACACCTTCTTTGTGTGCAGAAGATGGCAATCGGAGAGAACAACGCTGGAAAGCAACGTCGGGCCAATAGACCCGGACAACATTGTGGGGAAGATGCCGTATAGTGCATCCATCTGGATAGAGATAGCTACATATATAGAGAACATATTGGGGAATAAAATGAAACGGGAAGATGGTCGATATTAACATCTGTGACCAGGCCAAATACATTCAGTTTTAGAAATAGAAACCACTGGGCTTAATAAAGGGCCTTCTGACCTGGAAGAATGCTAATACAGTGATACTCTTGTCCGATCTACAAAGGGCCGGAAAGGAGGAAGGGTTTAGTGGGTATTCAGGAGTCCCACACACCAGGTCTGTCAGGGCAGACTTGATGGTGCGTAAATGCATTCCAACCTACACAGAAAAAAAATTATTATTGTTGTTGTTATTTTTATTATTATTATTATTGTTGTTGTTATTATTAATATTGTTGTTGTTGTTATTATTATTATTATTGTTGTTATTTTTTATTATTATTTTTTTTACGACGAGAATGCTTTATGCACAGAGTGTGGGACTCCTCTCGACACTGCACTAGACTCTACATCTGAAGGTTTACCCACTAAACTCGTCACCCTCCAGGCAGATTTCCACCCCGGAACCACCGAAGCATTACTTCAGGGTGGTGCCTCTTATATTTCCTCCATTATATTACGGATCTAGCCATCCTTCTTTTTTTTTACATCGTAGAATAGATTCGATGTATTTCGATGCCATATTCCAGTTGGCTTCCGATGCAAGCATCGTCCGCACAAAGCTCTCTGGGGAGAGACCTGTGGCATGTGCCATCAATCGACTCCTCTGGTCTACGAATCTGGCCCACTCAAAGAAGGTGTGCCTCGAGTCATCCAGTTTGTCGCTACATATCCGGCAGTTCTGAGACAGAACTTTTCCCATCTTGAACAGGTATGCCCTAAAGTACCCGTGGCCTGTCAGGAACTGTGTGATATAGAAGTTCACCTCCCCGTGCCTGCGTTCTGTCCATTCCTTTAAGCTGCTTATCAGAAGGAACGTCCATCTACCTGACCGTTCATGATACCATCGTTGCTGCCACTGGTTCATGGTTTTGTGCTCTGGCTCGCTTGACCGCCTCTATCTTGCCTATCTCTTTACTGTTATTATATACAAATTTTCTCTCTTGAGCCAATAGGTCGATTGGCACAACACCTGCTACAACCAGCACAGCTGCCGACGGAACAGTACGGTAGGCGCTCGCTATTCTTAGCGCTCCCATTTGTTGAATCGTATCAAGTCTGGCACGGTACTTCTGTACCTTCAAAGTGTCGGCCCAGATTTCAGCACCGTAGAGCATGATGGATTGCACCGTAGACCATAGGAGTCGTCTCCTGCTTGCCCTTGGGCCACCGACGTTAGCCATCAATCTTGCGAGTGACGAGGTCACAGCCGCAGCCTTATCACAGGTCATGCGAAGATGTTCCCCGTACGTCAGCTTGTTGTCCAGCTTGACTCCTAAGTACTTCACCGCTCTCTTAGTGAACAGCGTCTCCTGTCTCACAACCATTGGTACCACCATTGGCATCCTCCTTCCAGATAATAAAACTATCTCAGTCTTGGAAACGGCCAGCTGTAGACAGTGTTCTGTCATCCATAGGTTAATCCTACGCATGACCTGATTCAGCCGTACCTGCTCCAAATCAGTGCTGCGAGCTGTAATGAGTGCAGCAACATCATCGGCGTAGCCCACCAGATATGCATCCTCTGGCATTTCTAATCTCAGAAGACCATCATATGCCACATTCCACAGGTCTGGTCCCAGTACCGATCCTTGGGTTGTTCCAGCTGTGATTTACTTTGTCTGCTGTCTTCCGTCAGCAGTCCAGATCAGCCGCCGATCCCTCAGGTAGTCTCTGATCATGGCCAACAGATACCTTGGAACAAAGAATTTCCGTTCCAGCGCCTCCATTATGGTCGACCATCGCACAGAGTTGAATGCGTTCTTCACATCTAACGTTACCAGCATAACAATCGGTCTGGCACCATGACACACAAGATCCCCAATTTTCTGGCCTCTATCACCTGTTGGATCGCCGTTACTGTGGAATGCCCTTTTCTAAATCCATGCTGGTTCTTGGTAAGGTCTCCTTCCGCTTGTATTGCCTTTTGTAGCCTCGGTCTTATTAATTTTTCCATTACCTTTCCCAATGTGTCCAGCATGCACAACGGTCTGTAAGAAGATGGATCGTCAGAGGAGCCCTTCCCTTTATTTATGAGCACAAGCCGCGCTACCTTCCACTGTGATGCGAATATGCCTGACTTCAGACAGGCATTGTACATGTCCAGTAGAAGGCTTGGTTGTGCTCGAACCACCACCTTCAATACCTCTGGTGGGACTCCGTCTGGTCCTGAGGCTTTCCCATTTTTTAATGACATCACGACCGTGATCAGTTCTGATTCAGTGAACAAAGGAATATCACCGCTCCCACGTGGTTCTTCAGGAGAGATCAGACGCTGGTGATCGGGAAATAGTGCTTCCACAATTCGTCTCGTTGCGCTGGCGCTCAATGCCTGGTCAGAGGATCCGCCGCTCAGCTTTCGTGTAACTATTTTATAGCCCATACCCCAGGGGTCTTCATTAATCTCTTCACAAAGGGATCTCCAGCAACAATCCTTGCTCTGCCGGATTGCCAAAACAAGAGCCTTTTTTGCCTCCTTGTGCTCTAAGGCTAGAGCCGCTGCCTTAACCCCGCCACGAGATCGCTGTGCCTTCCGTCTAGGTTGAAGACATCTTCTTCTGAGATCGGCTATATCGTCGGTCCACCAATAGGCTTGCTGTCTTGCTTTGCGGATGCTCTTACGAGGCATTGACATTTGACAGGCTTGTCGTATGACGTAGGTCACCTGTTTAACGGCACTTTCTATATCCCCTACATTGGATGAATCTGGATAGGAGGCCAGATTACATTGCCACATGAAACAAAGTGCTTCCATCAACATTGCTCTGACCGTCTTTCCTACATTCCACCTTGGCTGGCATCGGATCCTGGGACGAGATGTTATATACTCCTCTTCAATAGCAAAAGATATATAATCATGATCACTCCCCGAGTAGTCTGGGAGCACTCGCCAGTTCCTACATCCCCGCCCCGATACCAGCGTCACAACTGGAATGGATATGAAGTGCCAGTCTGGCTGCCATTTCCAACAGAAGATTTCCTCTTCTATTTGTACGTGACATTCCCCATTCTACCGCTCTGGCGTTGAAATCTCCGACCATTATGATTTTTCCACCCACCTCTCTCACTGAATCCTCCATATTATTCAATTTTTCCTGGTAAATGTTGATACTATCGTTTGGAGAGAAGTAGCAGCTGACGAATGTCAAGTCTCCACTTGTAATCCAAACATAGCCACTTCCAGAACCAGTCTTACTTATCGGGAACTTCCGTAGGTCCGTAATCCAGATTACTGCCATTCCAGATTCCTCCTTGTGCCATGCTGATTTCCCTCTATCACGGTACGGCTCGCTGATGATTGCGACGTCGATTCCTGTTTCCAGTACCAACTGATCGATCAATCTATCAACAGTCCGACATCTGTTGAGGTTACCTTGCAGCACCATCATGCAGGTTTGAATTTGCCCTTTTTCAAAGAGAGAGCTTCTCTAAAAACTTTACAGGATCCCGATCCTGGCACATGGTTTAGCGGGATATCCTTGTAGACTTTTTCAGTACAAAGGATACAACGTGCTTCTGTCATACATTGTGCTGCCTTGTGGTCTCTGTGTCCACACTTCCAGCACCTGTCGCTTCTATCAGGACCCTTGCAGTCGCTCCTTACGTGACCATATTGGAGACACCTGTAGCAACGACGAACCTCGACTCTTCGTCTGATTCTAGCAGACATCCATCCTACTTTAACTTTGCCTTTCTTTAGGATTTTGATGCCCTGTGCCTCTTCTAGCTCTACAATTGCCAGACATTGTTCTCTACGGTTAGGGCCAAGAATGGAGACCTTTATCTCCCCTTCAACCTCTTCCCGGTCAAGGGCCTCTTTAACCTCCTCTTCAGAAGTGTATGAATCAAGGTCCAGAATCTCCAGCCTCATCTTCGGGATCAAGGTACGGACCTCTCAGCTCTCTCCGATCGCCGTTTCGATGGCAGTTTGGAGCGCTGTCTGGTCTCTGCAACTATTGAGTTCTAGCAAAACTCCACCCTCCCTCGTTTTCCTGATGCCGCAAATCACCGCACCACTGTCTTCTGGCCGCACATCTTTCCTTATCGCACCTAGGATTTCCGCGTAGCTTTTTCCAGCGGAAACCTTAATAACTAAGGCGTTCCTTCATGATAGGCGTCAACACGCGCTGCTGCGTCTCTGGCACTTTCTTTGCCTTGTCCTTTTTCTTAATGGCCAATATACTGAATTTCTCGGTTTTTGCCGATTCCTGGGTGTTAGTATCCATCGCCTCCTGGCTGTTTGTTGATTCCTTTGGGCGCTTTCGTGGAGGTAGGTTTCGTCTACCAGGGCTACTTCCTACAGACAAAGATGCCCTCTCTGCTAGAGTCCAGATTGCGTTCTGTCGTGAAATTTTACAGGCTCGAAGCACCTCCAGACCATCCTCTAGTTTGACGTGTCCATTCTTGATAGCCATGTTCACGTTTTTCTGTTTAGCAACAGATCCCCGCATAGTACGTAGGATAGCGCTAATGGCTCTGATTTGCTCCTCCTCGCTCTTATCTGCCTCGCTGATCTGTAATTTCAGCCTTTCGACCTCGGAGGATTCGGCCTCTGAAATCAAGCTCTGCAAATCTGTTCTCACTTCGGCGTCCACAGCACGTTCAGGAACATCATCAGATGGATCCGCTACCTTACTACTCTCCAAGGTTCTTGTTAGAGGCGGAGTCCTTATTGTGCTCGTGCTTTTCTTAAACGGGTCTTTTCTGCACTTGTAGCTTGCGTCAGGGCCAAGAGTTCCACCCTTTTCGAAGAATTGCAGTCATAGGCTAACGACCCAGGTGTGGCCTGCTCAGTCACCTCCACCTGTGCCGGCACTGGGGATCCGACTCCCTGCACCGTAAAAGAATCTCCTACTCATATTTGGTTTCTTTTCGGGGTTCCTTCCCTTATCTTGTTTTGGTTCACCCTGGCTATTTCACCAGTACCCGAAGTGCAAGCACAACGAGCGTGTTCCCCTATCCACCACAAGGGGAGGCGCCCGATAGCAGACAAGCAACTGCCACGGGTTGTTGCTATTATTATTGTTGTTGTTAATATTTTTATTATAATTATTATTATTGTTGTTGTTGTTATTTTTATTATAATTATTGTTATTATCATTGTTGTTGTTGTTATTATTATTATTTTTATTATTATAGCTACTGTTATTATTATTATTATTATTATTATTGTTGTTGTTGTTGTTATTATTATTATTATTACTGACTTGTGGAAGTTGCCGTAAAAGGTTTGGATACAGACTTCGATAGCTTCGCATTTCGAAATGACCTACTCTCTTGGGTTTCTGCTATATTACATACTGTTCCATCCCATGATCCTTTCTGGAAATGGGTCTCAACTGACTAGCATGAAATATAAAGATAACACTTTTATTACTATCAGAACCTCTAATTATTACCGAAATTCGATTTGTCGAAAAAATTACAATTGAGTTTGCCCTGTCAAGGTTTATTTATAGACTGTCTATAACTATAAGTGAAACCTTCCCTGCCCCATAAGCAGCCACTTATTTGGAACGATTAATAACTCTTAATATTTCTAAACATTTTTGTACATTAAAGTTTTGCGAATTGAGCTATTCCGAAGCGCTTCAACAAAGAAAAATATATTAATGTTAGAAAGGGGAGAAAAATGTATTAACAGCCATTTTAGAAAGTTAATGATAAGAGGTATGTATAAAAAAATTGTTCCTGTTTGGTCATCATAGTAGCTTTTGTAATTGGCATGTCCTTATGAGGATTGGTTGTCATCAGAAGATACGATAATAGGTCTATTCGTAAAACGCCACACACATTTATGTATTGCACAGGCAAACCCTTCTTCTCCCATATAATTCTAATAGCATCTACTTCATTGTTTATTTTGAAATCCGAGTGTAATGAATATTTCTCTACCTTACGAGTTCTCTGTTTTGTATTTTGTCCGGCACTCACATGACTTCCCTTATTAACTGTCTAGAAATTTAGTTCTAGTGTTGTTCACTTCCAGACATCCACCACTTTTGTCTCTACGTTTAGCGACTAAATTTTTATTTCCTTGACTGTTCTTTAAATTTCGTTATCAGAATGTCCTTCAGAATAATTATGTATAAAATATATTAGGAATAATAAAAAAAAAAATGAAAAAATACCAAAACACTCCACTTTATTGGTTTACTGTTATTAGGGTGTTACTAAATAAAAACATTGTTTTATAGGTCCACATGTTTAATTTTATCAAAATAACCACATTTTACACTTAAGTACTACACCATTTTAATTCAAATATTTAAAAACTTTCAATCACAATAATTTTAGTAATTAAAATGTGAAGAATAAAAAAGTTAGCAAAATAACAAAAGGTATTTAAGTCTATTGTGACAATAATATTGGATACTTAGTTTTCCCCATTGCTATAAAACCACTTGCATTCCTCTAACATACGTTTACAAAATATAACAATTATTTTACTGTATATATGTTACTGTATATAAGTATATTACTGTACATATATATGATGAATAGTTAATATCTGGAGTACATCTGTGTATGAATTCGCAGTTCCGAAGTCCAGAATCTCATCCAGCATTGACGAGGTGAACCCAACAACAGTTGAAAAGCGAGTGAAGAACGCAGATAACTCTGCTCCTATTTATAGAGGAGTGAAGCCACGCCCATTGACGTCAAAGCACACATTGACGTCAATCCACACACACACCTGATCCTTTAAAAAACAAGCAGAAAACATCGGCTCTGTACAGGCACCACTGCGATACAGGGCATACCATTGATTTCCAATCTTGCCGACAGATTGCTCAAGTGGAAAACTACAGGACTAGAATTATTCGTGAGGCTATCGAAATAGAGAAGCAAGGGAGTCTTAACAAACGCGATGATACTTTGAATTTGCCCGCAGTGTGGAAGTGTGTCATCGATAGACTTTATCGGCAGAAAGGTGAACAAAGCCCAAAAGAATGTGAGTAATTGTTTGGGATTAGGTGTGTGTGGATTGACGACAATGTGTGTTTTGACGTCAATGGGCGTGGCTTCATTCCTCTATATATAGGAGCAGAGTTATCAGCGCTTTTCACTCGCTCTTCAACTGTTGTTCGGTTCACCTTGTCAATGCTGGATGAAATTCTAGCGAAACGTCGGAACTTCGAATTCATGCACTACAGCATGAACGGATGTACTCCA
This sequence comes from Prosapia bicincta, assembly GCA_036971475.1. NCBI lineage: Eukaryota > Metazoa > Arthropoda > Insecta > Hemiptera > Cercopidae > Prosapia > Prosapia bicincta. Next base: position 377,288,297 of record JBAIZL010000002.1, on the reverse strand, counting down.
GATATTAACTATTCATCATATTTTTCCATCCGTAAAGGAATACGTATCAGCATATATATATATATATATATATATATATATATAATACTTAATCTTTATTTTTGTACTATTTAATTACGCAATAGCAATTTTCAGCGAAATATAACACAGTTTTATGATGAGCCTTTCAAATTAAATATAAACAATTATCAATAAAAAAATATATTTTCTAACATGACGTATAAAGTGAAAGGGTCAATGATGACACAATAATTATGAGTATAATATTTTTGAGTTTAATGTCTTTCATTGTATTAAATAATTGTATTTAATTAAAATAACCCCTAAATTTTACTGCACAAAATATACAAGACGTGTAAGATTATACGAAAAAACTAAAACCTCGTTAGAAATAAGTATGTGTAAAACAATAATATATAAGCCTTCATATATTATAAATTACTATATTTTTCAGTGTTATTGTTTTCCTATTTTAAAGAATGTAGATTATATTTGAAATCTAACGTTGAAAATACTGGTTAAAATGTGTGTTTAAGCAAGTATATTCCAATTTGATAAATAAATTATTAGGTAATATTTCCTTACGTTATTTATTTAAATTGAACAATTAAATAGTTTTCCAAAAGTGAAAAGTAATTGTCTTTAAAATTGTCAGTTTTATAGGAAAGTTTACAATTTCCTTATATCTGGTTTATATTTTTTCATATGGATTAACATATTTATAAATAATGTACACGTTATGTCACTTTCCCAAGTAAATATACAGGCATTCAGAAATATTCTCATCTCCTCCACAAAATTATTTGGAATTACCTCTAGAGTACGGCCGGTAATAGAATTTAAAACCTTTTTCTTTTTAATTACATGTTAAAGCATCATGCTAATATTGAAATGTATTCAATTATGGTTTAAATTTATTTTATAATTATTGTTGTTTCTAACCTTACTTTAGGTTTTCGAAGATTTAAATGTTATAGTTTTATTAGAGTATAAATTGGCGTGGTGTGGTGTGTGTGTATGTGTGTGTGTGTGTGTGTGTGTGTGTGTGTGTGTGTGTGTGTGTGTGTGTGTGTGTGAGTGTGTGTGTGTATGTGTGTGTGTTTATGTGTGTGTGTATGTGTGTGAAAATTGTCTCAAATGTCATGTAAATATTTACAAACTTTAATTGGTGAGGTGTACTATAAAAACGTAAAAATTAATTGATTTTATAATATTTTAAAAAAGAATGAACCCGTAATATATATATATATATATATATATATATATATATATATATATATATATATATATATATATATATATATATATATGCTGATACGTATTCCTTCACGGATGGAAAAATATGATGAAATGTTACTATCTCGAGTACATCCGTTCATTCTGCAGTCCATAAATTCGCAGTTCCGACGTTTCGCTAGAATCTCATCCAGCATTGACGAGGTTAACCCAACAGCAGTAGAAGAGCGAGTGAAGATCGCAGATAACTCGG
>JBAIZL010000002.1:377274308-377281808 GCA_036971475.1 Prosapia bicincta | reverse complement strand
TAACATGCATTACATTTTTAAATATAAATTCTTTAAACTAAATATTGTGTTTATTTATGTATACATTATTTTCCACGCCGAATATTTTTCATCGTGCTCAACGTTTAGTCGCTCTTCTTGCAAGAGAAGTGAATAGGTCTTTTGAAGATGGTATTTGATAGAGGTCTTAATAGAATCTTTTAAATGTTGTTAATTGAAAATTTGTATAAGATGTGTAAAATTTTACTGAATAAATATTTTCATTAGCGAATTTAATTTAATCAACTCCTAAAATGTGCAAGACTCGCCTAGAATGTTTTTGTCTCAATTAACATCCTATATGTTTAGCACAATTTAATCACATGAAATTGCCATTAAAACAAATTCTATAACTAGAACTAACCCTTGTTTTGTCTTTCTTGTGCCAGTTTCTGATTGGTCAGCGAGCGTGCTTTTGGTAAGACAACTGATGTATCTCTCGCTGGTAGTTGTGGGACTTTGGCGTTGCAGCGTAGGTGAATCACTGATTCGGCTCCTTTGAAGTGTTGGTTCTGTACACGGAAGCGCAAGCCGACAGACTTGGTGTAGGTGTCGTCGTTGGCCAGCAGAGGTGGGGACTGCTCCAGCATGTAGTTGTCTGCCTACAATTATTAGCATGATTATTACAATTAAGTATTTACTTTCCATCTAAAAGTATTGTCTGAATGAAATGCCTAGAATATCTGATTTCTTTACATTTTTTAGTATTTAGAGTTGATTGGATTTGTTCACTAATGCCCGATGGTATTGAAATGAACAAGTATTTAAAACTGTAGTCATTGAATAGAACAGCTGTAGCCTTTGGATCACGTAATCTTTAATATTTTATAAATTGGAGAAGTTAATGATTTTCTGTAATATGAGAATGGAACATTTACATAAAAATTTATTGTAAAAATGGAAACTATTCAGTTAAATGGTAATAGGAAACGGACATCACGTGCCAACGTTTGTGCCTTTAGATCTTAAGGATAAAACCGACAAAAGGAAAAAATACTCGTTGGTCTTAGCGTTGTAATTTGTACAAAACTGGGATTGATTTCCGGTATTGGGCACTAATTTCTTTTATTTGAATCAGTAAAAACGTTTAGTTTTATGTTGGGGCTGTTTATTATTATGTAATAAAATATATACATGAACCTTTTCTTTGGGGGTTCTAAATATTATTTGTATAAATACTGAAATTTTAAATTAGTATTAACGATACTGCCTGAAATAAGTAGAAAATAAACCAAATATAACAAATTATAAATAAATATTAAATTGTAACACTCAAATAACCAAAAAGTAAATGTAAAGTATATTTGTGGTGTGGCAATGAAGATTCCCATAGCTCCGTGATAGAATGAACTTTAAATAACCTTACTGTTTGTAAGTTTATAATAGTGGTCGTAATAAACAACCACGTAATAAACAACCACGTAATAAACAACCCCGTAATAAACAACCATGTAATAAACAACCACGTAATAAACAACCACGTAATAAACAACCACGTAATAAACAACCCCGTAATAAACAACCATGTAATAAACAACCACGTAATAAACAACCACGTAATAAACAACCACGTAATAAACGACCACGTAATAAACGACCACGTAATAAACGACCACGTAATAAACGACCACGTAATAAACGACCACGTAATAAACGACCACGTAATAAACGACCACGTAATAAACGACCACGTAATAAACGACCACGTAATAAACGACTACGTAATAAACAACCCCGTAATAAACAACCACGTAATAAACAACCACGTAGTAAACAACCACGTAATAAACAACCCCGTAATAAACAACCACGTAATAAACGACCACGTAATAAACAACCATGTAATAAACGACCACGTAATAAACAACCACGTAATAAACAACCACGTAATAAACGACCACGTAATAAACGACCACGTAATAAACAACCACGTAATAAACGACCACGTAATAAACAACCACGTAATAAACAACCACGTAATAAACGACCACGTAATAAACAACCACGTAATAAACGACCACGTAATAAACAACCACGTAATAACGACCACGTAATAAACAACCACGTAATAAACAACACGTAATAAACGACCACGTAATAAACAACCACGTAATAAACGACCACGTAATAAACAACCATGTAATAAACGACCACGTAATAAACAACCACGTAATAAACAACCACGTAATAAACAACCACGTAATAAACAACCACGTAATAAACAACCACGTAATAAACAACCACGTAATAAACAACCCCGTAATAAACAACCACGTAATAAACGACCACGTAATAAACAATCACGTAATAAACAACCACGTAATAAACAACCACGTAATAAACGACCACGTAATAAACAACCACGTAATAAACAACCACGTAATAAACGACCACGTAATAAACAACCACGTAATAAACAACCACGTAATAAACAATCACGTAATAAACAACCACGTAATAAACAACCCCGTAATAAACAACCATGTAATAAACAACCACGTAATAAACAACCACGTAATAAACAACCACGTAATAAACAATCACGTAATAAACAACCACGTAATAAACAACCCCGTAATAAACAACCATGTAATAAACAACCACGTAATAAACAACCACGTAATAAACGACCACGTAATAAACGACCACGTAATAAACGACCACGTAATAAACGACCACGTAATAAACGACCACGTAATAAACGACCACGTAATAAACGACTACGTAATAAACAACCCCGTAATAAACAACCACGTAATAAACAACCACGTAATAAACAATCACGTAATAAACAACCCCGTAATAAACAACCACGTAATAAACAACCACGTAATAAACAACCACGTAATAAACAACCACGTAATAAACAACCCCGTAATAAACAATCACGTAATAAACAACCACGTAATAAACAACCACGTAATAAACAACCACGTAATAAACAACCACGTAATAACCAACCACGTAATAAACAACCACGTAATAAACAACCACGTAATAAACAACCACGTAATAAACAACCCCGTAATAAACAACCACGTAATAAACAACCACGTAATAAACGACCACGTAATAAACTACCACGTAATAAACAACCACGTAATAAACAACCACGTAATAAACAACCACGTAATAAACAACCCCGTAATAAACAACCACGTAATAAACAACCACGTAATAAACAACCACGTAATAAACAACCCCGCAATAAACAACCCCGTAATAAACAACCACGTAATAAACAACCCCGTAATAAACAACCACGTAATAAACAACCACGTAATAAACGATCACGTAATAAACTACCACGTAATAAACAACCACGTAATAAACGACCACGTAATAAACTACCACGTAATAAACAACCACGTAATAAACAACCACGTAATAAACAACCACGTAATAAACAACCACGTAATAAACAACCACGTAATAAACAACCACGTAATAAACAACCCCGTAATAAACGACCACGTAATAAACAACCACGTAATAAACAACCGCGTAATAAACGACCACGTAATAAACAACCACGTAATAAACAACCACGTAATAAACGACCACGTAATAAACAACCACGTAATAAACGACCACGTAATAAACTACCACGTAATAAACAACCACGTAATAAACAACCACGTAATAAACAACCGCGTAATAAACAACCACGTAATAAACAACCACGTAATAAACAACCACGTAATAAACAACCACGTATTAAACAACCCCGTAATAAACAACCACGTAATAAACGACCACGTAATAAACAACCACGTAATAAACAACCACGTAATAAACAACCACGTAATAAACAACCACGTAATAAACAACCACGTAATAAACGACCACGTAATAAACTACCACGTAATAAACAACCCCGTAATAAACAACCACGTAATAAACAACCACGTAATAAACAACCACGTAATAAACAACCCCGTAATAAACAACCACGTAATAAACGACCACGTAATAAACTACCACGTAATAAACAACCACGTAATAAACAACCACGTAATAAACTACCACGTAATAAACAACCACGTAATAAACGACCACGTAATAAACTACCACGTAATAAACAACCACGTAATAAACAACCACGTAATAAACAACCACGTAATAAACGACCACGTAATAAACGACCACGTAATAAACGACCACGTAATAAACGACCACGTAATAAACGACCACGTAATAAACGACCACGTAATAAACGACCACGTAATAAACGACCACGTAATAAACAACCACGTAATAAACGACCACGTAATAAACGACTACGTAATAAACAACCCCGTAATAAACAACCCCGTAATAAACAACCACGTAATAAACGACCACGTAATAAACAACCACGTAATAAACAACCACGTAATAAACAACCACGTAATAAACAACCACGTAATAAACAACCCCGTAATAAACAACCACGTAATAAACGACCACGTAATAAACGACCACGTAATAAACTACCACGTAATAAACTACCACGTAATAAACAACCACGTAATAAACAACCACGTAATAAACAACCACGTAATAAACAACCACGTAATAAACAACCCCGTAATAAACAACCACGTAATAAACAACCACGTAATAAACGACCACGTAATAAACAACCCCGTAATAAACAACCACGTAATAAACGACCACGTAATAAACTACCACGTAATAAACAACCACGTAATAAACAACCACGTAATAAACTACCACGTAATAAACAACCACGTAATAAACGACCACGTAATAAACTACCACGTAATAAACAACCACGTAATAAACAACCACGTAATAAACAACCACGTAATAAACAACCACGTAATAAACGACCACGTAATAAACGACCACGTAATAAACGACCACGTAATAAACGACCACGTAATAAACGACCATGTAATAAACGACCACGTAATAAACAACCACGTAATAAACAACCACGTAATAAACGACCACGTAATAAACAACCACGTAATAAACGACCACGTAATAAACAACCACGTAATAAACAACCACGTAATAAACGACCACGTAATAAACAACCACGTAATAAACGACCACGTAATAAACAACCACGTAATAACGACCACGTAATAAACAACCACGTAATAAACAACACGTAATAAACGACCACGTAATAAACAACCACGTAATAAACGACCACGTAATAAACAACCATGTAATAAACGACCACGTAATAAACAACCACGTAATAAACAACCACGTAATAAACAACCACGTAATAAACAACCACGTAATAAACAACCACGTAATAAACAACCCCGTAATAAACGACCACGTAATAAACAACCCCGTAATAAACAACCACGTAATAAACAACCACGTAATAAACAATCACGTAATAAACAACCACGTAATAAACAACCCCGTAATAAACAACCATGTAATAAACGACCACGTAATAAACAACCACGTAATAAACAACCACGTAATAAACGACCACGTAATAAACGACCACGTAATAAACAACCACGTAATAAACAACTACGTAATAAACAACCACGTAATAAACAACCACGTAATAAACAACCACGTAATAAACAACCACGTAATAAACGACTTCGTAATAAACAACCACGTAATAAACAACCACGTAATAAACAACCACGTAATAAACAACCCCGTAATAAACAACCACGTAATAAACAACCACGTAATAAACAACCCCGTAATAAACGACCACGTAATAAACTACCACGTAATAAACAACCACGTAATAAACAACCACGTAATAAACAACCACGTAATAAACAACCCCGTAATAAACAACCCCGTAATAAACAACCACGTAATAAACAACCACGTAATAAACAACCACGTAATAAACAACCCCGCAATAAACAACCCCGTAATAAACAACCACGTAATAAACAACCACGTAATAAACAACCACGTAATAAACAACCCCGTAATAAACAACCACGTAATAAACAACCACGTAATAAACGACCACGTAATAAACTACCACGTAATAAACAACCACGTAATAAACGACCACGTAATAAACTACCACGTAATAAACAACCACGTAATAAACGACCACGTTATAAACTACCACGTAATAAACTACCACGTAATAAACAACCACGTAATAAACAACCACGTAATAAACAACCACGTAATAAACAACCACGTAATAAACAACCCCGTAATAAACGACCACGTAATAAACTACCACGTAATAAACAACCACGTAATAAACGACCACGTAATAAACAACCACGTAATAAACGACCACGTAATAAACAACCACGTAATAAACAACCACGTAATAAACAACCACGTAATAAACAACCACGTAATAAACAACCCCGTAATAAACAACCACGTAATAAACAACCACGTAATAAACGACCACGTAATAAACAACCACGTAATAAACAACCCCGTAATAAACAACCACGTAATAAACGACCACGTAATAAACAACCACGTAATAAACAACCCCGTAATAAACAACCACGTAATAAACAACCACGTAATAAACGACCACGTAATAAACAACCACGTAATAAACAACCACGTAATAAACAACCCCGTAATAAACAACCACGTAATAAACAACCACGTAATAAACGACCACGTAATAAACAACCACGTAATAAACAACCACGTAATAAACAACCACGTAATAAACGACCACGTAATAAACGACCACGTAATAAACAACCACGTAATAAACAACCACGTAATAAACAACCACGTAATAAACAACCCCGTAATAAACAACCACGTAATAAACGACCACGTAATAAACTACCACGTAATAAACAACCACGTAATAAACAACCACGTAATAAACTACCACGTAATAAACAACCACGTAATAAACGACCACGTAATAAACTACCACGTAATAAACAACCACGTAATAAACAACCACGTAATAAACAACCACGTAATAAACAACCACGTAATAAACAACCACGTAATAAACAACCCCGTAATAAACAACCACGTAATAATTAACCACGTAATAAACGACCACGTAATAAACAACCACGTAATAAACAACCACGTAATAAACAACCACGTAATAAACGACCACGTAATAAACTACCACGTAATAAACAACTACGTAATAAACAACCACGTAATAAACAACCACGTAATAAACAACCACGTAATAAACAACCACGTAATAAACAACCACGTAATAAACGACCACGTAATAAACGACCACCTTCGATGCAAAACAGGTTGTTCAACACGATTGTAGATTAATATTTAAAGTCCAAAGCAAAGTTTACTATTTAAATGGCAATTTGATACTTTATCGAGAACAAAATGCACACTTGTTCGCAACTTATATCTTGTAAATGAAAACTAAAGAGGAGCTCCAATAAGATGCTGCGGAAGAGCAGCGAGGGGAGCACTCGTAACTTACAAATAAACTCTCGGGACCGTGAGATGTAAATAATATAGTGCAATATAAGCAATACCCTAGGGTATTATTCA
>JBAIZL010000002.1:377246808-377269308 GCA_036971475.1 Prosapia bicincta | reverse complement strand
TCAATTATGTGAATTACTGACAAGACTGTTGCTCAGGTGTGTTATGTTTGTGGGAGTCTGTGGTGTATTTTTGTTCTGTGGTGTGTTATTGTTCATAAAGTAGTTGTTAATTATGTGCTCAAATATAGTTTTTGATTGCGAGTTGTTTTGTCATTTAGAATGTGTTGTGGATAGTATTTATGGTTGTTGTTGTTGTTGTTGTCGTGTGTCAAGTGCAATAAAAACAATAAAATTTTAAAAAAAAATCAGAGAAAGGTAGAGAGAGAGCACAGTTACACAGGTCCAAAGGCGTGAAACACTGCACTGGATACATCTGCAGCTTTGTTCGTATAAAGGGTCTCCCTAGAACAGTTTAAGTCAATTTTAAATAGTGCTGCAATGATGGACGGGCAGTTGAAGAGATGATCGGGATCAAGCTGTATCCCTGGGCAGTGCCTATATTCAGGGTATGTTCTTGATCCATCAGGCAAGATTGTCATGTCTTTGAGGTGCATTGTCCTCAGTCTGGCAATTGTTTTTGTTATTTCCCTGTCGAAGTTAAGCTCGGGAAGTGATGATTTTCTTCGGTTGTTATAGCAGAGCTTCTGTTTTGCAACGGCATTGACGTCGGAAGATGTTGTAATCACGGGGGATGGTTGGATGGTCCTCGCTTCCTTGGCCAGAGAATCGGCCTCTTCGTTCCCTTTGATGTCGACGTGTGCCGGGATCCATTGAAGCGTACAAAGCTTCTACTTTTCCTCAATTAAGGACAGGAGGGTATTGATCTTTTGGGCGAGGTTTGTATTTCCCTTTTTGGAGAGCCTGAAGAGCAGATCTGCAGTCCGTGAAGATTACTATGCCATCAGAAGGGTTGAGTGTTGTCCAAGTGAGGTAAATACTCAGAGCTTCTTTGATTGCGATGAGTTCGCTTGTGAAGTTGGAGGTGATTTTGCCTGCTGCAATTTTGTGTTTGGAAGTTGAGCCGTCAGGGTAGGTTATAAAGATTCCGGATCCACCTCTATCGCAGTCAGAATTCGAAGAGCCGTCGGTGTAAGCAGCGACCAAGTGTGGTATTAAAATCTTGGCAATAGTTTCCATTCCTTTCCTCTTAATTGTTTCTTGAGGCTCTTTTTTGGAGCAGGGTTCGAGGAGATTCAAGTTTATATTCACAAAGGAGGGCGGTTTGACCGGGAACCTGGGTTCTTGAAAGATGTCAAGGCTCGTGTGCTGTAGCTTGATGTCCTGTCTGATGTTTTTGTCGTACTGGAGAATAGAAGATCTTTTTAGCCTGGTTTTTTCCGACCAGTTCCGAAAGGTGACTTTTGAGATATGTTGTTCGTGATTGCTCCTGATTTTGTTTGTGAATTTCACTCTAGCGAATTTTCTCCGATTTTCCAATGGGGTTAGGCCACATTCAGTTTCAGCTTTCAAATTATTTGTAGATGAGACGGCTCCAATGGCGGCTTTGGAGACTCTGTACTGGACGGAGTCGACTTTCGAGGATGAAGATGCTGGAGCCCAGATTGGTGCTGCATATTCAAGGATTGGTCTGATGAGTGTTGTGTAAGTATTTAGAAGTGTCTTTGGTTTGAAACCCCAGTTTGAACCACAAAGTCTCCTCAGGATGCTGAGTTTTTTCAGAGCTCTCTTTGAAACTGTTTCAGTGTGCTTAGTAAATCTCAGTTCCGCATCGAGTGTGAGACCAAGGTATCTGGGGTGCGTGACTTGTTTGACGGTAGTATTGTGGAGCCTAATGTTAGGATGGTGAGTCTGCCTGTTCCCCTCTATCTCGGGGGAGCCTGTAACCCATAGAGAGCACGTCCCCAGGCGGCGGATAAGGGAATGCCTTCAATCGTTTACCATAGGGTGGTAGGAGTGAAATAAAATAGCTCCTGCGGACCAACAGGTAGAAGTCCGACCTCTCGAGGCAATGGCACTCACAATGACTAGTGCAATGGACATATATGATATTGATGTATTTATGGTGTTTTGTATATCTCCTAGTTTTCTACTGTGTTAAGTTTTTTGCTTTTTTTGATGTAGTGAGGATGTTTATATTGGTGTCTGTCAGTCTGTGAGTATAGTGCGTTTTGTATATGTATGGCAAGATTTGATGTGGGTTGTGTCTTTATTATCTGTTTTACGTGTTCTTCGTATCTTTTGGTAAATGTTCTCCGAGTTTGTCCTATGTAAAAGCTGGGACAATTGTTGCATGTAATCTTGTATACGCCTGCCCTGTCGCGTTTATCCTGGTGTGTTTTAAAACTGTGTAGGTGTTTTTTAATTGTGTTGTGAATGCTACTTTGTATTTAAGTTTGCGGAAAGTGGACGCTTTTTTTATATGTTGTTGTGATGTATTTTTTGCCAAGATAATACAAACAAGTGTAATTTCTATAAGAACCTCAAAAATGTACAATACAAAAACTGCAAGTTTATTTTAAGATCAATTCCAAACCATCCATTTTGGTCTGAATGAAGATAAGGGGCATACACGTATTATGTAAAACTCTTGAGGGAGGAGGAGTGTGCGTTAAGCTGGGTTATTTGGGGGAAGGACTGGTCTTGGGGATCGTTACACCAAAAATAAAAATAATATCCTACATATGTGTCTATAGATGAAGACTACAACCGAAAATATAAAACACACATCCGTCAGTTTCTGTTTTAATCAGAATAAAAGTACAAACAGCGTGTTTTAATCAGAATAAAAGTATAAACAGCGTGTTTTAATCAGAATAAAAGTACAAACAGCGTGTTTTAATCAGAATAAAAGTACAAACAGCGTGTTTTAATCAGAATAAAAGTACAAACAGCGTGTTTTAATCAGAATAAAAGTACAAACAGCGTGTTTTAATCAGAATAAAAGTACAAACAGCGTGTTTTAATCAGAATAAAAGTACAAACAGCGTGTTTTAATAAGAATAAAAGTACAAACAGCGTGTTCTAAGAACTTTTCGTTTAAAGTTTAACATTTATATTTGTTCGTCCCCCTCTATATTAAGCAGGTTGAATCTGGGCTTACATCTTCTCCGCTATAAGGAATCTATTTAGAGGACAGATTTTTTTCTTTCCTAAGATTTGACTTGCGACGGTCTTTTGTGATTTACCCGTATTTGTAAAGTTTTTTTTAAAGCCTGTAGCATGGTTTAATAGAGATGACATGAGTAGCCATTTTTGAACCAAATTGTACGCAAGGAAGGTAATATACGCAGCGTTAACCATTAGTACCATAGGTTAGAAATTACACATACTGTGTCGCTGAATACAGTTATCGATCCCAGAACCTTAAAGTTCGTAGTCGAATTTTTATAAAGTTCGAAAATTCTGAAGGGTATAACTTATAGCTGAGTGAGGCCTTAGCCATCATTACTTTTCAATATATCCTAAAAAATTTCGAAATGGTAAATCGAAATTATGCAAATGTATATATTGTATATGTAGGGAAAGATGCTTATGTCAAATGTGAATTATAGAACTGGAGAAAATTGTTGTAAATTAATATTTGTTAAAGTTTTTACTTGGGGCATATTAAATCGAGTACCAAGTAACTGTTTCTGTTATAAAATATTTGTTCAAGATGATATTCTTTCTATGCAAGTACGAATTGACAATGGTTTAGCTAATTTAGGCTGATTTTTTATTTAAGCGAAAAAATATAACTTTTTGTTTAATACTGAGAGCAAGCAGTATTGGCCACAAGGTAAATTTTAAAAGGTTTTAGGACAGATTTTGTTTAAATCAGAAACAAGACATTTTTGTTTCAGAAATAACAACGAATACGAATTTAAATTATTAATGGAATAAAACTTTAGTCAAAGTTATAACATTATGATTGCATTTCAAATACATTGCATTATTCCCTTGTTGAAATTCTTATTAATTTCTTATAAAAACATTATTTAAATATTGTCATGCCCAAAATAGAAGAAATCCTGTTCTCGGATTAAACTTTAATCAGAAAGCTTTTATTCTACAGTGGCACAAGATATAGGCCTATTTTGCCTTTATTTTCCTTATTGGAATAGATCCAAAAGCAGACATAATAATGTGGAAAACGTCCGAGAGAGGATTAATAGATGTGGAAGAGTGCTTACGTCACTAAATATTTGACTCTATTGTAGACTAAAAGTTTTTGACATATTTTTAGTAACAATTATTTATTACGATCGGATCGCGACGTCTCTAATAACTATGATATAGGTCAGACAAAGAAAATGCATATGAAAGATGCAGATAAAACTGGTAACATCCGAGGACAATTTACAAATAAAAGTCCAAATCAATGAGAAAAACAGCACACTTTTTCAAATAATAAGACCAATTGCAAACGGTAAGAATAGAACCCTCTCTAATAATGCTTTCGTACTGGAAACGTTTATAAGGAAATTACACAGAACGTCCGGTAAAAAAAGATTCAATATATTTTTTTGGGAATGAACGTAAATATTAGCATCAAAAACATCACTATTCAAACCTAAAACAGTCACAGTCAGTCAAGTTGGATTTATATACGTTCAGGACTCTTTATTTACTTTACTCTTTATATCGTCGACTGTTCGGTAATTTACATTATTTTATGGGCATTTTCGATATATAAAATAAAACATTATACACATACAATATAAAACATGTAATAGTCAATTTCGAAAGCTTTTACAAAAGATAGGCTAAATTATTATAAACTTAGTTAATCATTTATTCCTTAACATATAAAGCCTTATATATATATATATATATATATATATATATATATATATATATATATATGTATATACTGATACGAATTCCTTCACGGATGGAAAAATATGATGAATAGTTATTATCTGGAGTACATCCGTTCATTCTGCAGTGCATAAATTCGCAGTTCCGACGTTTCGCTAGAATCTCATCCAGCATTGACGAGATGAACCCAACAACAGTAGCTCTTCTACTGTTGTTGGGTTCACCTCGTCAATGCTGGATGAGACTCTAGCGAAACGTCGGAACTGCGAATTTATGCACTGCAGAATGAAGGGATGTACTCCAGATAATAACAATTCATCATATATCTATATACATATATATATATATATATATATATATATATACATATATATATATATATATATATATATATATATATATATGTAATGTATATATATACAATGTATATATATATATATATATATATATGTAATGTATATATATATATATATATACAATGTATATATATATATATATAATGTATATATATATATATGTAATGTATATATATATATATACAATGTATATATATATATATATATATATATATATATATATATAATGTATATATAATATATTCACGAATAATATGTATCAAACATATATCTGATAATAAATATATTCTATTGTTAAATCTATTCTATTATTAATTATAATTATTAGTTGTAGTTATAATTATAATTATTTTTCTATATTATTTTTTATTTTATTCAATAATATTTATTTCATGGATAATCTTGTTTATAAAGTACATATCGAATATTGAATAAATATAAACCACTGAAATCGCCTCCTAAACTGGTACTCTATACGTCATTATTTCATACTTTGTTTATATTTTTCAATGTTATTAAAATTTAGTTTTCAAACTAAAAGCAATTTCATTCTAGCAAAATGTATTAAGAAGATAAAACTCAGCAAACATCACCGATCGATTTAGTTTACGGTTTAATCTTTGAATTGTTTGGATATTTGAGTCAAAGGCACTCTTTTTAGTGTTCTCATTTAACTATCATTGTCCAGGAACTGGGCGGCCTCGACTTTGGAAAGTTTATAAGGTCCTTGGTTATGACGCTTCAGAACGTATCTGCAAGACAGTAGCTTGGAAGGAGACTAAAACTCAGCTCTGACTTTACAGGCTTCCTACTACTACATAAGGTGAGGTTTCTTTAACAACATTTTTTATAATGGTGTAAATGAAATTTTGTTTTCCTAACGCCCTATTTAAAAAATCCTATATATTGCGAATACAGATGTCTCTAAATGCAAGCATATTTCTAAACTGTTGCCGGGAACAGCATAGAGCAAGATTATATGAAATAAACAATGCTGCTAAACAATAACTATTTACATTTTCAGTTCACTCAATTAGATGTAGAAAAAGGTCAACAACCATTGAAATAATTCACCACAAATCATTCACAGCGTAAATAAATGGATTTTCAAAGCTTCAAAGAAGAACTTTATGTAATACACAATATTGTATCACAACATATACAGAACCTATTTAATTGTGTACTACAATATTTACCGACCAATATTAAAAAAATTATTGCATTCAATTTTGAACATTTGAGAACACTTGCGTCCCTATTTAGAAAACAACGTGTAAGAAGCTACTCGTCCCACCAACTTAAACAGTTGCTTAATGACGAATGTTACAACTATTCCATTGTTACAACCTGTTGAAGTGTCTAAATGTTTCTAATAGCCCTTTCTTCTAAGGGCCTATTTTTTAGCAAATCGCTCATAGGGGGTTTTTCAAATTTGGATTCAATTTAGAACTAATATAAAGCATGATCTAGATATTTTTTAATTTTGTCACCGTTTATATTATTTTATGTTAACATAACAAACAAATTGGAATAAAGAATATAATTTTAAAAGTTATCTAGATAAATTTAAATTAAAACACAAACAAAATAACACATCTATAACAATTACAATATGGAATAGCCAATGCTCATTTAGTTTACTCAAGATCGAATTATTATTGTATTGAAGCTTATTTATGTCGATCCGCATTTAAAATTTAAACATTGCTTGAAGGAAGACTTAAGAAGGAATGTTTTTTCAAGTAATATAAAGTCCTTCACAGTTAAAATACTGCGTTATTAAGAGACTTCTCTCTAACAGATATATATGGTAAATATTTATTAAATTATTGAATTAGTTTTGGTTTGTAATATTTAGAAAGATGTTCGTATTTTTATAATTTAAGTAATATTATTTCAGTTTCTAAAGATAATTTACTTCTGCAAACTAAAGAATTACTATAACAAAATAAATATTGAGAGATGTATCAATATGCTTAATGGACTCAATAAATCAAAGCCCAATAGTCGCAGTACAAAAATCTTATATTTTTCTAAAAATTACTTCTCAATATAATTACCATGTAATCGAAATGTACATAAGGTAAGTTTTAGTAAATAAAAGACTTTTGTATTAGATTTTTGTAGTTAGTGGGTTTTTATTTATCGAGTTAAAATTAATCCACAAGGGTCTAGAAAATGTTAACGCCTAGAGTAGTTTAATCGTCAATGAATGAAGTGCTTTGATGATCTTCTGTTGAAAGGGCTTCAAATTTTAAATTATTCGTTTTTTATAAAAGAAAAATACTGGGAAACACGATTTCTCCACTTATTTTCATCTGGTTGTAATTTACCAAATCCTATACTGTTTGAGAGCATGTTTTAAGGTATTATCCAAGTTAAAGGAATTTACTCCTGGAGTATAGACAAATATGTCTGTTCAACTAACTGTGGCAGAACCCTTAGCTTTTTTCGATTTGGCATAACATTATTTTAAATAATATTCGAGTTGGTTTGTGAGTTAGGGCTATAAATAAAATAAATATACACAACTCAAATTATAAAACTTTACTTTCATACGCGTTTCGATGACTTGTCATCATCATCAGGTACGCTACTACATACATATAGCTTTAACTACTTTAACCTATGTTAGTTTAAACCGCTTTAAGAGTTAAAACTATATGTTTGTAGTAACATCACTGATGATGATGACATAAGTAATCGAAACTCGTATGATAGTAAAGTTTTATAATTGTGTGTTGTGTATATTTATTTTTTTTATAATATTCTTTAATAAGATTTTTCTGTATATAAGAGTCAGCGGTTTTAAATTTCATCCAGTTGCCTCTTGAAATTACAACGCGATCTTTCATTAAGAATTCCAAGGCATCGTGTTGCTGTAGCTATGTTTTAGTTATACGCAACCACTTATAGTACTAGCGGGGTTCGCTCGTCCAGTGGTCGCAGCATTAAGAATTCCAAGGCATCGTGTTGCTGTAGCTATGTTTTAGTTATACGCAACCACTTATAGTACTAGCGGGGTTCGCTCGTCCAGTGGTCGCAGCATTAAGAATTCCAAGGCATCGTGTTGCTGTAGCTATGTTTTAGTTATACGCAACCACTTATAGTACTAGCGGGGTTCGCTCGTCCAGTGGTCGCAGCATTAAGAATTCCAAGGCATCGTGTTGCTGTAGCTATGTTTTAGTTATACGCAACCACTTATAGTACTAGCGGGGTTCGCTCGTCCAGTGGTCGCAGCATTAAGAATTCCAAGGCATCGTGTTGCTGTAGCTATGTTTTAGTTATACGCAACCACTTATAGTACTAGCGGGGTTCGCTCGTCCAGTGGTCGCAGCATTAAGAATTCCAAGGCATCGTGTTGCTGTAGCTATGTTTTAGTTATACGCAACCACTTATAGTACTAGCGGGGTTCGCTCGTCCAGTGGTCGCAGCATTAAGAATTCCAAGGCATCGTGTTGCTGTAGCTATGTTTTAGTTATACGCAACCACTTATAGTACTAGCGGGGTTCGCTCGTCCAGTGGTCGCAGCATTAAGAATTCCAAGGCATCGTGTTGCTGTAGCTATGTTTTAGTTATACGCAACCACTTATAGTACTAGCGGGGTTCGCTCGTCCAGTGGTCGCAGCATTAAGAATTCCAAGGCATCGTGTTGCTGTAGCTATGTTTTAGTTATACGCAACCACTTATAGTACTAGCGGGGTTCGCTCGTCCAGTGGTCGCAGCATTAAGAATTCCAAGGCATCGTGTTGCTGTAGCTATGTTTTAGTTATACGCAACCACTTATAGTACTAGCGGGGTTCGCTCGTCCAGTGGTCGCAGCATTAAGAATTCCAAGGCATCGTGTTGCTGTAGCTATGTTTTAGTTATACGCAACCACTTATAGTACTAGCGGGGTTCGCTCGTCCAGTGGTCGCAGCATTAAGAATTCCAAGGCATCGTGTTGCTGTAGCTATGTTTTAGTTATACGCTACCACTTATAGTACTAGCGGGGTTCGCTCGTCCAGTGGTCGCTGCATTAAGAATTCCAAGGCATCGTGTTGCTGTAGCTATGTTTTAGTTATACGCAACCACTTATAGTACTAGCGGGTTTCGCTCGTCCAGTGGTCGCAGCATTAAGAATTCCAAGGCATCGTGTTGCTGTAGCTATGTTTTAGTTATACGCAACCACTTATAGTACTAGCGGGGTTCGCTCGTCCAGTGGTCGCAGCATTAAGAATTCCAAGGCATCGTGTTGCTGTAGCTATGTTTTAGTTATACGCTACCACTTATAGTACTAGCGGGGTTCGCTCGTCCAGTGGTCGTAGCATTAATAATTCCAAGGCATCGTGTTGCTGTAGCTATGTTTTAGTTATACGCAACCACTTATAGTACTAGCGGGGTTCGCTCGTCCAGTGGTCGCTGCATTAAGAATTCCAAGGCATCGTGTTGCTGTAGCTATGTTTTAGTTATACGCAACCACTTATAGTCCTAACGGGGTTCGCTCGTCCAGTGGTCGCTGCATTAAGAATTCCAAGGCATCGTGTTGCTGTAGCTATGTTTTAGTTATACGCATCCACTTATAGTACTAGCGGGGTTCGCTCGTCCAGTGGTCGCTGCATTAAGAATTCCTAGGCATCGTGTTGCTGTAGCTATGTTTTAGTTATACGCAACCACTTATAGTCCTAACGGGGTTCGCTCGTCCAGTGGTCGCTGCATTAAGAATTCCAAGGCATCGTGTTGCTGTAGCTATGTTTTAGTTATACGCAACCATTTATAGTACTAGCGGGGTTCGCTCGTCCAGTGGTCGCAGCATTAAGAATTCCAAGGCATCGTGTTGCTGTAGCTATGTTTTAGTTATACGCTACCACTTATAGTACTAGCGGGGTTCGCTCGTCCAGTGGTCACAGCATTAAGCATTCCAAGGCATCGTGTTGCTGTAGCTATGTTTTAGTTATACGCAACCACTTATATAGTACTAACGGGGTTCGCTCGTCCAGTGGTCGCAGCATTAAGCATTCCAAGGCATCGTGTTGCTGTAGCTATGTTTTAATTATACGCTACCACTTATAGTACTAGCGGGGTTCGCTCGTCCAGTGGTCACAGCATTAAGCATTCCAAGGCATCGTGTTGCTGTAGCTATGTTTTAGTTATACGCAACCACTTATAGTACTAGCGGGGTTCGCTCGTCCAGTGGTCGCAGCATTAAGCATTCCAAGGCATCGTGTTGCTGCAGCTATGTTTTAGTTATACGCAACCACTTATATAGTACTAACGGGGTTCGCTCGTCCAGTGGTCGCAGCATTAAGAATTCCAAGGCATCGTGTTGCTGTAGCTATGTTTTAGTTATACGCAACCACTTATAGTACTAGCGGGGTTCGCTCGTCCAGTGGTCGCAGCATTAAACATTCCAAGGAATCGTGTTGCTGTAGCTATGTTTTAGTTATACGCTACCACTTATATAGTACTAACTTGGTTCGCTCGTCCAGTGATCGCAGCATTAAGAATTCCAAGGCATCGTGTTGCTGTAGCTATGTTTTAGTTATACGCAACCACTTATAGTACTAGCGGGGTTCGCTCGTCCAGTGGTCGCAGCATTAAGAATTCCAAGGCATCGTGTTGCTGTAGCTATGTTTTAGTTATACGCAACCACTTATAGTACTAGCGGGGTTCGCTCGTCCAGTGGTCACAGCATTAGGAATTCCAAGGCATCGTGTTGCTGTAGCTATGTTTTAGTTATACGCAACCACTTATAGTACTAGCGGGGTTCGCTCGTCCAGTGGTCGCAGCATTAAGAATTCCAAGGCATCGTGTTGCTGTAGCTATGTTTTAGTTATACGCAACCACTTATAGTACTAGCGGGGTTCGCTCGTCCAGTGGTCGCAGCATTAGGAATTCCAAGGCATCGTGTTGCTGTAGCAATGTTTTAGTTATACGCAACCACTTATAGTACTAGCGGGGTTCGCTCGTCCAGTGGTCGCAGCATTAAGAATTCCAAGGCATCGTGTTGCTGTAGCTATGTTTTAGTTATACGCAACCACTTATAGTACTAGCGGGGTTCGCTCGTCCAGTGGTCGTAGCATTAAGAATTCCAAGGCATCGTGTTGCTGTAGCTATGTTTTAGTTATACGCAACCACTTATAGTACTAGCGGGGTTCGCTCGTCCAGTGGGCGCAGCATTAAGAATTCCAAGGCATCGTGTTGCTGTAGCTATGTTTTAGTTATACGCAACCACTTATAATACTAGCGGGGTTCGGTCGTCCAGTGGTCGCAGCATTAAGAATTCCAAGGCATCGTGTTGCTGTAGCTATGTTTTAGTTATACGCAACCACTTATAGTACTAGCGGGGTTCGCTCGTCCAGTGGTCGCAGCATTAAGAATTCCAAGGCATCGTGTTGCTGTAGCAATGTTTTAGTTATACGCAACCACTTATAGTACTAGCGGGGTTCGCTCGTCCAGTGGTCGCAGCATTAAGAATTCCAAGGCATCGTGTTGCTGTAGCTATGTTTTAGTTAAACGCAACTACTTATAGTACTAGCGGGGTTCGCTCAACCTGTGGTCGCAGCATTAAGAATTCCAAGGCATCGTGTTGCTGTAGCTATGTTTTAGTTATACGCAACAACTTATAGTATTAGCGGGGTTCGCTCGTCCAGTGGTCGCAGCATTAGGAATTCCAAGGCATCGTGTTGCTGTAGCTATGTTTTAGTTATACGCAACCACTTATAGTACTAGCGGGGTTCGCTCGTCCAGTGGTCGCAGCATTAAGAATTCCAAGGCATCGTGTTGCTGTAGCAATGTTTTAGTTTTACGCTACCACTTATAGTACTAGCGGGTTTCGCTCGTCCAGTGGTCGCAGCATTAAGAATTCCAAGGCATCGTGTTGCTGTAGCTATGTTTTAGTTATACGCAACCACTTATAGTACTAGCGGGGTTCGCTCGTCCAGTGGTCGCAGCATTAAGAATTCCAAGGCATCGTGTTGCTGTAGCTATGTTTTAGTTATACGCAACCACTTATAGTACTAGCGGGGTTCGCTCGTCCAGTGGTCGCAGCATTAAGAGTTCCAAGGCATCGTGTTGCTGTAGCTATGTTTTAGTTATACGCAACCACTTATAGTACTAGCGGGGTTCGCTCGTCCAGTGGTCGCAGCATTAAGAATTCCAAGGCATCGTGTTGCTGTAGCTATGTTTTAGTTATACGCAACCACTTATAGTACTAGCGGGGTTCGCTCGTCCAGTGGTCGCAGCATTAAGAGTTCCAAGGCATCGTGTTGCTGTAGCTATGTTTTAGTTATACGCAACCACTTATAGTACTAGCGGGGTTCGCTCGTCCAGTGGTCGCAGCATTAAGAATTCCAAGGCATCGTGTTGCTGTAGCTATGTTTTAGTTATACGCAACCACTTATAGTCCTAACGGGGTTCGCTCGTCCAGTGGTCGCAGCATTAAGAATTCCAAGGCATCGTGTTGCTGTAGCAATGTTTTAGTTATACGCAACCACTTATAGTACTAGCGGGGTTCGCTCGTCCAGTGGTCGCAGCATTAAGAATTCCAAGTCATCGTGTTGCTGTAGCTATGTTTTAGTTATACGCAACCACTTATAGTACTAGCGGGGTTCGCTCGTCCAGTGGTCGTAGCATTAAGAATTCCAAGGCATCGTGTTGCTGTAGCTATGTTTTAGTTATACGCAACCACTTATAGTACTAACGGGGTTCGCTCGTCCAGTGGTCGCAGCATTAAGAATTCCAAGGCATCGTGTTGCTGTAGCTATGTTTTAGTTATACGCAACCACTTATAGTACTAGCGGGGTTCGCTCGTCCAGTGGTCGTAGCATTAAGCATTCCAAGGCATGGTGCTGCTGTAGCTATGTTTTAGTTATACGCTACCACTTATAGTACTAGCGGGGTTCGCTCGTCCAGTGGTCGCAGCATTAAGAATTCCAAGGCATCGTGTTGCTGTAGCTATGTTTTAGTTATACGCAACCACTTATAGTACTAGCGGGGTTCGCTCGTCCAGTGGTCGTAGCATTAAGAATTCCAAGGCATCGTGTTGCTGTAGCTATGTTTTAGTTATACGCAACCACTTATAGTACTAGCGGGGTTCGCTCGTCCAGTGGTCGCAGCATTAAGCATTCCAAGGCATCGTGTTGCTGTAGCTATGTTTTAGTTATACGCAACCACTTATAGTACTAGCGGGGTTCGCTCGTCCAGTGGTCGCAGCATTATGAATTCCAAGGCATCGTGTTGCTGTAGCAATGTTTTAGTTATACGCAACAACTTATAGTATTAGCGGGGTTCGCTCGTCCAGTGGTCGCAGCATTAAGAATTCCAAGGCATCGTGTTGCTGTAGCTATGTTTTAGTTATACGCAACCACTTATAGTATTAGCGGGGTTCGCTCGTCCAGTGGTCGCAGCATTAGGAATTCCAAGGCATCGTGTTGCTGTAGCTATATTTTAGTTATACGCAACCACTTATAGTCCTAACGGGGTTCGCTCGTCCAGTGGTCGCAGCATTAAGAATTCCAAGGCATCGTGTTGCTGTAGCTATGTTTTAGTTATACGCAACCACTTATAGTACTAGCGGGGTTCGCTCGTCCAGTGGTCGCAGCATTAAACATTCCAAGGCATCGTGTTGCTGTAGCTATGTTTTAGTTATACGCAACCACTTATAGTACTAGCGGGGTTCGCTCGTCCAGTGGTCGCAGCATTAAGAATTCCAATTCATCGTGTTGCTGTAGCTATGTTTTAGTTATACGCAACAAGTTATAGTATTAGCGGGGTTCGCTCGTCCAGTGGTCGCAGCATTAAGAATTCCAAGGCATCGTGTTGCTGTAGCTATGTTTTAGTTATACGCAACCACTTATAGTACTAGCGGGTTTCGCTCGTCCAGTGGTCGCAGCATTAAACATTGCAAGGCATCGTGTTGCTGTAGCTATGTTTTAGTTATACGCAACCACTTATATAGTACTAACGGGGTTCGCTCGTCCAGTGGTCGCAGCATTAGGAATTCCAAGGCATCGTGTTGCTGTAGCAATGTTTTAGTTTTACGCAACCACTTATAGTACTAGCGGGGTTCGCTCGTCCAGTGGTCGCAGCATTAAGAATTCCAAGGCATCGTGTTGCTGTAGCTATGTTTTAGTTATACGCAACCACTTATAGTACTAGCGGGGTTCGCTCGTCCAGTGGTCGCAGCATTAAGAATTCCAAGGCATCGTGTTGCTGTAGCTATGTTTTAGTTATACGCAACCACTTATAGTCCTAACGGGGTTCGCTCGTCCAGTGGTCGCAGCATTAAGAATTCCAAGGCATCGTGTTGCTGTAGCTATGTTTTAGTTATACGCAACCACTTATAGTACTAGCGGGGTTCGCTCGTCCAGTGGTCGCAGCATTAAGCATTCCAAGGCATCGTGTTGCTGTAGCTATGTTTTAGTTATACGCAACCACTTATAGTACTAGCGGGGTTCGCTCGTCCAGTGGTCGCAGCATTAAGCATTCCAAGGCATCGTGTTGCTGTAGCTATGTTTTAGTTATACGCAACCACTTATTTAGTACTAGCGGGGTTCTCTCGTCCAGTGGTCGCAGCATTAAGAATTCCAAGGCATCGTGTTGCTCTAGCTATGTTTTAGTTATACGCAACCACTTATAGTACTAGCGGGGTTCGCTCGTCCAGTGGTCGCAGCATTAAGCATGCCAAGGCATCGTGTTGCTGTAGCTATGTTTTAGTTATACGCAACCACTTATAGTACTAGCGGTTTTTCGCTTGTCCAGTGGTCGCAGCATTAAGCATTTCAAGGCATCGTGTTGCTGTAGCTATGTTTTAGTTATACGCAACGACTTATAGTACTAGCGGGGTTTGCTCGTCCAGTGGTCGCAGCATTAAGAATCTGCTCTGGTAAGAAAGAGAGAAATACAAGAATGTTGCATCGCTGACAAGAACGCGGAGGTTTTGTTATGGTTGATGTTTAAAACGGATTTAACGACAAAAAATTATTTTATTATAGCATTGGATTATAGTATTTCTCTGGTGACTTGGAATATTATACTCCTATATTATGATCACTGGAGCAGAATAATATTTGAATATTTTTAGTTTAAAAAAAGAAAAAAAGTGTTATACAAATACTAAAGCATCAAAGCAAAATTGTTTAAAATATAGTCATATAACTTTTTTGTTATTTTAAATAAAGGTAATGTAATTCATTTCACTTATTAACATATTGTATAACACAAGCACATAACACAAGCACATAACATATTTTTGAGTTAATAATGTAAACAATTGTAGAAGCTGTAAACAAATATGTCTTCAACCTGATTTACAATGCAATATATATATTAACAATTGGTCTTCGCAGGTAGATTTAAAACTACTAACAAAGACAGATTCTTCAGCAGGATTTACTCACATCCAGGTTGATGCCCGCGGTCGGAAAGACCAGCGTTTGTGGTTTGCTGTCGGGTACGAAGCGAAAGAACTCCACCTCGTCTTTGTACCACTTGACAGAGTTGAGCAGAGCTCCTTCTAAGTCGAATCTGCAGGTAAGGTTCGCTGTTGTCCCTCGGTCGGCAAACCTTGGCACAATCAGTTCCGTCAGTTTCAAACTTTGCACAACTGAAAAGCACAATAATAATTTGATCAAACAAATTTCCGTCCTATTCAAACTATTATAAATCAGGGAACTTTAAACTTACGAAATACATGCACAAATATGGACCAGGTATCTGGCAAAGGTGTGCGATGGTCTTTCCTTAACCCTTTGAGTATTGCTATACATTGCCTACCAATCCTTTTACGTATGATGAAGAAGTGGAGAAAAGGTGAATATCCAGAAAGCTCCGTTTTGAGAAAAAAGATATTAACATTTTCAAGACTCATACTAAACTGCACCTTAAAAATATCAACGAATTTTTAATACTCCCATAAAAAAAATGCAACCCAATTATTACAACTGGCAGAAATTATTTTCTGCTGCTTTTTTTTACTTAATTTGATGTTTACACTATTGAAAACAAAACACTAGAGGTAAAAACACGAGAGTTCGAAAAATGTCATGATATTATTTAAAACAAGACTGAAAATATTTATATAACAGAAAGTGAGATGCTAAAATTTCAGAAACAAAAATAGAACTACTCGCTTCTCCGACTGTAGAAGACTGTTGTGATTCTTTGGAGCAGACTTTCTTGAGATGCTACAAGTCAGGTCTTGACCTTTTGCTTTGGAAATTGTCAGTTTTTCAGTAGACAACCTGGTTGGCAGTTCAAAATTATTCTCTGATACAGAGTCTCTTGCCTTTTGGTTTCATTCATTCAGTAGTCAATGAAACGATTATTCATGCAGTATCAGACGCTATTACAGGAATTTTATTAGTCCTGTTCTAGTGTCGACAGGAGTTTTGCCGATAATTTAAAGCCCTTTTGGAAGTCTTGCACTCTTTCCCTATCTAATTCCATTAAAGCTTTGAACAAAGAGGTATTTTACAAAGACTTTTATTTTGTAATGCTGCAACCTTGTAGTTCCGACTATCTTAGACGGAGAGGGCAGCACGTTTTCACGGAATTAGTCCACAAGGTGCCCAGACTGTTCACTGTAAGTCTTAATCTCGTTAAAACCACTTCTTACATCACTCATAGTGTTGGGTAACACTACTGACACAGTTCAGTGATGGCAGTCTTTGAGTGACTAATTCAAACATAATTCTTCCAAATGGTTGCGCTTTGTAGAACTAGGAGCCCAACTCACTGTTTTACCTTCAAACATATTATACACTAGTAAGATAATATTACGTTTAATTAAGTTAGCAGAGTATCAAACCAATCATGATGAGAAGAAAGGAAGAGCAAACAGCACAACAGCCATTGCAGCCAACTTTAGTGGACCTTGATTGGTTTTTCCCACATTCATCTTTATTCAAAAAATCCTACTATATTTTAGACTGCAACTACTTAGGTCAACAAAGAAAAATTTTGTATTATTTACTTTTTTAAAATTATTACAATTAACATAAATATGTATATACATATGACGGAATCACAATATTATGTGGCAAAATAGAAATCAAAATGAACTATTACCACTAAATAATTATTTAACAATTGGAAAAACACTATCAGCATAAAGTGGTATCCACTATAAGTTTTAATCAAATTTATTTTAACTCATATTATTTAACTATAAATATAAATATAAATATATATATATATATATATATATATATATATATATATATATATATATATAGAGAGAGAGAGAGAGAGAGAGAGAGAGAGAGAAAGGGGAGACAGGGTATAACAGTGTATTTGACAGAATAACAAATCAAATATCAGTTGACAATCTTTCACCGTTTATTACTCTGTGTTTGCCATAAATAGGCCTGCTTAATCCATATGATTCTGTAGATACAAACGCATATTTAAATTATATGGTTCTATATTTTATTCTTGTTTTCATACATTTATTTGTTCAACATATTTAAAAACCTGTCATTTTTACGAATTTAAAATTGTTAGTTTAATTTTATTCCTAAATAATTAATAACTACATTTACTTATTCTCTATTTATTTAGATATTACAAATTTAATAAACACTATATTTTTGTTATTTCCGTTAGTAAATTTAGGGAGTGTGATATTCACACAAATTTCTTAACATCTAACATCTAGTCTTTAAATTTCCCCACCAGAGCGCTGCGGTGATTGGACCCGTGCATCATATCAATTGCAAGTCAGTTATTGGCAGGGTAACTTATATGTTTCTTTGTGTAGGGCAAATCTCTCTCGACAACTGCAATCCATGATTTGCCTTCGAACTAACATTCGCTCTTCACGAGGACCGCGTGTCGTTGGATTTACCAGATTGTCTGATCTAAGTATCGCAGCCAATCTATAGAAAGCCATAGCCTAGTTGAGTGTAACCAAGTACGTGACACGAGTTGGAAATGTTTATTTGCATAGCCAACACAAGCAACGATCGCAGAATCTAGAATAACGCAAACAAACGTCTGTCAAGGTTTGAGATGACGTTTACTCTGCACGCTATGTCTCCTGTTATTTTTCAGGATCATGAGAAGCCAAAGCGTTTTGAATTTCCTAATCAAATGTTTGAAAACAGAATACGAAATTTTACTTGAGCTGTTAATTTTTTAGATGGAACGAGTTTTTTTGTTCAAATTAGATAGCGTAATTCTTTTACACGAAAGAGACTTTCTCAAGATTAACGTATTTTGTATCAAATAGTACAAACACACACACACACACACACACACACACACACACACACACACACACACACACACACACACACACACACACACACACACACACACACACAATACACACACACACGCGCGCGCGCGCGCGCGAGCACACACACACACACACACACACACATACACACACACACACACACACACACACACACACACACACACACAAACACACACACACATTAACATCCCCTCTCTCACACACACACACATTAACACCCTCTCTCTCTCACACACACACACAATACATACATACATACACACACACATACATTAACACCCCCCCCCTCTCTCTCTCACACACACACACACACACAAGTATTTATCTTTATCGGTTTTTACTCGTTTGTTGCATTTAACTATTGTAAAATAAACTTATTGTCTTTATTTAAAACTTAAACAATATGGACATTAAAATGGCGAGGCGTCACCGTGCAACTAAAAACTACTACAAAAGTATTTGAAATAAACTTTAAATAGTTATAATACATTTTTTATATATTAAAATATATCTATTTCCAATTTTGAAAACACGTTTGTTATTTGATTTCGTTGTTTCAAATGTAATTTTTAGTAATAGATTTACTAATTACATCTTTGTATCATAAACGTAAAGTCGTTTAAAAGAATAAATATTTATGATAACAAACATGCTACTTTTATAATCATCCATTAAAGACAAAATGTTTAAAGTGATAAGTTTAAGAGTAATATTATATGATTTTAATTAAAATACATTTTTACTCGAGTAATTTTCTAACAAATACAGCTGTTTTTTAAAATAATAATAACTTTTTTCAATTACTGATTTTAAAGTCTTTTTTATACCCCAATTTTATAACTATTGTGAATAAATGCATTTGAATTTTTATTCAATATTAAAATGAAAATTAAATTTTTTGTGACATTTGGTTTGTTTCCATTATATTAATATCTTTTAGAAAATACACAGTTGCTGAAGTAATAAATAATATTGCAAGACCAACTGCAATATATACGTCAATAACGCATTGCAGGAACACAGAAAGACAAAGAGGGCCAAGTTTTTAATGAATATTTACTGTTTTTATTAGTGTATAACATTCTACTGTGGTTAGACAAAGTATTAATACATTTCTGCACGCAGATTATCCGTTCGCTTTGGTCCTGGCTATGTAGTTTACATTTCGTACAGCTGTCGGGTCTGTACGTTATAAATTTTCATTTATAACAAACCAAATATCATTAGTTAATTTTAGCATTAATTTTTTAATATTTAAAAGTATCACGCTGTTATTCAAGAAAATTCCTAATGTTATACAAAACCAATCATAGAATATAAACTAAATAAATAAAAAAAACTTTATATAGATTGAAGTTGATTATTATGTGTTCGAAACGTACATAAAGTAATTTCAGTAAAATAAAAAGCTTTGTATTATGGTTAGTGGGTTTTTATTCATTTAGTTAAGAAATTAGTCAACAGTGCTCAACAAATTTATTAGTTTAAATATATAATATAGAGTATAAACATAGAGTTTCACAGTTATGAAACAGTTTGGATAAAAGTTTCGGAACTTTAATCTAACTTAAAAGTAACAAAGAAAATATTATAAAAACTGGATAAATACTTGTTTTCTTGTAAATTAAGAATGGATGATTTTTAATTTACGAAATTTGATTACTTATTAAGAAACAGTACTGATTTTCATCCACCTTGCTGAGATGGTTTGAATATGAGCGTGGAGAACATTGCTCTGATATTGGAGCTCGAGTTCCTCCCTACAATAGAGACAGCCAAAGTCCCGGAACACTGGGCCTTGTAGGTTATCATACTTAATTCTTTGAACTCATTGACTTTGTTGTCCAGGATGATCGGAGAAGCTCTAGAACTCGGTAAAACTATGATTTGCTGAATACATATTTAAAGTAAATAAAAGATATTTACCTTACTTAATTCCATCTTCATTTGAAGTATTACTTTTTAACTAGAGACAGTTATGGGCTAGTATATTACACTTGCCTATAAGTTTTTATTTGCGTTCTGAGTTGACAATGGGACACATCTCCCGAAACGTGTTTCAATCATCAAAAAAATGTAAATGCTAATATAGGCAAGTGTAAAATACCGACATATGTACAATTGTTTTTAGTCAAGTGATTTTTCTTTTCTTTACGTTCATATTTATTTATTTAGTAAAACATGCATATCTATAGACATTTAAAACGTCATGAGATATTGATAAAGATCGCTTAGTGCAGTCTAAAACATTTTCTCAGTAGTTAATTTTTAAATGTAACGAACGTTAAGACGTTATTTCACCGAGTACAAACGTAATTATTTGATACAATTGTAATTATTAACCATTTGCTTTTAAATTTAAACATAAAAACGTATATAATATTCCTATTTCTAAATAAAAATGTAAAAATACAAAGTATCCTATTTTATAGTGAACAAATTTAGAGGTAGATATAAGTTATCTCAGAGGTAGAAATAAATATGAACCAATTCTTCAGTTACTTCAAGTCAATGTTCAACCACGAAACACAATATTCGTTATAGTCACTTATAAGGGCGATGCTAAGTAACAGATTTATGATATTGTCACGTAGCATAAACTGTTGAGAAATAAAACTAAGCTAGACATGTGAAATATTTACATAATGTCACTTATGTAATTCCTTTGAAGATATTCAAAGGTAAAATCATCGTCTGAAGATGAAAAAGAAGGTGAAAATATAAAAGCAGTAAGAAGTTATTATTTCTAGCAAAATGTATATAAGGTTATGTTGTATGGAAAACCGTATACATACTGCATTCTGGATAGGGTGTACGATACGTGGGATGGCCTCGGAGGGTTGTCCGCAGGGTGGGGGTTATCCCCTCTGCTGTGGAGCCTTGTCATGGACGGTCTACTAAGAACGCTCAGTGGAATGGGTGTTAAGGTGGTAGGATATGCGGACGACATAACATGCGTGCAGGGGCTCTTCCTTAGAGGCATAATAGCTACAAGGAGGAGCACACCATGTGTGGCCATGAGGGTTATGTTGGGTTTTACATCCTTGAGTCATCAAATTAGGATGGAGGCAATGAAAACTGCTTACCTGCTAACCGGGCTGTGGAAGACAAGTATCAAACGTCATAAACAGCTATTTGGGGATTCACTGAAGGAGCTCTGGATAGAACATCAGGATAAGATACTGTCTCTTAAAAAAAAAGGAAATTACAAAATCCATATTCCTGCAAGAGAAGCGAGGGCAGAGTGTGGGCCCAAACATGGTGAAATCTGGTTCGCCGATGGGTTCAAGATGAAGAAAGGAGTGGGAGCAGGATTTAGAAGACCGAGACACCAAGACAGATTTCGTCATCGCCTGAAAGACTACAACTCTGTTTTCCAGGTGGAAATTCTCGCGATCAAACCCACTCAACCTATCCTGGATTACAGGACATTCTGTCTGGATAGGGAATGAGAGAGCGGACGCCTTAACAAAACAAGGGTGTATAACTAAAGTACCGTTGCTGGGGGTAATGGGGATGCCACCTCAGGAGGGGCGCAAGAGGATCTCGGCACATATAGACAGGTTGTGCAGGGAAGAATGGAATGCGACCTTGGAGTGCAACACAGCCAAGGTACTGTGGGGTTACTTGGGATACTTGTGGGGCAAAGAACTACTCTCCTTATGTAGACCTCTACTCAGAGTTACTGTAGAGCTGGTCACAGGCCATGGGAAACTGAGGTGGTTCCAATACAAAATTACAGTAACTCTGACTTGAGGTCTACTTAAAGAGAGTAGTTCTTTGCCTCACAAGTCTCCCGAGTAACCCCATAGTACCTTGGATTTGTTGCACCCCAAGGTCGCATTCCATTCTTCCCTGCACAACCTGTCTATATGTGCCGTGATCCTCTAACGCCCTCCTGAAAGTAATCATTTTCACGATTGTAGAAAATTGCTTAGCAAAAATTTTTAAAATAACAGTTTTCTTGTAAGATATGTTAACAATAAATAATTCCATTTAGGACACAATACGTTTCCTACTTTTATGCTTCTAGTGGAATGGATTTGAGCTTTGCTAACCAGTGCTGTTACTACTTAAATTCCTACTAGTAACAATAAATTCTGTCAAAGTGGAGGAAATGCCTGTTCCATTTACAATTTAATGCAACAGCCGACCGCTAATTTGAACCAAAGGTTACATTTTAACACCAGAACAAGCTTTACC
>JBAIZL010000002.1:377226808-377244308 GCA_036971475.1 Prosapia bicincta | reverse complement strand
GCATGAATAAGACGTGTAACCACCCGGTATTTTGTAAATGGGCTAGTATTCTGAATTGACTTATTAAAAAAAAAAACTTAATTAAGTTTATCCACTTACACTTACAGAGACTCGCCGGGTCAATAGTTTGTCTAAACAATTAACTCAGGCAGACTGGCTGTCTGTTTAATAGCTCTAACAAGACAGGTTACATGAAATTCTCTTTTATGTTTATAAAAGAGATTTAATTTTCAAAACAATTATATATATTTAAAACATTACATTTATTTTAAAATTTGCTTATTGCTCTTTATTACTTAACAAATTAAAATATTTAGGTTTACATCTTTTGTAACTGTTCTCTGACAAAGCTGGGTTGAATGCATTCTGGTATTTTGTCTTTACTGATTTTATTGAAACCAAAAATATTTAAAAAATTAAATTAAAACATACATCTGGCAATCACTTACACTCACATGGCTTTGTTAAAACATTTATTATTAATTACACCTGTTCACTTTTAAATTTTGAAACAACAATCTAAACGTAACAAAGCCACTAAGAAAATATCCAGTTTTTAATAAATTTAGAAAAGTACATTATTTTAAACTTTAACACGATAGCAGCCCGTGGATTCTCCTTAGGTGCCTTGCGGAAGAATGCCTAAAGGACTATTTCCCATGTGAATTCGGAAATGCCCCCACCATTGTGCACTCATTAACTTCCCTGGGAATTTCCTGCTAGCTCCGTCGATGAAACATTTTTTAAAAAAACAAAAAATTTTTTTAAGCACAGTAGTTTTTTCATTACTAAGCAACAAATTATCATGTAACATACTTATTTGTAATCAGTAATTTAACCGGTATGTTACAGACGAAATTCAAAATAATGCGAATTTAATTTCATTGTACAAACTCCTCGACACATTATATGCGTAGGCAACGTTTGATATCATGAAAAGTTGTGAAAATTCATCTGTTACATTTCTATTTAATACGGTTGGGATTTTTAAGTCGTACCGTATTAATTATTTACAATTTATTACATCCAAACACATCGTTTAGGCCTCATACATTGTAAGTAATTATTCAAGTAGCCAACTAATAACCTACTTGCTAACGCAAGATGATAATGAGTTATTCAGTGAATTCAAGGTGGCTACAACAAGGAAATTAATTTTTTCCATTTTTTTTTTTGTTTCTCACAGCGATTATTAATGTTATTGATCTGTAATTATTGCAGTTATCGCCATTGAAGGAAATGAAATATAGATGATGATAAATATCGTCCATGGTGAATATAGATGGAATAATGTTAGCACGTAATAAACCTCTTGAACTCAAAAGTAGGAAAGAATTTTGTGCAAATGGTTGCATAGCAGAAATACTGAAGGGATATCTATGTTATGAACGACATTAATACAACCATAATAATTAAAATCAAGATCAATCATTTGTATCTGAATAATTCAATTTACATATTAAAATGTAATTAATTTAATTCTTTTATTCTGTTTATCTTTTCATGTAGCACAATTTTTTTATACATGTTGTAAATGTATTTCAAAATACATTGTAAACATAAATGCCAATTGTAACCAGAAACGTTATTGTGCGATAGGGCTCATTATATAGCAATACAATTTTTCGTATTCATTAGCCCGATATTTGGAAATGTTCCAAATAATAATGTCCGTTATTTTTGGACAGACTCCAATATGCAAACAATGTAGTAAAAATTACGGTCCTGCTATCTGCTAAAGGGAATATAAATCCGTTGCTATGACAACCTAATTGGTAAACAATTGTAATTCATTGCCTCATTATGACGGCATTGGTTTAATGCATATTTTTTTAGCATATGAAATAAAATCCTTCTTAGAAGAGTGAAAGAAATATAAAATAGTCAACTTTATCTAACAAAGAATACATTTTTAAAGTTGAAAACAATTTAATAAAACATTGGTATGAGGTGATAATATGTTTCTATATTGTGTATTCTGTGTTTTATTGTGTATTTGGGCTATAATAAGCCTCAAAAATACACGATTTAGTGAAAAAACTTAATTAGTTATACATTTCTTTCTATAAAGTTATAAGTCAAAAATATACAGTTAATGTTAGTTACTGAAAGTAATATTTCACTCTGAAAATGTATGGATTTGCTGAGATAACTAGATAATAGTAATTCGATTTCAGGCGTATACAGAACGTTTTTTTTAGACATAAGGGCAAAAACTGAAAAAATATATCTGTGATGACATTCAATGCTTATTAGTAAAGTTTTCAGTCGTTCCTAACGTTACAATATTCTCCTCTGTTGACGCGTTTAAGAGTGACTCCATTGATGGAGTTACTCCGAAACCCTTAGGAAGGACAGAAAACTGTACTCAAATATATAGAAACATCCCTAACAGAAATGAAGGTTAGTATTTTAATAATTTCACATTTAATGCATTTTTATAACTTTGAAAAGTTGAAGCCAAAGTATTTTCAAGTAACTAACATTTCATAAAACTCCGCCGTTGCCTGGTCCCAGGACCGGAATAAAAGTGGAGGATGGTTGAGCGTGGGGCCTGCTCCACTATTTTTTATACAGCTCTGCCGTAGCCCTGTCCCAGGACCGGAATGAGAGAGAAGGAGGGTTGAGCGTGGGGTTGCTCCCCTATCCTTTATACAACTCTGCCGTAGCCTGGTCCCAGGACCGGAATGAAAGAGGAGGAGGGTTGAGCGTGGGGCCTGCTCCCCTATCCTTTATACAACTCTGCCGTAGCCTGGTCCCAGGACCGGAATGAGAGAGGAGGAGGGTTGAGCGTGGAGCCTGCTCCCCTATCCTTTATACAGCTCCGCCGTAGCCTGGTCCCAGGACCGGAATGAGAGAGGAGGAGGGTTGAGCGTGGGGCCTGCTCCCCTATTTTTTATACAGCTCTGCCGTAGCCCTGTCCCAGGACCGGAATGAGAGAGGAGGAGGGTTGAGCGTGTGGCCTGCTCCCCTATCCTTTATACAACTCTGCCGTAGCCTGGTCCCAGGACCGGAATGAGAGAGGAGGAGGGTTGAGTGTGGTGCCTGCTCCCCTATCCTTTATACAGCTCTGCCGTAGCCTGGTCCCAGGACCGGAATGAGAGAGGAGGAGGGTTGAGTGTGGTGCCTGCTCCCTTATCTTTTATACAGCTCTGCCGTAGCCCTGTCTCAAACCCGGAATGAGAGAGGAGGAGGGTTGAGCGTGGGTCCTGCTCCCCTCTTCTTTATAGAGCTCTGCCGTAGCCCTGTCCCAGGAACGGAATGAAAGAGGAGGAGGGTTGAGCGTAGGGCCTGCTCCCCTATCCTTTATACAGCTCTGCCGTAGCCCTGTCCCAGGAACGGAATGAAAGAGGAGGAGGTTTGAGCGTAGGGCCTGCTCCCCTATCCTTTATACAGCTCTGCCGTAGCCTGGTCCCAGGACCGGAATGAGAGAGGAGGAGGGTTGAGTGTGGTGCCTGCTCCCCTATCCTTTATACAGCTCTGCCGTAGCCCTGTCCCAGGACCGGAATGAGAGAGGAGGAGGGTTGAGCGTGGGGCCTGCTCCCCTATCCTTTATACAGCTCTGCCGTAGCCCTGTCCCAGGAACGGAATGAAAGAGGAGGAGGGTTGAGCGTAGGGCCTGCTCCCCTATCCTTTATACAGCTCTGCCGTAGCCTGGTCCCAGGACCGGAATGAGAGAGGAGGAGGGTTGAGTGTGGTGCCTGCTCCCCTATCCTTTATACAGCTCTGCCGTAGCCCTGTCCCAGGAACGGAATGAAAGAGGAGGAGGGTTGAGCGTAGTGCCTGCTCCCCTATCTTTTATACAGCTCTGCCGTAGCCTGGTCCCAGGACCGGAATGAGAGAGGAGGAGGGTTGAGTGTGGTGCCTGCTCCCCTATCCTTTATACAGCTCTGCCGTAGATTGGTCCCAGGACCGGAATGAGAGAGGAGGAGGGTTGAGCGTGGGGCCTGCTCCCCTATCCTTTATACAGCTCTGCCGTAGCCCTGTCCCAGGAACGGAATGAAAGAGGAGGAGGGTTGAGCGTAGGGCCTGCTCCCCTATCCTTTATACAGCTCTGCCGTAGCCTGGTCCCAAGACCGGAATGAGAGAGGAGGAGGGTTGAGTGTGGTGCCTGCTCCCCTATCCTTTATACAGCTCTGCCGTAGCCCTGTCCCAGGAACGGAATGAAAGAGGAGGAGGGTTGAGCGTAGGGCCTGCTCCCCTATCCTTTATACAGCTCTGCCGTAGCCTGGTCCCAGGGCCGGAATGAGAGAGGAGGAGGGTTGAGCGTAGGGCCTGCTCCCCTATCCTTTATACAGCTCTGCCGTAGCCCTGTCCCAGGAACGGAATGAAAGAGGAGGAGGGTTGAGCGTAGGGCCTGCTCCCCTATCCTTTGTACAGCTCTGCCGTAGCCTGGTCCCAGGACCGGAATGAGAGAGGAGGAGGGTTGAGTGTGGTGCCTGCTCCCTTATCTTTTATACAGCTCTGCCGTAGCTCTGTCCCAAACACGGAATGAGAGAGGAGTAGGGTTGAGCGTGGGGCAGCTTCCCTATCCTTTATACAGCTCTGCCGTAGCCCTGTCCCAAACCCGGAATGAGAGAGGAGGAGGGTTGAGCGTGGGTCCTGCTCCCCTCTTCTTTATAGAGCTCTGCCGTAGCCTGGTCCCAGGACCGGAATGAGAGAGGAGGAGGGTTGAGTGTGGTGCTTGCTCCCTTATCTTTTATATAGCTCTGCCGTAGCCCTGTCCCAAACACGGAATGAGACAGGAGTAGGGTTGAGCGTGGGGCAGCTTCCCTATCCTTTATACAGCTCTGCCGAAGCCCTGTCCCAAACCCGGAATGAGAGAGGAGGAGGGTTGGTCGTGGGGCCTGCTCCCCTATCCTTTATACAGCTCTGCCGAAGCCCTGTCCCAAACCCGGAATGAGAGAGGAGGAGGGTTGAGCGTGGGGCCTGCTCCCCTATCCTTTATACAGCTCTGCCGAAGCCCTGTCCCAAACCCGGAATGAGAGAGGAGGAGGGTTGGTCGTGGGGCCTGCTCCCCTATCCTTTATACAGCTCTGCCGAAGCCCTGTCCCAAACCCGGAATGAGAGAGGAGGAGGGTTGAGCGTGGGGCCTGCTCCCCTATCCTTTATACAACTCTGCCGTAGCCTGGTCCCAGGACCGGAATGAGAGAGGAGGAGGGCTGACTGTGGTGCCTGCTCCCCTATCCTTTATACAGCTCTGCCGAAGCCCTGTCCCAAACCCGGAATGAGAGAGGAGGAGGGTTGAGCGTGGGGCCTGCTCCCCTATCCTTTATACAACTCTGCCGTAGCCTGGTCCCAGGACCGGAATGAGAGAGGAGGAGGGCTGACTGTGGTGCCTGCTCCCCTATCCTTTATACAACTCTGCCGTAGCCCTGTCCCAGGACCGGAATGAGAGAGGAGGAGGGTTGAGCGTGGGGCCTGCTCCCCTATCCTTTATACAGCTCTGCCGTAGCCCTGTCCCAGGACCGGAATGAGAGAGGAGGAGGGTTGAGTGTGGTGCCTGCTCCCCTATCCTTTATACAGCTCTGCCGTAGCCCTGTCCCAAACCCGGAATGAGAGAGGAGGAGGGTTGGTCGTGGGGCCTGCTCCCTAATGTTTTTTAAAGCTCCACCGTAACCTGGTCCCAAGCCAATAAAATATTTCTAATTGTAAAGAGAAAATATGCTTTTAATTAAATGTTTAACATGAAAACAGTTTAAATTACGTTTATTAAAATTATTTAAAAATCCTCTTCTTTTATTGAGTATTCTTTTTTCATATCCAATATAGAAGGCTCGTTACTGCGTAATTAGTAGTCTGTGTTACGTAACTGGGTTCCTTAGGAAATTTGTTGACTGAGTAAACTTTGTCCATTCCAAGTTTCTCCCACTTCACACACCCGGATCGCGTTGCGTTATAGCAGTATAAATAACTTGGATCCTGTGTTCCAAAGGATATTCTCTAACACTCATCCAGTTTTCATCTACTTACCCCACGTGTGATGTATTTACATTTAAAACGGTATGGTAATTTCAAGGCTTACCTCCAAAACTCTACACTTCAGTTTTTCTACTCTACGCAATCTAGAGACACAATAGAAACAGAGATTTGTCTACTTACAGAAAACATATTACCATTAAAGTATTTTTCATCCCACTATCCAATACAATAAGAAGTATGTAATAAAATCAAGTATTTTTCTCTATTGAGTTAAATACCCAAAACGTCCGATTTACAAATTTTCACTTCAATTTTATTTGACATTTACACCATGGTCCTAAGAGATCCATGATTAGTTCCTCTCGGTAACAAATACATACAACAGGTACAAATCTAGTTCACAGATCTCTTGGTTCTTTTTCTTTTCAAAATGTTTAGCTTTGAAAGGTATTTTGTAAATATACACTTTGCTTTGAATATTTCTTTAAATGTCATGTCACAAAAGCAGGGTAAATATCTGTCATAATATAAGCTTGTGTGTTTACTAAAAGTACACTTTAAAACCATTACTACTATTATTATTATTATTATTATTGATGTTGTTGTTACTACATTATTATTATTACTGGTATCATTATTATTGTTGTTAACATTATTGTTTTTTATTTATTGTTGTTATTGCTATAATATCATTATTATATATAATAATAATATTATTATTATTAATGATTTTGTTGTTACTACATTATTATTATTATTATTTATGTTATTACTGGTATCATTATTATTGTTTTTAACAATATGGTTTTTTATTTATTGTTATGGTATTATTATTATTATAATATAAATATATTATTAATGATGTTTTTGTTACTACATTATTATTATTACTGGTATCATTATTATTGGTGTTAGCATTATTGTTTTTTATTTATTTTTATTACTGCTATATTATTATTATTATTATATATAATATTATATTGTTATTATTATTATTATTTTTAATTTTTTATTATTATTACTATTATTATTGTTATTATTGTTTTTGTTGGTATGTTTTTTAAATTTTTGGTTGATTATTATTATTGTTGTTGCTGCTGTTGCTGTTGTTGTTGTTAGTGGTGGTTGTAGTGGTGATGGTTTTTATGGTGTACTTGTTAGTGTTACAATAATTATTCACAAAACACTAAACGAGGCCTAAATTTCAAACAGAGGTAAGTGAAATTAATTGACCCTATTTACTTGACTTTATTGTGTCTGCGGTAGAGCAGTGCAAATATTGTTTTCATTTTTCAACCCAGAGTTGAAATGGGTAGATTTATTTATTCATCGCATGACGTTGCTAAGATCGTTTGTAATGTTTAGAAAGGAGAGAGTCGTTTAACAATGGCACCTGCTTTTGTTTCGTCTCAAGATGCCTTTAGATTCAACTTGCCTTCACTCATATAAAATCATAAATGAAGCTTTAGAGAACTTTATTTAATTTCTTATAATATTTTTTTATGGATTATTTACTCTCAGATTTATATGAAAATATTATTTTTTGAGAATTAGATACTCCATTTATCAGGTTAGATAACAGATATTTTAAATGACTACGATGTACAAATAGCAACAACTATTTTCTACATATCCCACTATATAGATTTATTTCTTATCTAGAAATCTTGCTTACAGATAATATTCTCATATAACGTCTGCTATTGCCATATACTTTTGTAGGCTCCTCTAAGTACATAATCCACATCCGCTGCATAGTGGTGTTGGTTCACTTGCCTTTTGCCACCATCTTTTACACTTTTTGTATTTTCAGCATTTATAAAATAAACAACTGAAGTATTGATAGGGCAGTATCTATAGCCGTAGTTAGACGACCTAGAGTGTGTAAAGAGGCCTTGCCAAAACAACTGAAGTATTGATAGGGCAGTATCTATAGCCGTAGTTAGACGACCTAGCGTGTGTAAAGAGGCCTTGCCAAAACAACTGAAGTATTGATAGGGCAGTATCTATAGCCGTAGTTAGACGACCTAGCGTGTGTAAAGAGGCCTTGCCAAAACAACTGAAGTATTGATAGGGCAGTATCTATAGCCGTAGTTAGACGACCTAGAGTGTGTAAAGAGGTCTTACCAAAACAACTGAAGTATTGATAGGGCAGTATCTATAGCCGTAGTTAGACGACCTAGAGTGTGTAAAGAGGTCTTACCAAAACAACTGAAGTATTGATAGGGCAGTATCTATAGCCGTAGTTAGACGACCTAGAGTGTGTAAAGAGGTCTTACCAAAACAACTGAAGTATTGATAGGGCAGTATCTATAGCCGTAGTTAGACGACCTAGAGTGTGTAAAGAGGTATTACCAAAACAACTGAAGTATTAATAGGGCAGTATCTATAGCCGCAGTTAGACGACCCAGAGTGTGTAAAGAGGCCTTACCAAAACAACTGAAGTATTGATAGGGCAGTATCTATAGCCGTAGTTAGACGACCTAGAGTGTGTAAAGAGGCCTTACCAAAACAACTGAAGTATTGATAGGGCAGTATCTATAGCCGTAGTTAGACGACCTAGAGTGTGTAAAGAGGTCTTACCAAAACAACTGAAGTATTGATAGGGCAGTATCTATAGCCGTAGTTAGACGACCTAGAGTGTGTAAAGAGGTATTACCAAAACAACTGAAGTATTGATAGGGCAGTATCTATAGCCGTAGTTAGACGACCTAGAGTGTGTAAAGAGGTATTACCAAAACAACTGAAGTATTGATAGGGCAGTATCTATAGCCGCAGTTAGACGACCCAGAGTGTGTAAAGAGGCCTTACCAAAACAACTGAAGTATTGATAGGGCAGTAACTATAGCCGTAGTTAGACGACCTAGAGTGTGTAAAGAGGCCTTACCAAAACAACTGAAGTATTGACAGGGCAGTATCTATAGCCGTAGTTAGACGACTTAGAGTGTGTAAAGAGGTCTTACCAAAACAACTGAAATATTGATAGGGTAGTATCTATAGCCGTAGTTAGACGACCTAGAATGTGTAAAGAGGCCTTACCAAAACAACTGAAGTATTGACAGGGCAGTATCTATAGCCGTAGTTAGACGACTTAGAGTGTGTAAAGAGGTCTTACCAAAACAACTGAAATATTGATAGGGTAGTATCTATAGCCGTAGTTAGACGACCTAGAATGTGTAAAGAGGCCTTACCAAAACAACTGAAGTATTGATAGGGCAGTATCTATAGCCGTAGTTAGACGACCTAGCGTGTGTAAAGAGGCCTTGCCAAAACAACTGAAGTATTGATAGGGCAGTATCTATAGCCGTAGTTAGACGACCTAGCGTGTGTAAAGAGGCCTTGCCAAAACAACTGAAGTATTGATAGGGCAGTATCTATAGCCGTAGTTAGACGACCTAGAGTGTGTAAAGAGGTCTTACCAAAACAACTGAAGTATTGATAGGGCAGTATCTATAGCCGTAGTTAGACGACCTAGAGTGTGTAAAGAGGTCTTACCAAAACAACTGAAGTATTAATAGGGCAGTATCTATAGCCGCAGTTAGACGACCCAGAGTGTGTAAAGAGGCCTTACCAAAACAACTGAAGTATTGATAGGGCAGTATCTATAGCCGTAGTTAGACGACCTAGAGTGTGTAAAGAGGCCTTACCAAAACAACTGAAGTATTGATAGGGCAGTATCTATAGCCGTAGTTAGACGATCTAGAGTGTGTAAAGAGGTCTTACCAAAACAACTGAAGTATTGATAGGGCAGTATCTATAGCCGTAGTTAGACGACCTAGAGTGTGTAAAGAGGTATTACCAAAACAACTGAAGTATTGATAGGGCAGTATCTATAGCCGCAGTTAGACGACCCAGAGTGTGTAAAGAGGCCTTACCAAAACAACTGAAGTATTGATAGGGCAGTAACTATAGCCGTAGTTAGACGACCTAGAGTGTGTAAAGAGGCCTTACCAAAACAACTGAAGTATTGACAGGGCAGTATCTATAGCCGTAGTTAGACGACTTAGAGTGTGTAAAGAGGTCTTACCAAAACAACTGAAGTATTGATAGGGTAGTATCTATAGCCGTAGTTAGACGACCTAGAATGTGTAAAGAGGCCTTACCAAAACAACTGAAGTATTGACAGGGCAGTATCTATAGCCGTAGTTAGACGACTTAGAGTGTGTAAAGAGGTCTTACCAAAACAACTGAAATATTGATAGGGTAGTATCTATAGCCGTAGTTAGACGACCTAGAATGTGTAAAGAGGCCTTACCAAAACAACTGAAGTATTGATAGGGCAGTATCTATAGCCGTAGTTAGACGACCTAGCGTGTGTAAAGAGGCCTTGCCAAAACAACTGAAGTATTGATAGGGCAGTATCTATAGCCGTAGTTAGACGACCTAGCGTGTGTAAAGAGGCCTTGCCAAAACAACTGAAGTATTGATAGGGCAGTATCTATAGCCGTAGTTAGACGACCTAGAGTGTGTAAAGAGGTCTTACCAAAACAACTGAAGTATTGATAGGGCAGTATCTATAGCCGTAGTTAGACGACCTAGAGTGTGTAAAGAGGTCTTACCAAAACAACTGAAGTATTAATAGGGCAGTATCTATAGCCGCAGTTAGACGACCCAGAGTGTGTAAAGAGGCCTTACCAAAACAACTGAAGTATTGATAGGGCAGTATCTATAGCCGTAGTTAGACGACCTAGAGTGTGTAAAGAGGCCTTACCAAAACAACTGAAGTATTGATAGGGCAGTAT
The DNA here is from genome assembly GCA_036971475.1 of Prosapia bicincta. NCBI lineage: Eukaryota > Metazoa > Arthropoda > Insecta > Hemiptera > Cercopidae > Prosapia > Prosapia bicincta. The sequence continues at coordinate 377,233,644 of JBAIZL010000002.1, read as the reverse complement.
CTATAGCCGTAGTTAGACGACCTAGAGTGTGTAAAGAGGTCTTACCAAAACAACTGAAGTATTGATAGGGCAGTATCTATAGCCGTAGTTAGACGACCTAGAGTGTGTAAAGAGGTATTACCAAAACAACTGAAGTATTGATAGGGCAGTATCTATAGCCGCAGTTAGACGACCCAGAGTGTGTAAAGAGGCCTTACCAAAACAACTGAAGTATTGATAGGGCAGTAACTATAGCCGTAGTTAGACGACCTAGAGTGTGTAAAGAGGCCTTACCAAAACAACTGAAGTATTGACAGGGCAGTATCTATAGCCGTAGTTAGACGACTTAGAGTGTGTAAAGAGGTCTTACCAAAACAACTGAAATATTGATAGGGTAGTATCTATAGCCGTAGTTAGACGACCTAGAGTGTGTAAAGAGGCCTTACCAAAACAACTGAAGTATTGATAGGGCAGTATCTATAGCCGTAGTTAGACGACCTAGAGTGTGTAAAGAGGTCTTACCAAAACAACTGAAGTATTGATAGGGCAGTATCTATAGCCGTAGTTAGACGACCTAGAGTGTGTAAAGAGGTATTACCAAAACAACTGAAGTATTGATAGGGCAGTATCTATAGCCGCAGTTAGACGACCCAGAGTGTGTAAAGAGGCCTTACCAAAACAACTGAAGTATTGATAGGGCAGTAACTATAGCCGTAGTTAGACGACCTAGAGTGTGTAAAGAGGCCTTACCAAAACAACTGAAGTATTGACAGGGCAGTATCTATAGCCGTAGTTAGACGACTTAGAGTGTGTAAAGAGGTCTTACCAAAACAACTGAAATATTGATAGGGTAGTATCTATAGCCGTAGTTAGACGACCTAGAATGTGTAAAGAGGCCTTACCAAAACAACTGAAGTATTGACAGGGCAGTATCTATAGCCGTAGTTAGACGACTTAGAGTGTGTAAAGAGGTCTTACCAAAACAACTGAAATATTGATAGGGTAGTATCTATAGCCGTAGTTAGACGACCTAGAATGTGTAAAGAGGCCTTACCAAAACAACTGAAGTATTGATAGGGCAGTATCTATAGCCGTAGTTAGACGACCTAGAGTGTGTAAATAGGCCTTACCAAAACAACTGACGTCATTTATCAAATATTCAACATGTTACAGTATAAAGATTCCAAAATAAATACTAATGGTAATTTGAAGGGGAAACACTTTCTTAGCCGCACGTTTTCAACAAAAAAAATTATAAAATAATTTAATATTTGTAGGAGTGTTAACTTTTAATGTCCATATAAAAAATCATTAAGGAAAACTTGGGTCGCAGTTACTGACCAATTCCTTATACTATTATCTGCAGCAGGGGTCTCCAACCTCTTTTACCACAGCCCTCCTTCTTTAAGGGCCACATCGAAAACTTTTGGAGGAAAGGCGGGCCGGCAATATTTAAGATCAAATAGTATGGACTCCCCCCCCCCACACCACGAAGTTTTGTCCTAATCAAGAGCTCAGTGGCGGTTTTGAGATTTTCTTGCTCAATTTTTCACTTGTTTACAGCTAGTTTACTTTTCACTTATAGAGAAAAGAAATGGCAAGTGAGAGACGAGTACTGTACTCATATTTAATGGTAAAATGCTTAAAAGGAAATATATTACCAAATAATTTTTTTTCAGTATGCTAGCTTTCTGCGGGCCGGAAAAAATCTGTTCTAGGGTAGGATGTGGCCCGCGGGCTGTAGGTTGGAGACCCCGGATCTACAGGACATCCCCAACAAGTTTTCATATAGACATTGAATTTTCTACACTGAATTTTCATATAGACATTAAAAATTGACAGTCCAAGAAATTACAATTGATTTTATAATTTTTTGTTGGTTTCAGAAAATAGTACTTAGAAAGGTTCTCTTAAAATTATTATTCAGTGCTTTTTAGTCGTGTACACAGAAATTTGTAATCTACAACGTGGAATGCAATGCGCCCCTAGCTCGTGAAGCAGTTTCTTATGCCGATGATTATTATTGAATATTCCATTGTCATCCACTATCGGAGAAGGTTTAAAATTTCAAGTCCGTAGCTGCTCAGCCAAATGTCATTTGTTAAAACAAATATTTTCCAGCTACCTTACAAACAAGAAACCAAGTAAAAATTGCATTGTCGTCCTTCCCCAACACGTGTTTAAAATTTCAAGCCTCTAACTGATCAGTAAAATTTCATTTGTTTAAACAAATATTTTTCCAGCTATCTTACAGAGAGGAAACCAAGTAAAAATTGCATTTTCATCTATTTCCAACCCATGTTTAAAATTTCAAGTTCCTATCGTTCAATTTTGATTTGTTTAAACAACGTTTGTTCAAATAAACGCACAGACAAGAAACCAAGTGAATTGTCTTCCAGTTCTGACCTGTGTTTGAACTTTCAAATCTCTAGTGATCGGGAAGATATTCTAAACTCAATTGCAAAATTCCACCTGGATAAACAGACAGATATGACGGAAACCGAACTATTAAAAACGTGGTAAAATGAAGGTTTATTATTGTTCAACTTTTATTCTATTTTATTGTCGTCGACATTATTCCTCAGCTTATTCTCATTTCTTGACTGCTAGAAAAACATAACCATTGTCAGATGAAGTAGACAGTGTTTTGAATTAAATTTGTTAATATAAAAACAAATTAAAAAATAAATCAACACGGAATTGAATTAGTCAAAGTAACAATTGTCTTTGACAACAAAGTTGTCATTTTTGAAATGGTTAGGTTTTAAAAAACATTTCTCTACGTAAAAATATTACTATATATATATATATATATATATATATATATATATATATATTGTAATATTTTTACGTAGAGAAATGTTTTTTCTCTTATATATATATATATATATTTGTGTGTGTGTGTATGTGTGTGTGTGTGTGTGTGTGTGTGTGTGTGTGTGTGTGTGTGTGTGTGTGTGTGTGTGTGTGTGTATGTGTGTGTGTGTGTGTGTGTGTGTGTGTGTGTGTGTGTGTGTGTGTGTGTGTGTGTGTGTGTGTGTGTGTCTGTGTGTGTGTGTGTGTGTGTCTGTGTGTGTGTGTGTGTGTTTACATTACAAATTATAACAAAATATTAGTTAGTATAATAATACATTAATGTATGACTAAGCAATATTACTCCTTAAATATACTTTTAAAAGAAGATATAATACAGTTTTTAACTTTCTATTTGTTTTATCTTGAGTTTGTAAAAATAAATCAGTATATATGTAAATACATAACACACATATATGTGTATGTAAGTAAACTATGAGTGCAATATTTAGGTAATAAATTACTGCGAAGTTTTTTGGATTTCCATTTTATATATGTTAGTAATGAAATTACCTAATTCTTACTACTTTAAGGAGTTGGCTTCAATGCAATTTTAAACGACACAAGTAAAGAATGCATGTGACTATCTGGTGCAGACTACACATTATTTATTAAGAATGCACTCTGTAGATCTAACTCGATAAAGGAGTCCTTTCACAGAGATGTTCTATAGGATTAAGGTCTAGAGTCAAAACAGGGAATTTTATATTAGAGCGGAGCATATCTTACCTTACAATGTATGAATAATAAACACGTTCGGGGCTGGAGGAAACACCTTACTATGGGACGTCTTAGGGTGACCACCTTCTCAGTAAAATCACTGCATTACCAATATTATTCTAAAACATTATTTATTATACACGTATTTTCCATTCGCAAATTTTATTGAACAAATCTGTAACTTTGTTAAACTGATTGATAGCCTGAAACTATTTTTTACCTAGGATCTTCGAAATACTTTTGAAAAACCTTGCTTAAGACTATAATTTTTGTTTTTAAATTTTTGTTTCCTTACTTATTAGGGCTTTATTATCTCCCTATAAATGAAAAGGATATAATTATATGCCAGGCCTATGATCATAACATACTCGCCTAAAGAATGTACTAAAATCTTAATTTAATTCATTCCTTTTATTAGCTCACGCTCTCCTGATATATATCTTGTACACATTTTCAATCAAGTTCAAATACATTTATTTAACCTATAGTGGATGACAATTGATGTTAATACAGTTTTTTCAAATATTTATTCAATTATTAAATTATAAAAATTTGCGAGGTCTATATCAGATTCGAACTGAGTATCTTCATGTCGAAGTCTAGCATTTTGGTACTGAATTAACTTTCTCACACCTATAAATCTATTTCTCAAAGACATATATAAATTTTTTTTTGCTCCCAACTGGTTGTCGTTGAAACATCCATTGCACAACCTTAAATTGTCCCCATGCTTAGCACACAATATCATAAATAACGCTCTAAGATTTTAAAAAAATGAAAAGAATAAAATAAACAAACTAAATTATTGGTATCGAAACTTGCTTCACAAACGGACAAAGCTAAAGGAAAGCGAAAAGAAACTACAGCACAATGCAAGCGACGAAAACAATAAAGCTTATATATAGTAACAAATAAAAATAATAGTTCAACACTGCACACATAGAAAGGAAAATGGAAAATTGCAAGGATATTCGCTTTATATTTTGCCACTTATTATTGTTACTCTGGCATATATACATATTTATATTAATTGTAATTATAAAATAAAAAGAAACTAAAATAATATATTACTTGTGTTATTTCGATATTATTCTTGACTCCAATATTCTCTAATGTCTTAGCAAGAGTTGCCTGCGAAATTCATTTAAAATTAGTTTCTGCCTTTCAATAAAGATGAATTGAAGCAGGTTTCGTTAAGACAAAACAAAGCACTCAGTATTGCCAGAATCTCCCCTTTCGTCTAATATTACAAACGCTCTTAGTGACGTCATGCGATAAATGAATGAAATAAAACTTTCCAAGCATTCACTTGTAAATAGAAATTTACCTTTGAGTTGTATTGTCACAAGTAGGGGTATGTTAGCAGGTTAGATTTATTTCATTAAAAAATTTATTCATTACAATGTCTTTAAACTCAATATCAATCTTATGAATTAAATACCACATTAAATGAGAACCTATAGATAATTAAATCAGCTAATTAATAGTAACACTTTAATCATTATATTTTATTGTATTATAAAAGTATGGATTACTTTAAAAATTAAGGACCATGTGTTATTTTATCATTTAAAATACTTGTAACTTTTTCAAATAACTTAAACCCTTCTTATGCTTGATATCTTTCTTGTTAAAATTTCGATAATGCTTACATTCAATTCAATAATTTAATAATATTCTATTTATTGTTTACGAAAGGGTTTTTATGGGCATTATTGTTAAGCACAAGATGTAGTTATTTTTTTATATATCATATACATAAAATGTAAAAATATATATATATATGTGTGTGTGTGTGTGAGTATTTAGTTAATTAGGTAAGAAAATAGTATCACACACACACACACACACACACACACGCACACACGCAAGTAGACAGACAAACACACACACATACACACACACACACACACACACACACACACACACACACACACACACACACACACAAGTAGACAGACACACACACACACACACACACACATACACTCACACACACAAACACACACACACACACACACACACACACACACACATATATATATATATATATATACACACAAGTAGACAGACAGACACACACACACATACACACAAACACACACACAAGAAGACAGACACACACACTTGGTTCGCCTTTTTATGTAACATTACAAACTATCCCGTAAGCTCGAGACCTCATCGTTTAATGGTAAAAAGGCTGAGACATATATATAGCAGTTCTTATATTTAGTTGAACCTGATTGAACGTTTTGTACCTTTTATATAACAAAATAGGTCCAAAGTGGAACCACTTTTCTTTTATATATAACTGAGTAGACTTGCGTAGAGCCTAAAAAATGTAAAGGCACTAAATCAAGACATGTTGTAATCCCGTTCGGATACAGTTCTTGTACTCTTTGTCGTTAACCTAGAGTGAACGTTTCTTACATTCGTGGAAAATTAAGATGAAAATTCTAAATTAAAAAAATATGCTCTGCAATAAGAAATATTTAATTTATTGCTTCGAATGTATGGGTTTTACCATAAAGAGGGAAGTACAGTTATTTCAAACCTGACTTTAAATTGCACCTTATGGGAGTAATAACCAGTTACATAAGAACTAAGCCTGCATAGCCAAAAGGCTCCCTCTAACATTGGCAGCTGTAAAGTGAACTACTTTACCTCCCCTGCAGCGATTTTCCATTGAACTGATTCCTGAATAATGGCTTTGAAATGTTTCAGTTATTTGAACACTCAATATAAAACACGACAGATTGGAAATGAGCTATTTGATATAGTTTGTGAGTGTGTGTGTGTGTGTGTGTGTGTGTGTGTGTGTGTGTGTGTTTGTGTGTGTGTATGTGTGTGTGTGTGTGTGTGTGTGTGTGTGTGTGTGTGTGTGTGTGTGTGTGTGTGTGTGTGTGTATGTGTGTGTGTGTGTGTGTGTGTGTGTGTGTGTGTGTGTGTGTGTGTGTGTGTGTGTGTGTGTGTGTGTGTGTGTGTGTGTGTGTGTGTGTGTATGTTTGTGTGTGTATGTGTGTGTGTGTGTGTGTGTGTGTGTGTGTGTGTGTGTGTGTGTGTGTGTGTGTGTGTGTGTGTGTGTGTGTGTGTGTGTGTGTGTGTGTGTGTGTGTGTGTGTGTGAGTGTGTGTGTGTGTATCTCTGTGTGTGTGTGTGTGTGTGTGTGTGTGTGTGTGTGTGTGTGTGTGTGTGTGTGTGTGTGTGTGTGTGTGTGTGTGTGTGTGTGTGTGTGTGTGTGTGTGTGTGTGTGTGTGTGTGTGTGTGTGTGTGTGTGTGTGGTGT
>JBAIZL010000002.1:377214308-377221808 GCA_036971475.1 Prosapia bicincta | reverse complement strand
GCTGACCTATAGAATGTTAGTACTTTAAGTTTCCCGTTAGTATCAATCTGATTATATAAAGAACTAAGTCAAAATACAAATACAAGAATTATAATTGAATTGTTTAATATTCCTGATGATGTTGGTACTGTTAGCCTACGAAAAGCTTTGAATTGTAAATTCAATTATAATTCTTGTATTTGTATTTTGACTTAGTTCTTTATTAATACACAAGAATACATATTGCGATATATATATATATATATATATATATATATATATATATATATATATATATATATATATATATATATATATATATATATATATATATATATATATATATATATATATATATATATATATATATATATTAAAACAAATAGTTAGACATTATTCTAATTTTCATTCCTGATGATGTTGGTACTGTTTACCAACGAAAATCTTTGAATATAAATTAAAAAATATTCTTGTATTTGAATAACCTATGTTGTTTTAAATTATTAAACAAGAAAACGTATTATATATATATATATATATATATATATATATATATATATATATATATATATATATAAAGAACTGTCAAAATAGAAATACAAGAATTATAATTGAATTGTTTAATATTCCTGATGATGTTGGTACTGTTAGCCAACGAAAAGCTTTGAATTGTAAATTCAATTATAATTCTTGTATTTGTATTTTGACTTAGTTCTTTATTAATACACAAGAATACATATTGCGATATATATATATATATATATATATATATATATATATTTGTTACATGAGAAATTCAGAACGTTTTATGAAATTTTCACAATTGTAAATATTGTATGTATTTTATGGGCTATCTAAAATACCATTTATATCAGTAAAGCAACACCAACAGTCCTTGCGTAGGTGGGAGTCAATATTTCAGAAACTATTTCTCAAAAACTTACTTGACACATTCGATTCAGTCACTATGAAATGGAAATCCTAACAACTTAATTTACAAAACATTTATCTGAAGTATCTTTTTTCTGAGATCGAATATTCTTTTCCAGCTCACTATTTCCAATGGATTGCAGGATGTAACCACAAAGTATATTTTTATCATTAATGGCAGTTGTAAAAAGTAAAAGATTAATAGAAAATGCACTTAAGATTATAGAACACTAAACGGAACCAGACGTAAATTAAATAATTCCTTTCTAAACCTTTATGACATAATTATTTAATCTTACGAACACTGGAAATATGTTTTTTTGCAAAAACAATATCATGGTGCTCTTTAAGGCATTTCACGTATCTGCTGTGTTGAGTTTTATAGTTTGGTTCATGTAGCATTTACAGGTTGTTTTTAGGTTAGTAAGCCTGTGTCTCTATGTCGCCATGTTTTGATCTTCATTCATATAATAATCATAACAAATGTTGAATATTTCTAATTTGTAGATAATTCCTACTCTGTTGCGGATGTACACGATCCTTCGTAATATAGATTCAAGACAGGGAAGATGTAGCAACTTGGACCAAATGAAAAGTCTTAAACCAATAAACGTTTTTTTTACATCCTGTGCTACAAACGTCTTGTTATCTCCTCTGAAGATGATTTTTTTGAAATCGAAATGTACAGTAGGACATTAATAAAATGTTTTGGTTGTCAAGAATGGCGAAGATAGGTTATTAGGATGCTGACCTATAGAATGTTAGTACTTTAAGTTTCCCGTTAGTATCAATCTGATTATATAAAGAACTAAGTCAAAATACAATACAAGAATTATAATTGAATTGTTTATTATTCCTGATGATGTTGGTACTGTTAGCCTACGAAAAGCTTTGAATTGTAAATTCAATTATAATTCTTGTATTTGTATTTTGACTTAGTTCTTTATTAATACACAAGAATACATATTGCGATATATATATATATATATATATATTAAAACAAATAGTTAGACATTATTGTAATTTTCATTCCTGATGATGTTGGTACTGTTTACCAACGAAAATCTTTGAATATAAATTAAAAAATATTCTTGTATTTGAATAACCTATGTTGTTTTAAATTATTAAACAAGAAAACGTATTATATATATATATATATATATATATATATATATATATATATATATAAAGAACTGTCAAAATAGAAATACAAGAATTATAATTGAATTGTTTAATATTCCTGATGATGTTGGTACTGTTAGCCAACGAAAAGCTTTGAATTGTAAATTCAATTATAATTCTTGTATTTGTATTTTAACTTAGTTCTTTATTAATACACAAGAATACATTTTACAATATATATATGAGATTAATACTTTTCAGTATCACAAGATATCGACAGTAGTATTTACAAGTATATAATGTTTATATATTTACCAATTTTGATTAAATGGATTTAAAATCGTATAAATTGGTGCATTTTTTAAAATTTATGGTATAATATCAACATAGAGTTACTTTGGTATTTTTAAATCGCTTATTTCTCGTTATATATTTTCAAAAACGTTGTTCGCTCTTACCCTAAAACACTTTGATAATCCAGAGTCAAATTAATTAAGTGTAAAGTAAAATTAAAGCATGATACGAAATATCGTTTATTTTTTAAAATTACAATAATTAGCAATAGACCTTTTTTTTATTTTAAAACCTCCAGAATTAGTAATAATGAATATTTAAAAAGGAAATAATTTTATTTAGAATATTTTATCTATTTACATTTTTTCAACATATAAAAGTATGGATATAAGAATATTTTATTCTATATTTTTATATAATTGTAATATTTGTAAATTGCATTTACGAGGTAATTATTTAGAGTTTAACTGTTTAAATTAAAAAGTTTCCTAATTTTTATCTTAAATTTAGCTATAGTAATAGACCATTATTGACAGAATAACAGGCATAAAATTAAGCGAAAATATAAGTTAGTTTTTGTTATTCTTGTTTTTCTCCTTAAGTCTAAAAATGTAGGTGTTTATCAAAATAAATATAACTTACAGATACCTTTCAATGACCTAATTCTGTGTTAACATTACAATCGCGTTTCTATTGTAAGTCAAAGTAACTTACCTACAAGCGTTGATAATATTTGTATTTCAGGCCCCCAAAAGATTCGACTGACGCCCATTTTTTTAAGGTTTACAGAACAATAACATAATCAATACGCACCACTGTCTGATCGAAACACTATGAAAACAACGTTAGGAGACTTTTTTTTTATAAATTTTACGATTTATTTTATAAAGTTCACCATTTTTATTAGTACAGACGGCAGACAGAATGCGCGAAAGCAACTGACCTTTCACAGAATCCCCCTTACGCCTTACAACTCCCCAGTCTGAGGGCGCATGCGTGCCTCTGGCATCAGCTGCTAATGAGCTTTGCTGATGACGTAATTGACACTTTATGCCTTTATTACAAAGGTTTTTATATAATGCCCGTTCTATTGACTTTTTGCATTTATTGAAGTTAGTAGTTTAATGCTTTATTAGTCCGTAATGAACCTAAGATTCTTACTTAAAGTTACTTTTAGACAGATGATCTGAAGCGGTTGGTTCACATAACTTAAAGTCTTAAAGAGACACGGAATTGAAATTTAGCTCTTATTTTTTAATTAAAATTTTGATTTGGCTCTAAACATCAACAAGATATTGTTGTAGTTTTTTTTAAATTTATTGAGACGAAATAATCATTCGAATTTAAGATAAAATTATTAAAATAATTTATTTATTTTGAAAAGGAATAAAGTTGGAAAAAGTGAATTTTTCTCTAAGTTAAAAACTGATTACTAGAATACAACGGCAATAATTTTTATTATTTCTATTTAATATCACTCTTAGTCTGTAAGGCCATACTTCAAGGCACAATTGGTTGAAGAGGTTTTAAATTTTGTATCAGCAAGGTATTGACTATTTATTTATATGACTTATTCCCTTTTCAAAACAAACACATTAACTTAAAATTTAAACCCAATGAAAATATCAAATTACATAGGTGTTACCATACTGTGAGGGCTGTTCAAAAGGAAGGATTCCTGTGGACGGGACTGCATAACAAGTTAGCACTGTCTTTGGTTGTGTTTAAATTTTTAAATTTTGATTAGTTAATGTTATTTTAGATTTTAAATTTTTGAAATAAATTTTAGGAAAAAAAATTAAATTCATATTTTTATCAATTTCAAAGTAAATTTAAATTAAATAGAAGTTGTCTAAAAAGACTTGAACATTTAAATTGATTTTGAATTTTTTTAATAAATTTAATAAGTCGAAATTTGGAAAGTAAACACCAATTTAAAAATGGCTTCAACTGAAATTCTCAAAGGAAATTAGTTGAAATTTATAACTATAAGAAAATAGAATTTTCAGTAAATATATGAACATGTTTAGATGAACATATTTAGTTTTAACAAATGTTATTATTTCTTGTCTCTTTTATGTAAAATTTATGTGATTTTTTACAAAGAATTTTTTTTATGGGTAATGTTTTAATGACAAGATATAATTATTAGAAATTAATTCAGTAACTTAAATTTGAAAGAGGATAAATAAAAAAATAACGTAAGTAAAAAATTATAAAAATTTAATTTTGAATTAAATAAATATATTCCAAGAAGATAAAAGTGGATTAAATTATGATTGGTAGTAACACAAGAGTAAATAATTTGGGAATGTTTAAAATTATTTTTCAACTAAATGTAAAGTGGAGTTTTATATTTTAAAAAAAATTCATTTTAAATTTTATGAAAAATAATGAGAGCTTGGATTACAATTTGGAAATAAAATATTTGAATAATTATTATTGTAAATAATGAAAGATAAAAAGCACTACATAAGCAAAAAGAAGGAAATTAAAACAAACGTTTGTTCAATATAGCATATTTTTTGAGGTTATTATATATTTTGTTAATGATAAATCGTTACAGGCTGGATTATTGAGTTGTTAAGTGTATTACAGGCTAGAGAATAATTGACGTTACATTATTACTAAATATTTCCAATATTTCGAGAGTTTTAAATTTAAATTTTTATTTTAAAATATCCTCTTTTATACTCGTATATACAATTACATAACAAGTAAAATTCCTGTACTAGTTAGTATTTTATAAAAATAAAAATCAATGGTTTTTACTAACTTACGAGTAAGAGTTAAATTTATTTTTCCCCTACATTTTTTTAAATAGTTCTACAATATAGTCATTGGCCTGTGTGATGTCTGTAGAAAACATTTTCCCCGAGATATAGTGTTTAAAAGGGTTAAATGTCAGTAAGTTAGGTTTTTAAAATCAAGGTCCAGTGACTGGTTTTCTGGCAGAATTTGGCAAGCAGCAGTACAGGTTGTGTGGCTCGTGTCAGATCTAACTGTTTCAAATTTTACCTGCGTTGGCAGTCTACAGGTAAGTGTGGTTCCGGAGGAAAACAATCTGCGTGCGCTGGGTACGGTAGATCAATGCAGTGTGTGTGTGTGTGTGTGTGTGTGCGTGTTTGTATGTGTGTCTGTGTGTGAGTGGGTGGGTGTGTGGGTGGATGGGTGTGAGTGTGTGTGTGTGTGTGTGTGTGTGTGAGAGAGAGAGAGAGTGTGCGTGTGTGTGTGTGTGTGTGAAAGAGAGAGGGAGAGAGAGAGAGTGTGTGTGTGTGTGTGTGTGTGTGTGTGTGTGTGTGTGTGTGTGTGTGTGTGTGTGTGTGTGTGTGTGAGTGTGTGTGTGTGTGTGTGTGTGTGTGTGTGTGAGTGTGTGAGTGTGTGTGTGTGTGTGTGTGTGTGTGTGTGTGTGTGTGTGTGTGTGTGTGTGAGTGTGTGTGTGTGTGTGTGTGTGTGTGTGTGTGTGTGTGTGTGTGTGTGTGTGTGTGTGTGTGTGTGTGATTATAAATGTGTTACGCACTAAAGACGTCCTTAGGGTGAAGAGATAGAAGCCTCTTTGCGCTGAGGCCTTTTCACGCGCTACAAAATTAGTAAAAGATTTTGTTGAATGAAAGTAATTTAATATTGTACAGATATAATACCTAAAATATCTGATTACCCTCGCAAATGTTAAAGTAGTGATTAATGACGAAACCAAGGAACAAGATACCGGCATCGCGACCAAAAGAATTCAAAACATTGTTTTATAGCTATGGCGTTGCAATCATGGCGAATAAAAAACATCTCGTAAATAATTGGTGAATGATCGGCTTGTTTTAAGTCGAAATCGAACTGACTGCATCAAAAATTCTCTAAACACACCTTCTTGCGCGAGAATTTCAAAACATTTTCGGGAGAGACCACTTTCTTGAAAAAGGCCTCGCAAAAATGTTTTGCCTCGAATCTGTTAATGACGCATTTGTTACTCACATTATCATAACATAATCACACCCTGTCTTTGGTACAGTCAATTCAAACAAATTTTCTAAAATATTTTTAATGTGTATTTCTAAAATTGTTGACATAATTTTCAAAATAGATGGAAGTAAATAACTCACTAAAAAACATATAAAGAAAGTTTTGTTGATACGTTGGGCAATAAAACAGTGCTAGGAAAACTTGTGTCGTGACTTCGAGGCCCATATAGCTGCAGAGTGAAGTCATAAATTTAGGCTGAAAACAAGCTATTTATTATTACCTACTTCACAAATTGAAATTTTTATTTATTTATTTTATAAAAAATAAGTTACTTTTTACATAATTGTGTGTATATTATTTTTACTTTTATATAGAAAATGTTACTTTTATATAATACGTTTTTATTAAGTGAATAAAATTAATATAAATGATTGTTTAATATTTCTTGTAAGTTTCTAAGAAAAGTGCATTATTTTTTTCTAAAATAAAGCTTCTTGTTTAGATAAATGTTATGAGAAAACTTTTAATCGAAGTTTATAACATTTGATTAAACAAAATTGTTTTCAGTTTGACAAAAACATTTCTCCACACTTATAGACATGAAAATAGTACAATAAGACTTTATAGGTTTACCACAAATTTTTTTTTTATTATGTGTTCTTTTAATAACTTGGGTCGTGTAACTCGGTCAAAAAAGCCCGAAACGTCCTTACTTTGTCAAAACTACTTTTTCCGTTCATTTATAGAAGATATAAGGTCGACTATAAGCAAGTGCGAACCAAATACCATCAAAATTGGATATATGTACATAAAAAAACGTTTTGCACTTACGGGTTCAAAAACGTAGGCTAAGTGCGATAGCTCAAATGAAGTTCTATTCAACATAAACAAAAGATAAAATCCATACACCAATAATATATAAACTAAACTGTTGATCACACCAATCACAGATTTAAAAAGAGATTTAAAGAATATGTGTAAGTGATCCTTGATCACAAATTTCGCACAAAATAACCGAAACTGACAGCGATGCTTTTATAGCAACGACGTCATTACTGAATTTTTCGTCCAAACAATTAGGTTATAGAAAGTTATAAGCAAAACAGCTGAGAGCTAGAGGCAGAATATTTAAAGCAGTTTAAAGAACAATATTCCGATGCCCAGCAATGCCACCATAATTATAAGAGACTATACATTCGAATAAAATAATTGTAGGAG
>JBAIZL010000002.1:377204308-377209308 GCA_036971475.1 Prosapia bicincta | reverse complement strand
AGAACCATTTTTAAAAGTTTTAAAACAGTGAGAAAACATACTTCAACATGTAAAGAAAACAAATAAATAAATTAATAAAGACAAGTAATGACGCTGCTATAACTGATACATTTATACTTTTATTTTTGACAGAACTGAAATCGATTCTATTTTTTTGTTATTTGTATAAGACAATAGTGAAAAAATAAAAGGAGAATGAAGCCCATGAGAGCTGTAAATTTTATGATTTCTGAACAATAAAATTAGAGGGGTGGATCTGGCGTCGCTCTAACCGCCCTTCCACGACGCACCCCCGAAAGGACTTTCTAATAAATTTACTGTGTTTACGTTACTTTTTTATTGTCAGATAAATCATAGACGCTTCTTAAATTTACGTTTTAGTTGTTTGATTTGCTGTCTTTGTTAATTGTTCGATATTTGCTGGCAGTTACATTATCTTGATCTTGTATGTAATGAATTGGGTTTAGTTTCAATTGTAATATTATAAACAAACAATTACACTAAACTAAACTAAAATATTTTTTTGTTTTTAAATATTATATTTTGTTAATTATTTTTTTTAAATAAATTTACGCATAACTATAATTGTATTGCATTACGGTGAAGATCCGATATTGCAATCAATTGTATTCTTCCTTCCACTATAATCCCCTATAATTCAGAAAATACCTGTATTCCTAAAATTTGACTCTAGCTTCTTTACCAAGTCTTCATGCAAGAACCATTCCTAGCTATTCAGTAAACATTCTTTTTTTTATAAACCGGACAGTTTATTGTAACAATATTTTCACTACGTTCGTCCATTCCCATAATATCACGAATTAGTTCAATTTTCTCATGATTGTAGGACCCTCGACTTGACGAAATTTACGTTCTTCTAAGCCAACTGTAGACAGTAAATCATTCTACTGCAACCTTTAATGCCGTCGTTGCATATAATTTGTCAAAAATCCATCATTAACAGTGCAAAAGATTTTATAGCTTAAAGGAGATATTTTTCTTTTTCTATTTAATTTTATAAACTTCGTAAGTTGTTTATCTTAGTAAAACCTTACTTATTGTAAAATAAATAACATTTTATACACATTTATATTTACTGCTCCAAAACGTATTTATAAATTATTAAATTTAAAAATGTATTTATGAAACAGTCTAAAAGCTATATTGGTAAAATATTTGCCTATTTTTGTTCTGTTTATTTATAATTTACGCTTTCCTAAGCCAAATGTAGAGAGTAAGCCATTCTACTGCAAATTTTAATTCCGTAGATAATTTGTCAATAGTTTGAAAACATTTTCAGATTTGTTAGTTTTGGATTTGATTCCTAAATCTGCTGATTACTTTAACTGCAGTCATTGTTACAATCCACTGAGAGGTTTAGGCCCATTGCCTTTTTTTCACAATCATATTATAAGCCTGTTTTTAAACGTTACTCATAAGGTACGTACTAATAGGGATGTATCAACTCATATATAATCTTAAAATAATACATTTTGCGCCGATTTAATATCATTTGTGGCCAGGAGTCGATATATATATGTTTCTGTTGTCCGCAGCTTATTCTAAGATATGCTGTTGGTGATATTCCACACCAACCTCTAGCTTATTCTAAGATATGCTGTTGGTGATATTCCACACCGACCTCGAGCTTATTCTAAGATATGCTGTTGGTGATATTCCACACCA
This sequence comes from Prosapia bicincta, assembly GCA_036971475.1. NCBI lineage: Eukaryota > Metazoa > Arthropoda > Insecta > Hemiptera > Cercopidae > Prosapia > Prosapia bicincta. The sequence goes on along the minus strand of JBAIZL010000002.1, from coordinate 377,207,622 downwards.
ACCTCGAGCTTATTCTAAGATATGCTGTTGGTGATATTCCACACCAACCTCGAGCTTACTCTAAGATATGCTGTTGGTGATATTCCACACCAATCTCGAGCTTATTCTAAGATATGCTGTTGGTGATATTCCACACCAACCTCGAGCTTATTCTAAGATATGCTGTTGGTGATATTCCACACCAACCTCGAGCTTATTCTAAGATATGCTGTTGGTGATATTCCACACCAACCTCGAGCTTATTCTAAGATATGCTGTTGGTGATATTCCACACCAATCTCGAGCTTATTCTAAGATATGCTGTTGGTGATATTCCACACCAACCTCGAGCTTATTCTAAGATATGCTGTTGGTGATATTCCACACCAACCTCGAGCTTATTCTAAGATATGCTGTTGGTGATATTCCACACCAACCTCGAGCTTATTCTAAGATATGCTGTTGGTGATATTCCACACCAACCTCGAGCTTATTCTAAGATATGCTGTTGGTGATATTCCACCCCAACCTCGAGCTTATTCTAAGATATGCTGTTGGTGATATTCCACACCAACCTCGAGCTTATTCTAAGATATGCTGTTGGTGATATTCCACACCAACCTCGAGCTTATTCTGACAAAGAGTCTTTTAAGGCGACCATCTAGACAATTCAGTGCAAGTATATATCTTTGTTCACACAACACACAAACAGTAAACTACAATGTGTAGTATTCTCGTACTTAAAGTAACACTTTTGAAAATTCACCTATTTTAAGATATGACAACTTATTTTGTTATGAAAATAGCCAGAAATAGTCTATAAAAGTAGCAGTAAACTTCATTATGTGAATACTTGTAGTCGCATTGTTACTATTGCCACTACCTGTTGTTTATATGTTTCTTTACTTCAGAACCGTGCCCTCGACAAAAAACCGTTTCTATTTTAGTCACTTTCTGCCTTAGCAAACTTGCTCACAAAACAATTTATAGCTTTTTTCCAAACTGTTCAAAATTTGTACCGTATTTTACAAAGTGAATATTCAAATTTAGGTCAGTAGTTTTCTCCTCTTGTTTGAGACAAAGACAATAGCGATTTAGGTAAATTAGTTTAAAGCTACTTTCCACCCTTGGTACCAATCTTCACGAATTTTACAGGAATATCATATTTAAAGGGTTTTATCTTGAAAATAGTTTTTAGCAAACATATAAATATAAACAATATTCGAGCTGGCTTGTGAGTTAAGGCTATAAACACAAGCCTTAATATACAACTCTCAATTATAAAACTTTATTTCCAAGCGCGTTTCATAGTCATCATCATCAGTGATATATTCCGTAATAAGTTATACTCCATTTCTTCAACTAAAATAATATGTTTGTGATAAAATCCCTTGTGATGATGACATAATGTCATTGAAATGCGTTTGAAAATAAAGTTTTGTATTTGTGAGTTTTATATATTTCTTTTGTCTATACATAATACAGATAATATAAATGTATGCTCTTCAACTTTTATAAAATTTAAAGTTTTTATAAAACTAATTTTATTTTAAAAAGATAAGATTACTTGCACCTTATTATTAACAAATATTTTATTTTTAATATATTTTAGTTTTAATTTTGGATGTATGGGGAATGAAGAGAAAAACACTTTAAATTAGATTTAAATTCTCTCCATAACAGAAAACTACAAAAATAATTAAATACGTTAAAAAATAATAGACCAGGTTTTACTAACACAATAGAAATTGTCAATGGAGACATCTAGCGCAATACTGTATCTCCACATCTGCATAGATTTACTGCACAGTCCATTATATTTAGTGTGACGTAATAACCTCTGTTTGTTCTATCTACTTGGAAATTATGTTAAACCTGTTCTGGAGAAAACACTTCATGCAACTGTTATAATATACTGAATTTAAAGTTGTGATTGTTCAAGCATACAAACCGACATTCAAGCGTTTTACACAATATTTTGATTTTCAAGTAACTGTCTAGAAGAATCAAAATCCATTTTTTGTTCTTAAAATATTGCCATCACGATGTAAGTGATTTAATTCTATCCAATTAAATAAAATATCTAAGGTGGATATCCTAAACATATTTTTTTCTTCAAAATTGTATATAAACTCTATTTTTACACGTCCATCGACACTTTAAATTATTACATGCGATAGAATCACCAGATACAACGAATAAAATATATAAAATTAAAAAAATGTTAACAAATATTTTTATAAAACAACAACACCGCCTAAACAATAAATAAGATTTCTTAACTACAATAATCAGAACTCGTCGTGTTCTACATTATTTTAATTTAGTGTAAAACTCTAATTAATATTGTTTACCCATAAATCATTTATATTTTTTACTGGTTTAGTATTTATAATTCAATGTGTGTTGATAAGTAAAGGGTTCAAACAAAGTTATGTTCAAGTAAGGCTACTCAAAAAATATATTGTAAAAACTAACATTTTTAGAAACCGAACTAGAAAACTTCAGGGCATCTAGAAAAACCAAATTGTATGTAATTTCAAAACAAATTTTGTGTAAATTTGAAAAATTCACACACACAAATTAGGTCAAAATGTAACCACTCGCTCTCTCTCTCTCTCACTCTCCCTCTCTCTTTCCCCCCAAGTTGTGTTCTCTGCTGTATCCTTTTTGGCCACGTAAAAGAAGTAATGTGTGTCCTACGATGTCGTTTTTCGTGCCCGTGTATTTTGTGCTTTGCCTCTGGCGTTGTGCAAATTGGGAGGGAAAACGTTTTTCATTGTTGGAGATCAAATACAACGTAGATTCTTGTATTTTCATGCAAGATTCTTGTATTCACAAGACGTGAAGTGATTAGAAAACGCTTAAACAAATTATTGTAAATGTGTTTAAAATTATAAAATTATAGAATTCAATCATTTCTACTTTACAAAATACCGTCAATAAAACCGTCAGCCTACATCTTGGATGGAAATTTATTCTGAAAATATTTTTGTCATCGTATAATTTATGAAATATAATTCAAAACAAAGACTTCATGTTACATTCTTAAGAATAGTAGAATATGAGGGACATTCGGCCACATTTCAAGAACAAATTTACTTCGCTGCTACACGCTGCTAACGGAATAATACGAAGCACCCTCTGGCTTAAATACACTAATCGAGGATTAATCTAGTTCCCCTGTTAGTTTCTCATAAGCTAATTATTACATTATACAACTGAAATTATCAGTCTATTGTTGTTAATATTACTCAGCGCATCAACTCATAAACAGATAATATAGGAAACAAATTTAAAGTCAATTTAACAGAGGTTAACCAAGAAACATTTTA
>JBAIZL010000002.1:377191808-377199308 GCA_036971475.1 Prosapia bicincta | reverse complement strand
ATTTTTTTAAATAAATTTAGTACGTCTATTAGCATAATAATTTTAGCGGATTAACATTTATGAAAAGCAATTTTGTATTGTATTAAAATACCAGGTCTAATGTAAATCGTACTGGCCTATGTCATCGTACTGTCACCCAATAATCCTTATTTATAGTCAAAATATATTCTATATTTTTTAAAAATGTTCAATATGCTAAAAGTACAATCACAAACGCTTTTAGATAAGTTGACAGAAAAATATCTTTGAATAACGTAGACCTTGAACTAACTCCTCATCGTTTTTAGAAGATTTAAATTACTTCGAAAAGAAATTTAACTTCGCCGATATAATTAAATTGATTTTTACCAAAGCGGGAAGCATAGATTCATTTATACCGCCACTCCTGTAGGATGGGGTAAAAGCTAGAAAAATATCTCTTTGTGATGGAGGATTTGATGACAGTGGTAACCACAATTCACTTTACCTGAGCCAGAAAAATTACCCCCGAAAGAAGTAAAGTTTTTTCATTTTGGAGTCTCAAACAAAACAAAAAGGCTATGTAAGATTTACATAAAATAACATTATAAAATTTGAAATAGCATTTAACAATCAAAACGTGTAAATCAATACTATTTATTTATTTCGGGTGAATTCCGAAATATTTACATATATATATGCTGATACGTATTCCTTCACGGATGGAAAAATATGATGAATAGTTATTATCTGGAGTAGATCCGTTCATTCTGCAGTGCATAAAATCGCAGTTCCGACGTTTCGCTAGAATCTCATCTAGCATTGACGAGGTGAACCCAACAACAGTAGAAGAGCGAGTGAAGAGCGCAGATAACTCGGCTCCTATATATAGAAAAATGAAGCCACGCCCATTGACGTCAAAACACACATTGACGTTAATCCACACACACCTGAACCAAACAATTACTCACATTCCTTTGCCTTTGTTCACCTTTCTGCCGATAAAATCTATTGATGACACATTTCCACACTTCGGGCAAATTCAAAGTATCATCGCGTTTGTTAAGACTCCCTTGCTTCTCTATTTCGATAGCCTCACGAATAATTCTAGTCCTGTATTTTTCCACTTGAATATATATAATATTTATATTATAAATAATATATATTTATTTATTAATTTTATATATATATATATATATATATATATATATATATATATATATATATAATACATTTTATCGTCTGATGAATTTCTGATATAGCTGAAGATGACCGCAACCTTCGAAGTTATTCCATGCTCTACATCGCTTTTAATCTTGATGTTTAACACAAATTTTGGTTTGAAAATTCGACCAAAATTTTAATTTAAGAATATGTTATGTAAGTAAAAGATAAATCGAATATTAAAACAAAACAGAAAAACATTTTATGTTTATTGTCCCTATAGAATGTTACTTTTTAATTATTCCACATTTCAGTCAATATACTTCTACTATAATATTTACGTAAATATTTGCAACATCATTCATTAGGAAAGCAGCAATAATAACGTTCCTGTACAACCTGTGATAGAGGTATTACATATTTGAATCTGAATTTACTTTTAGTGAGACAATACGTTAGGGCGGGCCTTAGCGTGTCAAAAGCACGGAATACATGGCTTGTGATTTATCGAAACTTCCCTTAATGTTTCTAACAAAATATCCAATTACTTACATCTGCGCTGCACAGGAAGCTGGTGTCATGGTCGCAGCAAAAGCAGGTGTAGGAAAATGGCGAGATCACTATGCGGCCTTCTATCACGGGAAATTTCAGAAAAGTATTTAAGTTGACAGTTTAAACACTTATTTTACCTCGAAGAAGGTCGGGTCTATGTCGTGGTATTTAAAACTTTAGTTCTTAAGTTTAAAAATATCCAATATTCAAGTAAAATAATTTATTTATTTATATTATATTTCCAGCTTTATATTTCCAAAAATAATTAATTTACAAATGCAATTTGCATATGAGTCTTTATCATAGCGTAAATAATTTTCTCATAATAATACAGTATACATATCATTTATCAAAACAGTTGAGAAATGACAAGTAGGAAAACGTATGTAGAATAATCAACTTCAGTAGAACCAAAAGTGCCGCTAGAAACGCTATATTTTACATTTCTTTTTGCTAATGAAAAATGAATTTATAATAGCAGGCATTGTGCATTATCTGATGTTTTTTCATTCATTTCCCATAATCACTTACAACCATTTTTTTTATTACCAAAAGTTGAGAAATCAAAGTTGTACATTAAACGCTTTGGGTTACGGAAACAAGACGGACACACGCTAGCTGGACCTAAGGGTTGTTCCATAAAGGTTCCTTTCAACAGGGTACTCCATTGTTCTCAGTTTCACTTAGTTACACTTGTTAGTAGGCCCTTCACGGTTCTTGAAGGCTCTTTTAGTTGGCAAATAGCTACGTATGTTTGATAGTATTACTCTTCAACAGGGTACTCCACTGTTCTCAGTTTCACTTAGTATTACACTTGTCAGTAGGCCCTTCGCGGTTCTTGAAGGCTCTTTTAGTTGGCAAATAGCTACGTATGTTTGATAGTATTACTCTTCAACAGGGTACTCCATTGTTCTCAGTTTCACTTAGTATTACACTTATCAGTAGGCCCTTCACGGTTCTTGAAGGCTCTTTTAGTTGGCAAATAGCTACGTATGTTTGATAGTATTACTCTTCAACAGGGTACTCCATTGTTCTCAGTTTCACTTAGTATTACACTTGTCAGTAGGCCCTACGCGGTTCTTGAAGGCTCTTTTAGTTGGCAAATAGCTACGTATGTTTGATAGTATTACTCTTCAACAGGGTACTCCATTGTTCTCAGTTTCACTTAGTATTACACTTGTCAGTAGGCCCTTCACGGTTCTTGAAGGCTCTTTTAGTTGGCAAATAGCTACGTATGTTTGATAGTATTACTCTTCAACAGGGTACTCTATTGCTCTCAGTTTCACTTAGTATTACACTTGTCAGTAGGCCCTTCACGGTTCTTGAAGGCTCTTTTAGTTAGCAAATAGCTACGTATGTTTGACAGTATTACTCTTCAACAGGGTACTCCATTGTTCTCAGTTTCACTTAGTATTACACTTGTCAGTAGGCCCTTCACGGTTCTTGAAGGCTCTTTTAGTTGGCAAATAGCTACATATGTTTGATAGTATTACTCTTCAACAGGGTACTCCATTGTTCTCAGTTTCACTTAGTATTACACTTGTCAGTAGGCCCTTCACGGTTCTTGAAGGCTCTTTTAGTTGGCAAATAGCGACGTATGTTTGATAGTATTACTCTTCAACAGGGTACTCCATTGTTCTCAGTTTCACTTAGTATTACACTTGTCAGTAGGCCCTTCACGGTTCTTGAAGGCTCTTTTAGTTGGCAAATAGCTACGTATGTTTGATAGTATTACTCTTCAACAGGGTACTCTATTGTTCTCAGTTTCACTTAGTATTACACTTGTCAGTAGGCCCTTCACGGTTCTTGAAGGCTCTTTTAGTTAGCAAATAGCTACGTATGTTTGACAGTATTACTCTTCAACAGGGTACTCCATTGTTCTCAGTTTCACTTAGTATTACACTTGTCAGTAGGCCCTTCACGGTTCTTGAAGGCTCTTTTAGTTGGCAAATAGCTACATATGTTTGATAGTATTACTCTTCAACAGGGTACTCCATTGTTCTCAGTTTCACTTAGTATTACACTTGTCAGTAGGCCCTTCACGGTTCTTGAAGGCTCTTTTAGTTGGCAAATAGCGACGTATGTTTGATAGTATTACTCTTCAACAGGGTACTCCATTGTTCTCAGTTTCACTTAGTATTACACTTATCAGTAGGCCCTTCACGGTTCTTGAAGGCTCTTTTACTTAGCAAATAGCTACGTATGTTTGATAGTATTACTCTTCAACAGGGTACTCCATTGTTCTCAGTTTCACTTAGTATTACACTTATCAGTAGGCCCTTCACGGTTCTTGAAGGCTCTTTTAGTTAGCAAATAGCTACGTATGTTTGATAGTATTACTCTTCAACAGGGTACTCCATTGTTCTCAGTTTCACTTAGTATTACACTTATCAGTAGGCCCTTCACGGTTCTTGAAGGCTCTTTTAGTTAGCAAATAGCTACGTATGTTTGATAGTATTACTCTTCAACAGGGTACTCCATTGTTCTCAGTTTCACTTAGTATTACACTTGTCAGTAGGCCCTTCACGGTTCTTGAAGGCTCTTTTAGTTAGCAAATAGCTACGTATGTTTGATAGTATTACTCTTCAACAGGGTACTCCATTGTTCTCAGTTTCACTTAGTATTACACTTGTCAGTAGGCCCTTCACGGTTCTTGAAGGCTCTTTTAGTTAGCAAATAGCTACGTATGTTTGATAGTATTACTCTTCAACAGGGTACTCCATTGTTCTCAGTTTCACTTAGTATTACACTTATCAGTAGGCCCTTCACGGTTCTTGAAGGCTCTTTTAGTTAGCAAATAGCTACGTATGTTTGATAGTATTACTCTTCAACAGGGTACTCCATTGTTCTCAGTTTCACTTAGTATTACACTTGTCAGTAGGCCCTTGACGGTTCTTGAAGGCTCTTTTAATTGGCAAATAGTTACGTATGTTTGATAGTATTACTGCGTTCCGTCATAACATTTCAAAAAATGGTAGGAAAAGTTTTCTAAAAGACTATAAACTGGTGAAACCATCAATTAAATGTGTGAAGTGTGGTGCAATGATGCATCTCAACCCCGGGGCAAAGGACATTATGATTTATAAATGTGGGATTCGTAAATGCAAAGCTAAAAAACACGTAAGAGACATCATTAATGGCTTAGCTCTAGTTACTCCACTTCAATCGCTCACAGTTCTGATAGCGTGGATATTGGAAACGATTTTATTATTGTTTGTGAAACGAGACTTTCGCGGCCTGCAGTGAGGAAGCTGATAAATGCTTTCAGGGAGATTCTCGTGGTTTGGCTTCTGGAAAATTCAAATAAAATAGGTGGCGCAGGAGAAATTGTTGAAGTGGATGAAAGCGCGTTTGGGAAACGTAAGTACAATCGTGGGCGTTTGAGCAAAGCTCGTTGGGTAGTTGGTGGTATAAATAGAGTCAGTGAAAAGTGTTGAAAAAAGGGATTCAGCTACATTACTGCAAATAATAATGAAAAAAGGGAGCCTGGGACAACAGTCATTACTGATATGTGGAGGGGTACAATTCTCAGAGTTATAATGGTCGGAGTATCTACACAAAATGGTCAATCACTCTCTCGATTTTGTTTGTCCTTGTATTTTACCTAATTCGGGTGCTTTTCACCTTAAAAGGGGACGTTTTCTTTTACGTTTATCATTAAAATGTACATTATAAAAATATCCTATGTTGGTTATTATTTTTGTGCAGCTAAGGTTTTAAGGGTTTTGATTCGTAAAAATATTTTTTGTAAACTGTCTAGGGTCGCCAAGCCATTTTCAATAGCATTGCTTTTTCTGTAATTTTACTAAAAATTAAGTCCCACCACCCAAAAACCAAAACGTAACAATGAAAACTGAGAAAATAATAGTTTATTAAAGAAGAACTCATAGAATAGACGAAATTAAAAATAAATCCGTAGATGTTCGTCAAGTTCAGAGTTTATTCCAAAAGATTTTCAAAATTATCTAATTGCAAACGCAGTCCGTAGTACACGCCGATAGGGCTAACCTTTTCTAATATTGAATTTACTACTTGTTATAATTATTTTTACACTTTTACCTAAAGCAAACAATCTTCTTATCATGGGGTGAATATTAAAAAAAAACAGTTCTGTCCTCTGGCTCGAGAAGCTAAACATTTGAATTTACTCTCTATTTAGGAGTTCGAATGGGTTATCTCTCTTATACTGTGACCTTGTCATTAAACCTCATGAAGCAAAATATTTATCCTATGTATTACTTTAAAAACCATTGCTCTGCAATTCAATTTTAAAGGATATAGGTGTATTCCGAAACCAAATGTCTACTATAGGATTTTGCACTTGCATACATTTTTTAAATTCAAAGTAAGGAAACACCAAAAGTATTATTTTTAACAATAGTATAAATGTTTTCAACCTTACATTGTTCTAAATTACTTATTTCGTAAAATGTTTTTCTCTTGAAACGAAAATTATAAAATTTATACAACTATATTCTAACGTATAACGGGACCTAACTCAATCATTCTAACACATATTAATTATAAAATCTCAAATAGAAACATCCTTTATTTCTTTTTTATAAAGATTTTAACTATAAAATGATATTAAATCATATACTAATTTCATTTATCGTGCCGTTAACTTATTCAAGCTAACCTAACACGTTTTTAGTGAATACTAATTGTAATGATGATTTCTCAGATAAAAGGTATTATAAATCTCTTCTTGGATAAGGTTTTAAATTCCAAATCAGATAAGACATTATGCTAAATTCACTTGTCGAACAATAAGCTTCGAAACCTCAACTATCCTTATCTAAAGTAACATATTATTATGACAATTTATCAAAACATTTTCCCCTGAAATTTCCTTTGCCACGTTTTTTACGTCTAAATTAGATGAGAAAGTAACTTTACATAATATATTATTTACTAAATGATAATTAGAATGTATTTACTCAGATAATGACTATACTTAATTATTTTTATTATTATTTGTGAAACTATTCCAACTTACTCGTGCTACCCAATATCGTAAACCTAACATTAGGCATGTTACTCTAATTCTAATCATGTGTGTTATAAATCGTCTATCAGTTTCTCTTGATACAAATTTAATTTCATTTCTAGAGACGACAAAATTTCTGCACACGTTTTTCTCTCTGTGAGATCAGGTTTACACCTGGGAGATGACCCCTTCCACCAGCAGGGGACGTAATATATTCACCCCAACCTATAAATTAACATATTTTTTCCACAGGACACCTATCAGGAGGCTATGGATGTATTACTTCTAAATACACGAGGTCCTCTTTTAATGTGTTTATTAATAACGAATAACTCTATTCCCCATATTGTTATTTGCTTACATAAAGAGACAATACATATCCTTGTACATTTCATTCACTTTCATTAATAACAAAAACAATAAAAGAACCTAATTATAGAGTTATACAAATTAACAAGCTGTAGCACAATATTAATAGTACCGCTTATTGTTACTATCCAACACATATTATATATAACCATTTAGAAATTTTACATTAAAACGTAAAAGCCGTTGTTAGACCGACAAAAATTACTTTATGATGGTAAAAAGGTTGAAATGATAAGTTGTGTTTTATATTAAAATGAACGTTCTGGAAAAGATGATTTATAATTCCTGAAATGCTTTCCATTTGATAACATAAATGTTCACGTGCAAGCGGCGTGGGGTAGCTCATCCCCCCGAGGCAATTGCATAAAGTGTTTGTAGTTAGGGTAGTAGGGGTGAGTCATAAAGCAACCAGCCTTTTATTGACTCAGCCCTTCGTTTGCTAGATAATTCGGCGACATTCATAGCTT
>JBAIZL010000002.1:377144308-377186808 GCA_036971475.1 Prosapia bicincta | reverse complement strand
GCAAATCATTATCATATACCTCAATACGTTTCCTTCTCTTATTCACCTCCAGCATTAACATTTCTATTGATCTGCTTAAATGCCTTTCTGAAAAACCTTTTGCCTTTGTGTTTAAGGGTAAATATATAGAAATATTTTCTATTTTCATGGACTTTATTTTGGAAAGGTTAAATACTAACGTTGTTTGATAATAAGTTATGAATCTGGAGAAGCAATAGCGTGATACAAGTAAATGATGAAAGAAAACTAATCCACATAATAAAATAGAAGATAAAGAAATAATTTAAGTAAATTATAAAATTAATTTTACATTTATCTGTTCGTTTTCAATTTCCAAAATAGAGGGTTTTGTGTATAAAGAGGATGATTTTGTATACGTTATGTATCTTAACCTTCGAGAGGACCTATAGAGTTTCAAACGGGAGAGGGCGCCTGCGTAGGTTTATTTCGCACAAATGCCCTTAAAGAAAATCTAAGCTCTCGCCATTTACGTACGTTACACAGGGTGAAGCGTGGTAGGCCCTACCTCATGCTTCTTCTCATAGATTTAAGTCCATACTTTATTTCAGCGTGAAATAATCTCACAACCTTCGAAACTGCGTGAGCTACTTATATAGTTCTTTTTTTACTTCTATACTCTAAGTGTTGCTGTAAAGATATTTTCCTTAAATTGAAAATATTAAACCAAGCTCGAGAAGGTTTATGGTTTTGTTAGGAACACTATAAACACATTCACAACGTCTTAAACAACTTTCCTTGCAGACGACAGGGCCATAGACGTTCAAGATAACTTGGGAGCCTTTTAACGACTCTGACCCCTTCCGAAACTGGATTAGATAACACTTCGTCTTAGTGAGTAGGTAGCAGAAATACTTCTGGTGGATCTGGGTCGCAATGAGTAGGCAAGAGGCTTTCTATTAATCAATAATGGCACATTTGTACCCTCGAAGCAAGTCAAGCTTATATCCTTCAACTAACATTTTTAGATTGTTTTTATCAACATTACGTAAAGCCTTTTTCTAACTATTAAACATTTTATACAGTTAATAGTATCATAGGTTTTAATCATTTTTAAAGATATCCAGAGGTGAATAGTTTTCGAGAACGCAATTTTTACATGAATACACAAAGGTTTATTTTGTCTAGAATCCATTATACAAATATTTAAATACGTTTCATGATATGGTTTTAGAATTCCTAATTTTGAAATAATCTACACTATTCCTAGCATACAAATTAGAAACAGTTATAAGCCTGATGCAAAAAATACCATTAATTTTAATTAATAATAATTAAAATACTATTTATCTTACAAAGCTACATATCTTTCAGATTTTAACGATAAATTTTACTTGCGTTAACTTTTCATCATTTTTTAATATCTGTTGTAGTGTCTATTTGCATTATTTTAAAAAAATTTTCTGAATAGACTAAATTATAACTTTTTTCGAATTTTAGAATATAAAGTTTCCATAGTGAAAACATGTGTTTGCAATTGCATATGTTATCTAACAAACAAGCAATCTTTTACACTTGTTAATTCAATTATTCATTCCTCGAGTGAAACATAATATTTATAGAATTACAGTAATAACTACTGTAGAATTACAGCACTAGGTAAAGGTTACAGTACTGTAGAATAATAACACTATACAAAATATATAATTCAATATATTTCCTGCAAAACACCGAAAAATGGCTTTACATTTACAAAAATATGGCTGCATTGGAATTTCGGATAACCAAATCTCTGAGATCCGAAACTGTGGATAGTTCGAACATTTTGTTCTTTTTACTAAAGTATTGTTTGAAGTAAAATAAATAGAACTACTAATACAAAAGTAAAGGACGTGTACGTTACTAATGCAAGGTTGCTCCCCCACCCTAGTATCACTTCCGGCTCCATTACCCTTCTGAGCACCATCTCAACTCAATATGCCACTTTAAAGAGTATATTGCGTGTACTCTACCGACGGGCCCGAAAAATTGAAATGGAATTCAAACATACGAATATATAGAGCACTAAAGGCAATAAGGCGAGTGAAAATACTGTCTATTAAGTAACAGTGGTAGAATATCTGTAGTGAATAATGCAACTTGATTTAATATCATTATTTGCAATATAAAATAGCTAATATTCCTGTAGGCTACTTAACCCCTCGTCAGCCGCGCATTATTATGCCAACGTAGGTTGACAATGCGCAATAAGCACGTATATAAGGGTGAATCACATGAATTGGCCGAAATGATAAGGATCAATAAAGTCGGAATGGACCCCTGGGGATAGGCCGACCACATTTCCTTTATCCACTTAGGGACCACAATGGTGGCATTTATTTTTACTGTTATTCCATTGTTGCAGAGCTGTACAAAAGATTTTGCCAAACATAACCCTAAAAAATGCTTTCATAAATAGCGTTCAATTTACAAATTTTGTGTAACAATGAACTTTTAGTGTTAGTTGCTTACTGATGAAGTTGACATCCTTGAAGAAACCAGCCCACATGAGTAAACTAGTGTTTGGCGGGATTTTTAGTGCACTCTTTTAGTATTTACCTTTAATAAACACTTAATTCAATGACCAAGAACTTTCTCAGTTTTTATTTCTTTCTGTCTAACGAAAGATAAAACTTTATAGTTAGGAGAAAATACTTTTTACGATCTTCTAGAAATTTAGTTCGGGTTGGAAAACAACTTATTTCGGTTTCATATCAATATTAGCCATTTATTTCCCATATTCGCAGAATTACTTTTCAATAAACATCTTTATAAATATATCCTCCCCTAATACTATACAAAAACAGTAATTTCAATCATACATTTTCGACTAGAGCCCGCTACTATTGTGATGCATTGAAATCTAACAAGAATACAAATAAACACATAACACATTGCATATGGGTTACTTTCGGGGTCGATAATCTTAGGATCGTGAGACATTAAGTTAAATAAACCAAAAAGTATGTTTAGATAGCAAACAAACCCTTCTTGGTTAAAATATCATTGTTAAACGTTTCTTGTAGTTATATTTAACTTTACTTTTTAATGAATTTACTATAATATCCTGGTGCTGATAATGATGGTGCTGGTAGTGGTACTTGGTGGTGGTGATGGTGGGGGTTGTTGCTGAAGGTGGTTTTGGTGTTGCTAGTGTTGGCGATGAGGGGTTAGTTGTTGGTGATGGTTTTCGTGGTACTGGTGGTTGTGATGCTGCTGCTTTAAGTGGTTCTGGTGGTGATGGTGCTGGTGGAGGAGATGCTGGTGATGGATGGGCTGGTGGTGCTGGTGCTTGTGGTGCTGGTGCTGGTGGTGGAGGTGCTTGTGGTGGAGGTCTTTGTGGGGGGGCTGGTGGTTGTAGTGCTGGTGGAGGTGGGTTTGTTGGTGTTGGTAATGGTCCTGGTGGTGGTGGTCCTGGTAGTGGTGCTGGTGGTAGTGTCGGTCCTGGTGGTGACGACGATAGTGCACCTGATAGTGTTAACGGTGGGATGAATGCACCTGAAGAAATTGTTGTACAACAAAGATGTTGAAAACTGGACCTAACCTATTTCAGCTGTACATTTTGAATACTGTGTTTGCCGCTATATAAAACAGTGACGTCAGGGTTACCCAGCTACACGCTAGATGGTTCTCTCTGACCTACATTACAGTGCATTTTTTCCTGGTTGTGTAATGCTAGTACTTTTTCCTTGTTTGTTTTCTGCGCATTTCAATTTGTTTGATTTCGTGTTAAACCGCCGCCAATTTCAATAACCGCTATTTCTTATTAATTACCCGCATTTAGTAGTTAAGTAAACATTTTAGTTCTGTATAATAGTTGATGCCCGCTGATTAAGATTGTGTTAAAAGTGTGTTAGTGAAAAATCCACAGTTATGTTCGGTGACGGACTATTGTGCAACAGGCAGCTGCCCTTGCAAAAGGTAACAAAGTTCGGACTATTGTCGATTACTGTGTATTGTTTTGAAGCGTTATTGGTTATATCGTGAATATTGTGTTTATCCGCGTGTGTAATTTTTATAACATTTCTTGTGTATGCAAACTTTAGCCAGTTTAACGAGTGCACTCATTCTGAAGAACTTATGTGATTTAATATATTAAAATAACCGTACCGTGTGACACGAAAGTATCTAAGCCCTTGGCAGTGATTGAAAGTCCGGTGAATGCAGCTCTGGATAAGCTTTATCTGTTTAAGGATTACATCTAAATTCAATATAAATATTTATGTTGTTACTCACGGTTATTGCCCTGATTCAACGCCTTTCCCGTTATATCTAGAACGGTTGGTCCTCCGGGAAAAGTACACGTTATTCTTTCCATTAATTGATACTCAGTTAATTAGGTTAAAAAACCGACAACAGATAAAATCCCAGCATTCTCAATGTGAAACTTAATGTCTGACGTAACGTCGGCGTTTAATGAATTGGAAGAGATTAAAGGTGAATATAGTGAACAGGACCAGTGCTTGGAAATGTTTATTTGTTATTGGCTACAACCGTTTGGACAACAAAATGAGAGTCCGTCAGAAGAATGAACGAAAGGCAAAATCCTGAATAAGGGATCAATGTAACTGTTGAAACGGTTAATTGAAATAAAGAATTCGACTCATATAACAACCCCCTTTTCCTTGGTGTTACTTACCCTACTTTCGCTTCACCGGAAACGTTTGAACATGTTGAATTTTATCAGTCGTTCATAAATTACGGCTGTGGAGGGGGTTGTTTCTCCAAAAACATTAATGGAGATAACATTAACTACCAATGCCATGATGCTCACTTCGCGGTAGTAAAGACATTTAGTATTTTTATACAACTACAATGTTTTCTTGATAGTGAAGAATGAAATATGTAAAATTTCGTAGAAGGAAATTTCCATATAATTAAAAACACGTTTATTGCTATAAAGCCATTAAAATTTACCTCAGTGATACGTATTTACCTTAAGAAAGTTGAACATAAATAAAAGACATAATTTCCAACAAGTGAGACATTTTAAATAAAATAGTAATCAATTACTTTAGAACATAACACAAAATATTGGAATGAAATACTTGTTTATGTTTTCAGATATCAGATTATTTGACTATTATTTCCTATAAATTAGATTTACATAGCAAATGGTTAAGAGGTTTGAACCATATGTGCAGAGCCGCTCACATGAAGCACGCATTAACTTCAGGGGTGTCTCGTATACCCACGTGTGTAGACAAGGACAGACTAAGAACAATTTCCTCATACTGTGAGTGACAGCTACATTTTGGGCTAGGTACTCCGTCTTTATGGTTCATCTATGTCTGAAAGTTATTATTAGATTTGTAGAATTTGGTGTAAACATTTCGAAAGAAACATACTGTACTGATTTTCCTCTGTAAGGTGATCAATCAACAGATATTTTTTAATAAATATCTCAATAAATTTATTTGTACGTAAAAGGCTAAAATAAATATCAAAAGATGTAAGTAGAACTCCAAGAAATTATTATTATTAAAAATGTAGACATTTTGCTTGCTTACCATTAAAACAGTTACATTACAAACATATTTCCTTCCAAGAAACGACTGACAAAATGGTCAAAATATTCTTCCTCTGAGTTATTGCATTGTGAATATAAATCTGTATATTTATACATCTAAAATCTTTGTTGGAGTGGTTCCGTAAGTGAATCAGACTTTAACATTGCTGGATAACGCAATTACATGTGACGCGAAAACGTGGTACACACAAAGTGGCTTCCGTGTAACACGATTTTGCTTTTAGAATGAAGGAAGAGAATAAAATAAATATGATGAGTAGCTCTATATCCTAAAATTAGGCGAACCTAAAGGGTTTTATCCAACAAAAATAGCGTTATTATTGTATGTTTTCTGCCAAGAGCCCAAATGTGGTATGTAAAGTGTTATAGTCATATGAAAAACATAAACTCATTATTTAAAGGTCATTGTGATTATTTGATTAAACTTATGTTTTATAAGCAGTGGCGGATATTTTATAAAATTATATTGTGGATGTGTGTGTAATTATAAACCATTGCTAATAATCTGTAATGTTTTTATATTGAAATGTATTGATTTTTGAAATCTATGTTATTGTAAAGTAACCTACGCCAACTATACATTTTCTAGGGAAATACCAATATGTCCACTTTCTAATAATAAACTTAAATAAATTTTGAAAGTTTTTATGTTGATTGGCAACAATGGGTAAACCTAAATTGCTTTTTTCTAACAATCGAAAGAAACACAGCCAATCATGAGAATGGAATCTTATAATTAATTAGAATGACAAAATGTCAGTTATTATATACTCTTATTTGAATAACAGTAACATAAGATAATTGCGAAGAGATAAAACATTAATATTAATCCACTAAAAGCCAACTTACACTAAACTAAACATTTTGTAATATCGAAACAGTTGATATGAAATTTGCATTACATTTCCAAACATCAACAGATTTATTTTCAAAAAATTGAACTTTTTAAAGGTATATATCAAAATTTTTGTTAAATATTTGACTCGATTAATATTTGAAGTGTTCTTTAGAATATATAATTAATATATCTTTTACTGTAAGATACAGATATATTAGTGTCTACCTTATTTATAAATCATATTTACCTTATTAATAGGTAAATAAAATATTCGTTTAGACTTTTTTGTTTTAAATGAATGTAACATATTAAACATTGCGTATTATAAAGTGAAGTAATTTGTAATCTGTTTTCATAGATTGTTATCCAATAATAAATGTGCATCCTTTAAAACTAGGGCATTGGCATCGTATATACTCCTTCATGTTAGTTTAAGATAAAGATCACTTGGAAGTCTTTTGGCATCACTTTATGTTTGCAAGAAGCCGAGATACCCGTCTAAGATAGCCTACAATACAGTTTTCATGAAATTACTAACTTAAATTTTGCACCACTTAAATCTTTCTAAATAACTGATCACCCTCTCGAGTGTATTTTTGAAGTCATAACTTCTTTACGCGAGGTGAACACAACGTGAGATTAAATAATTGCTTTCGCGTCACGCTATTTCTGAAACGCATACCTTACAGCATATGATTTCATGTAACAGCTGATTTTGTGTTATAGGTTATGTTGTAGAACAGCCGTTTTATACGTAGATCGTTATTAAATAGTTTTGATCAGTTAATAAATATATTAATTTATTTAAATCTTGATAAATCTCGATACAAATAATAATTCAATATATTGATAATAATAAACTATGTATTTTTAATCCAATTGTGAAAGAAAAACATTTTTAGGCCCGTTCAATACTTTTTTACGAACTGATTTTAATTGAATTTGTTTTAAAAAAAATTGTATTCATTAAACATCTGATAAATGTTTTTTTTCCTTTAGAATAGTTGTTTTGGTATTTAATCCTGCGATGGTGGTGTGTGTCATTATTAACTACAATTAATATTAGTCATTAATAAATACATTTAACATATAAAGATGTAAAAATTGAAAGAAAATGTATACATTCAAATTTTCGGCTCTCTTCGTTCAAACTTTTGCGAAACAATCAGCTCTGTTTTGCCGGAACTCTCCTGAATGCCTGAACTAAATTTTTGTTTAATAATAAATAATAATTATTTCTAAAAAGTAAAATGAAAGATTCTTTACACATATGCACTCGTCTTTAAACAGAAACTAAGAACAAAAACTATTGAGCTTCGCTTGTGTCGTGACCGCAGGACTTAACGAGCTCCAACTCACAATAGTGAATTATAATTATAGTGTGTATTTAAAAGCTATTTTGTTCAAGCCATTGTCACTTATATTGATAGCTTTGTTATAAAAATACGTTTGAAGGGTAGATTATCGATCGTTAGAGGATGTTCATTTATATTTAACTAAAATGATAAATAACTTTAACTGAAAGATAGGTGGACTGTTTTATTAGCACTAAAAATAAACGTTTCGTATACATTCAACAAGTATTAGTATATTATTTATACCTCTGTATTAAATATACGAAACACGACTTGTATACCTAAAACGTATATATATATAATACATTTTCGGAATTTAAAATAATATAAATATGTATTATTATTTTAAATATATATATAATAACGTATTTAATACATATACATTTATTAAATGTATAGTGCTCGAAGTAGCGCCTAAGACATAGAGCTCGCAGCCACATTTGAAGCATTGACCTAAACCATAATTTTTGAAGCAACGCCTGAAGTACAGTCGTCGAAGCAACGCCTAAAGCATTGTGCTCGAAGCAATATTTGAAGCATTGACCTCAAAGCAACACTTGAAGCATAGTCCTCGAAACAACGACTGAAGCATAGTGCTCGTAGCAACGCTTGAAGCATAGTGCTACAAGCAACGCCTGAAGCATAGTACTACAAGCAACACCTGAAACATAGTCCTCGAAGCAATACCTGAACTATAGTCCTCGAAGCAATGCCTGAAGCATAGTACTTGAAGCAATGCCTGAAGCATAGTACTCGAAGTAACGCCTGAAGCATAGTGCTCGAGGCAACGCCAGAAGCATAGTGCTCGAAGCAATGCTTAAAGCAGAGTCCTCAAAGCAATGCGTGAAGCATAGTGCTTGAAGTGACGCCTGAAGCATAGTGCTCGAGGCAATGCCTGTAGCATAGTACTCGAAGCAACGCCTGAAGCATAGTGCTCGAGGCAATGCTTGTAGCATAGTGCTTGAAGCAACGCCTGAAGCATAGGGCTCGAGGCAATGCCTGTAGCATAGTGCTTGAAGCAACGCCTGAAACATAGTATTCGAGGCAATGCCTGTAGCATAGTGCTACAAGCATTGCCTGAAGCATAGTGCTACAAGCAACGCCTGAAATACAGTCCTGGAAGCAACACCTGAAGTATAGTCCTCGAAGTAATGCCTGAAGTATAGTCCTCGAAGTAATGCCTGAATCATAGTACTCGAAGCAATCCCTGAAGCATAGTCCTCGAACCAAAGCCTGAAGCATAATGCTCGAAGTAACGCCTGAAGTATAGTGCTCGAGGCAACGCCTGAAGCAAACTGCTCAAAGTAACGCCTGAAGCATACTGCTCGAAGTAACGCCTGAAGTATAGTGCTCGAGGCAACGCCTGAAGCATACTGCTCGAAGTAACGCCTGAAGCACTCTGCTCGAAGTAATGCCTGAAGAATAGTCCTCGAAGTAATGCCTGAATAATAGTACTCGAAGCAATCCCTGAAGCATAGTCCTCGAACCAATGCCTGAAGCATAATGCTCGAAGTAACGCCTGAAGTATAGTGCTCGAGGCAACGCCTGAAGCATACTGCTCGAAGCAATGCTTGAAGCATAGTCCTCGAAGCAACGCCTGAAGTATAGTGTTCAAGCTAACCTCTGATACATAGTGCTCGAAGCAATTCCTGAAGCATTGTGCTTGAAGCATAGTCCTCGAAACAACGCGTGAAGCATAGTGCTCGAAGGAACGCCTGGAGCATAGTGTTTGAAGCAACGCCTGAAGCATAATGCTCGAGCCAACGTGTGAAGCATAGTGCTCGAAGCAATTCCTGAAGCACTGTTCTCGAAGCATAGTCCTCGAAACAACGCGTGAAGCATAGTGCTCGAAGGAACGCCTGGAGCATAGTGTTTGAAGCAACGCCTGAAGCATAATGCTCGAGCCAACGCCTGAAGTATAGTGCTCGAAGCAATTCCTGAAGCACTGTTCTCGAAGCATAGTCCTCGAAGCAATGCGTGAAGCATAGTGCTCGAAGTAACGCCTCAAGCATAGTGCTTTAAGCAACGCCTGAAGCATAGTGCTCGAAATCACGCCTGAAGCATAGTGCTACAAGTTTCATTTCTTTGTATTTAAATTACCATTTAACTTCTTCTAGTACGATCTACTTTTCGATATTACGAGTGTCTTCATGATTCCTTCGTCTTGTATTGTATTCTTAAGTGCACTTCACTTCACTTTCATTATAATATCTACATATGTTACAACATACATTGCATCAGCAAAAACTTGATCTTCTCGTCTTCCAACCTACGTCAGTTACAATGAACAAATAACTTTATTCTAGCAGAATATTTTGTTGTATTTCAATGATCTACCTAAAGTAATATTATTTCAAATTGATTGTAAGAATATAAAAACGTATAAAAATAAATATTATTTTCCTGTAAGATTATTTTTTTAATTATAGTTTAATCAGTGAATTCAAGATAATTACAACAAGCAACAAGCTGTTATATTGTTAGGGCAGCTTACACCACACATAATGCAAACATGCAAAAATATCAATATGTCTTCACTAATTATTTGCATTAAACAATTACATCTATGAATAGTGTGTGAAACTGCATGCACAGTATGGCTTATGTAAAACATGAGAACGCTCTGTTGGTGTAATTTGTGACAATGTACTCTGAAACAACAATGTAGGCCAATTTGCATCGCTAATCACTCCTTGTTAAACAGACGCTAGACTGTGTGTATCACGTGTTACGTCACACAGGCTTACACTTTATTATTTAGAGCTGGAGTTTGCAGTTCGTGCATTGTATCGTTATTACTTTGCCGGTAAAATTATTCATGTTTCGGCTTATACAAACAATGATTGCTCTCAATCCAACATTGCTAATTTAAAGGGATGAAAACATTGTTTTGTATTTTTAAACAGTCTTTTTTGTAATTAAAGATGAATACCACTTATAAAGAGAATAATGGCATACGAGAAACAGATAGAGAGACAGATGGAGAGACAGATGGAGAGACAGATAGAGAGACAGATAGAGAGACAGATAGTGAGACAGATGGAGAGACAGATAGAGAGACAGATAGAGAGACGGATAGAGAGACAGATAGTGAGACAGATAGAGAGACAGGTAGAGAGACGGATAGAGAGACAGATAGTGAGACAGATAGAGAGACAGATAGAGAGACAGCTAGAGAAACAGATAGAGAGACAGATAGAGAGACAGATAGTGAGACAGATGGAGAGGCAGATAGAGAGACAGATGGAGAGACAGATAGAGAGACAGATAGAGAGACAGATAGTAAGACAGATGGAGAGACAGATAGAGAGACAGATAGAGAGACGGATAGAGAGACAGATAGTGAGACAGATAGAGAGACAGATAGAGAGACAGGTAGAGAGACAGATAGAGAGACAGATAGAGAGACAGATAGAGAGACAGATAGAGAAACAGATAGAGAGACAGATGAGAAATAGAGAAGAGTAAAGAGAGAGGGGATAGAGATTTAACGACCAAAGAGGAAACTAATTATTCTTTTTAATTAAAATATTTTTTGTTTTACTCAGGTTTATTTTGTTTTTCTAAATGAAATCGTATGACTTCTTGGGTAAGGATGAATAGGGGGATCTAAAGGATAAAATTATTTACTCACATCCTCTACTAAGGTTCGTTATAGATCCAACACAGTTACAGAAATAAATTTAAATTTGAAGCAAATTTCCAGTGTAGAAAACAAATTTCTTACGCTCTTCTAATTTAAATTTTCCTAAAAATAAATTTAAACTGGATGTTATTTTCTGGACACTACATCAATCTTTGTCATATGAAATATATCAATCCTCCTTGAGAATGTACAATCCGCCTTGAGAACGAACAATCCGCCTTGAGAATGAACAGTCTGCCTTGAGAATGAACAATTCGTCTTGAGAATGAACATTCCGCTTTGGGAATGAAAAGTCGGCCTTGAGAATGAACAATCCGCCTTAAGAATGAACAATCCGCCTTAAGAATAAACAATCCGCCTTGAAAATGAAGAGTCCGCTTTGAGAATGAACAGTCCGCCTTGAGAATAAACAATCCGTCTTGAGAATGAACAGTCCGCCTTGAGAATAAACAATCCTTATTGAGAATGAACAGTCCGCCTTGAGAATAAACAATCCCTCTTGAGAATTAATAGTTCGCTTTGAGAATGAACAATCCTCCTTGAGAATGAATACTCCGCTTTGAGAATGAACAATCTCCCTTGAGAATGAACAATCCGCCTTGAGAATAAACAATCCGCCTTGAAAATGAACAGTCCGCTTTGAGAATGAACAGTCCGCCTTGAGAATAAACAATCCGTCTTGAGAATGAACAGTCCGCCTTGAGGATGAACAATTCGCCTTGAGAATGAACAGTCCGACTTGAGAATGAACAATCCTCTTTGAGAATGAACATTCCGCTTTGGGAAATATCAGTAACTTTGCTATTTATGCGCTTCCTATGCCAATTCATTCCTCAACAATAACGATTAGTTTTCTAATTAGGAAACAAAATAATAGAAACAATAAATTATAAAAATACATTTAAAAAATGTATTTATTCTATGTATACTCAAAATAAAAAATTATTACAGAATGCCACATTTTGATTGTTGATTGTTTTAATCTATACTTTTTGGTTACGAAATCCCAATTTTTCGTTACAATATTATTTACACATAGTATAAAAGAAGAGAATATTCTAAATCGGCAACAAACATTGGATTTTCATAACTTATAAATTTGTGATGAGAATGCTACCACGTCGTCATAATGGCAATTAGGGGTTAGGATTAGGCCAAAATAAATAGAGTAATTTCTTAGCAAGTTAAAATAATGCTATGGATATTTACAAAAACATTACATTTTTTTTTAAAATATACCACATGTTTCTAAATGGTTAAATAGTTTGTTTTATTATTTTCAATCTTCTTATTGTTCTTCAATGTCCTTAGAGGAATAATAAGAACGCCTTCTGACTGTAGAGCTACGAGTTTGGCTTCTAATAAATACCAGAAAATGATAAAGGTTCTTGCGTGAGCAGGTACGATAATCCAAGATTCAGTAATACTATTAAAGGAACGAAAAAACAGAACAAAAATGAATCATTCTTCCCTTGTACAACAGAGTTGAGTTGATAATAGATCCAGCTCGTGTAGCGGCAGTCCTTAGTTGGTCAAAAGATCGATGAAACTAAAGCCTTTGCATAATAATATATAAGTTAAATTCCAAGTTAAAGCAAAGTATTCTATGAACTAGGCCCATATTCTAGGACTAAGCTTTTATGTAAATTGGGAGAAGATAGTTTCATAATTTGAAATAGTAATTTGAAATTAAACAAAAAATTACACGAAAAAATACAACAAATCATAATAAAACACAAAATAAAAACAATAAATAGACATAACAAAAAAATCGTATATCTAAAAAATTACATAACCTAAAATCTAGCCTAAAACCAAACCAACTCACACATCTAACACCAAAAAATTCATAAACCTAACTAAAACACAATTCACTGAAAAAGAAATAATAATAATAACAAATGCTTTCAAATATAACCTAACCAATTTTAGCAAAAACCAAATATTAGAAAACCTAATAGGTGACACAGAATCTAACATCCATAAAATTTCCCAACAAAACACTAAGAGACAACATTAATAATAAAATTAACGTAATAAAACCCCCAAAAAATAAAGAAACAAAACAATATATAAACAAAAAAGAAATTATGAAATTCAAAGAAAAACTAGAAAACAAAGTCTACGAAATATTAAAATCACTTAAAACAAACACACCAGTAATAATTGAAAATACCAAATTCATCAATTCAATGACTAGCCACATAAAAGAAAATAAATACGAAGAAGTGCCAGACCCAACTAACAAATACCTTAATACAATAAAAAACCTAATAGTCACACACAGAAATACCCTAAACTATAACAATAAATTAAAATACCACACAAGACTTTACCCATTCAAACCATGTGCACCAATATTAACAGGCATACCTAAAATCCACAAACCCAACACACCATTTATACCACTAATAAATTTCATAACAGCACCATCTTACATATTTGCAAAAATACTAGACAAAATAATAAGATCTAAAATACATATCGACAACACATACAATATAAAAAATGGATTCGTATTTTGTTTTGTTTGTTTATAAACAAACAAGGGGTGAGCTGGTTGGTCCTCGTCCTGCCCCTGGATACCTGAGTTCATATTTTACGTTTATGAAAAGAGCCTTTATAACACTCAGTGAACCGAACGCCAGCAGCCGTTTCTGTAAAAGGAGCCCCATAATATGTCTTGTAAACAAGCAAATAGTCCTTCTCAGGACTACCAACGAGTTTCAAAACAGAAACAAAACCAACCAGACAGACTGAAAGTGAATATATGGTCAAAAAAAGTACTAACCATAAAAACTATAAGAAAAGAATTGACAAGCACCAAAAGAATTGACAATGGAACCAAAAGAACTGAAGTATGGTGTCCAAACAGAATAACTGCACAAAACCTCACTCAACGTCTGAAGACAGAAGCGAACAAAAGGGAAGCACACATTTCTATAGGACAGAGTTTTCCGGAAAGAAAAAAGAAAAGAGAGAGAACCTTACACCAATCAACCAATAACAAACTATATAAACAAAAAGATGACAAACTATTAATAATGCACTGGAATGCCAGATCGTTAAAACATAAAGCACCGGAGCTGGAAAGGGAAATTCATGAGAAAAATATAAAAATAGTCTGTATACAGGAATCATAATTACCAAAAAAACGAAGACCTTCATCCGAAGTTTAAACATTACAACCTACATAGTTTATCTAGAGACAATTCAAGAGGCGGAGGATTAGTTACCCTAGTACATGAGTCATTACATGTCGAAGGCTGTGATATGAAGATTACCAAAAATTTAGAGTACATAAAAATGAATATAAGAGTTACCAATGAATTACAATTTACTTTAGTCAACACACATATACCATCCCAGGGAATTGAAGAGAAGGAATTAGACACACTAATCAGCTCCAACAAGAACCTGATTATAGTTGGAGACATGCACAGCAGACACCAGAGTTGGAACAACGGACCAGAAAATAAAAATGGCCCTCAACTGTTCAAATGGATTCAAGCTCAAAACATACTTCTGCTGAACCAAAACAAAGAGCCCACATACCAGTCACCCTCAACAGGAACTGGTGCAAAAGCGGGTCACTGAAAATCTCTGCAGAAAAGTCAGAATGTGGAATATTTACAAGAAGGAATACTCTAGCCGACTACAAACACAAACTAAAACTGAATAACATAAATCTTCAATACAACCACTGCCCTAAGCTGCTAGGAGTACTGCTTGATAAAAAGCTGAGATGGAAAAATCATATTGAAAAAACTGTTCAAGCTTGTAGCAAACGTCTCAATTCAATCAAAGTAGTCGCCAGCCGACAATGGGGCGCTGACACCATATGCTTGAGAACATTTTACCTATCCTTTGTAAGAACAAAACTGACTTATTGCAGTGAGTTCTGCAGCTGCAGCAACGCACATTAAAAAACTTCAAGTGATTCAATCGGTTCCCTTAAGAATTTGCCAAAACCAGTCCCATTGCAGCAATGGAAATAGAATTATCAATAGAACCCATAGATTTACTGCTAGAAGAACAAACATGGAATAAACATCTAAAAACCCTCTCACCACACATAACACATCCACTACACTCTTGAAAAGAAACGACTACACGACAATCATACACTCACAGTATCAATTTTCTCGCTGCTGAAATGCCTTCTGAGACTCCAGAGGAAATCCTGGTCTGCAACCACGAACCCCCTTGGAAGCAGAATGAAATAATGGTAACTCTAAACCTACCTTCTTGCCTAACTAAAGAAGACCCACAGGAGGCACTTCGGCGAGAGTTACTGGAAATGATTCAGAATCTGTACCCAGACTTTGTTCAAATCTACACTGATGGGTCAGTAGATGTAGTCCAAGATAAGTCAGGAGCAGGCTACTATAACCACTTCACCAAAGAAGAATATTACATACCAGCAAATGCAGCCTCCAGTGTCGATGCAGAGTTGCTGGCAATAAATGCAGCCTTGGTAAACTGCCTTCAACTATGAACAGAGAAATTATGTATATTCACTGACTCCAAGAGCGCCTTGCACATGATAGAGAACCGGAAACCAGGAAGCTACTCATTCAGACTAGAAGAAATAACAAATTTAATCAACACTCTCAGCAAAGATGAGAACAAATACAGCTCCAGTGGATCCCCTCACACTGCGGCATCGACGGCAATGAAAAAGCAGATACAATCGCCAAACAAGCAGCGGAAATGGGCCTAGTCTTCTTACCACAGTACTCTCTAATGAAATGTCTGAGTGCTGTGAAAACATGGATCCAGAAGAAAATGGTTACACCGTTGGAGAGAAGAAACCAAAGGTAGAAACCTCTATGACATTCAAAAAGAACCAAATGATTTGGAAATGTATCAAGGGGTTCCCAGATTTACAGCCGTCTTTGCAGCACGAGCAAGAATCGGACACATTGTGACTGAGACCTATCTCTTCAGATAGAATCTGAGTGAGTCTCCACTATGCACTAACTGTAGAAAAGAGGAGGAGACTCTAGACCGTATCCTCCTTCGATGCTCCTCACCAATTCCACCAAGAGCAGCTCTGCTGTCTGCGTTGGGAAGCCAGGGAAACATCAAAACAATATTGATCGATAATCAGTTTTGGACCTTGGCTGCAGCAACTTATTATGGACATCGGACCATCGGAGTCACATGACCCTGGACGTCCGCAGCAAGAAATACAAGGAAACAAACAGCAACACAAAAATAATTAGTTATGACGTAACCAACATGTACTCTAGTATCCCAATAGAAGAAACCATAGAAATAATAACAAAATAACTAATAATCAATAGCGAAAAAGAAAACACAATAAATAGTATTATTACACTAACCAAACACATATGTAACCAAAATTACTTCCAATTTAATAATAAAGACTATAAACAAACAACTGGCCTCCCCATGGGATCACCCATATCAACAGTCATATCAGAAATATATCTACAACACTTTGAACAAATAATAATTAAACCTATACTAAACACACATATTATTTTACTATAGACAAGATACGTAGATGATATACTTGTAATATACCAAACTACCATTCACAACAAACACATCATAATACTAAACAAATTAAATACATACAACGAAAACATACAATTCACCTTCGAAACAGAAACAAACAGACCATTAACTATCTTGACATTACATTAAATATAAATAATAATAAAATAGAAACTACAGTACACAGAAAACCAACTTCCAACAACACCACAATGCACTACAAATCTAACCACCCCTGGACACACAAAATTAACACTTACATTAACATGATAAATAAACCAATAAAATACACACAAAATAAGAAACAAAAATTAAATGAAGAATTAGATAACATTACAAAAATAGCAATAGAAAATGGATACAACAAACACCTTATGAAAAACATATACAATAAATTTACAAAAAAAACCTAACCTCAACACAACACTACAACCGGAACACACAAATAATAAAAATAAAAAAATTACCTAGAATATAAATACACCAATAACAAAATACAAAAATTAACAAATATATACAACAAAGGAGTACTACACTAAAACATACAAACTAAACAACAAAATAATAAAATACCTTAATAACACAAACCACAAAACAAATACAGAAAAACATAACCTATGAGGAATTTACAAAATTACATGTAACGACTGCATTGCATTTTACATAGGGAAAACAACCAGATCATTTAAAATAAGATTTGAAGAACATTACAGAGCATTCAAAAATAAAAATACAAAAGCATGAAATGTTGCAGCACACCCAATATCACACAAACATGAAATAACAAATTACGAAAATAACCTAACAATACTTGAAATAAATAATAGATAGAACTAAACTCACTAGAAAAATACCACATTTATAAAAACATACACAGCAATTTAATGAACCTACAGACAACATATGCAGACGACGTACTATTCAAAAACATTATACACTCGGCTCAAGTAGAAATATGTATGACGTCAACAAATACCAACATCACGGACCGAACATCCACACCAGAAAAATAGAGAAAATTAATTCAATGATTCGACAATGGTCAAGTGACCGAAAGGTGCCTCATCACAAAAGGTAAAATTATTGCACTTAGTGGTGGAAAAAATTATTTACAAGTAATAATAATAACTTCATATATATATATATATATATATATATATATATATATATATATATAATTGTTATTTTTTAGATGTCTTGAACATTAGTTTTCAAGTATTATAAGTATTTTTGACACCTATTAAAACATTTTAAATTACTAATAAGATTAATTAGTTATTTACCTGATGCTTGTTAACATGTACACTTTTAATTGGGAAATTCAAATAAAGTCCCATTTGAACATTGTAATCGAGAGAAAACTAATTTTTGGAGTTTTATCCAAACCCTAACATCAAGCTTACGATAAACAATAACTACTGAAAAATGCGGAAAAGATATAACTTGAATAGGAAATACAATTAGCTACGATATTATAAAATATTCTACATTTTTCTTTGCTTTTGTGCGTTTTTCCTTCAACAATTGCAACATTCTTCTTTGTTACTAATGTTTGAGAGTGCCAACGCAATATTACGTTATATTAAGGAAAGTGTTTCTGAATATAACATGCGACTAAACCTCACCAATAACTACAAAATAGTATTTTCTCACAGTAAATGTCACGTGGGGTTGTAAAATTTATTCAAACATTGGCCTAGCCGTGGACAAAACAGCAATTGTCACATTTATTCTAGAGTTCATTATTCAAGAGTTATTTTTAATTTTCAGGATGATATTTAAATACTGTTATTTTTAAAGTTTAAAATAATTGGTATAGAATTTTCCGATTGTATCCGATAATAAAAATTTAGAGTCTTATATTACAGTAAGTGTGTTGGAAACAGGAATGAGGGTGACTAGCCTTATATATCAATCCGCCCTCTTTCTGTGATGACTTTCTGACCAAATTTTGAATTTATGTGCCACAGAGGAGTCATTACTTGCTCTACCACAATGCATTTCACACGCCCTATATATTTTGGTTCTTGACAACAATAAGTACATAAAATCTACGTTGCTATGTACAAAATTAATTACTTGCAAAACCGGTTTTGCATTAGCTACCTATAAATTCAGTACGTAATTTGAAATTAAAGCTGATAAAACATATAAAGTAGTAGTTTCAAATAAATCTGAATCCAGATCATTGATTCAAATCCAAAAACTTGTACTTTAAAGTTATAATGTAAAGTAGATATAGTCTATTTACTTTGGGTTTGACATTTAATTCCTTAAATATTTTTGCAAAATAAAACTCAAAGTAAAGGCATACACAAATAACTTTATAATTTTCAGGTTTAATAAATGTAGACAATTTACAATCTTCTTTCCAGCACCCCTCGTTTTCTCTTTCATTTTCTCTCCCTCCTCCCTTTTTCTTACTCTCTCTCTCTCCTCCCATTCTCTTTCTCTTTCGTCGATCCTCTTTAACTTCCCACTGTCGTAGGTGAATTATTAGCATTTTACATCTTGTCACAATTATTACTACTTATTAGTTAGTAAAAATATTTATAAATTCTCACAGTAATATTCTCACATAATACTACTAATTCTCACATAATATGGTATTGGATAAAATGTACGAGTGATTCAAAGTATTTTAAAAGTACAATGTTGGGATACGCACACGATCGTTCCACCGGACCTATGTGACGTCAAGCCTCACCTCCCTTGTATATGTTTAGGATTTCAAGCTCTGCATGCAATAAAATTAGATACTTATCTGTGTTTACTTCCAACTCTATGTGCATCGTTTTATTTATATCGTTTTGTTATGTTATCGTTGTTATGTTTAGTAAAAGTAACAAAATTTCAACCCTTAGCACGCGGGACATATAAAGGGCAAATAACGGGTTACGTGCTATTAGATAAAAAAAACTTGTTTGCGAAATGTTCAAAGTTCTATTTAATTCTGAGTTCCTAAAGATGTATTTTAACAAAATAAAATTATAAACTAGTTATTTTTATAATTTTTTATATTTTTACACTAGGTAATTCAAGATATCAATAAATCCATTTAAAATAAAATTAAAGTAACTAAAATTATTATTCACCAAATCATAAACAATAAATTATTCTTAGAGTACAAACAAAAGTCACTCACGTAAACAGTAAACAACTATATCAATCTCAATGCCAACACAAAATACGATAATTGCCGAGAATACCCGTCATACGCGAATGCATAGACCACGAAATGGCGCCTGGTGGCTAAAACAACAGAATATGGATCGGTAGCACGTGGCCAATAACAATAAACGTAGCAGAGGAGCTTATTTACACCAAACAAATATTGCCACACATTGTAATAGACTTTAAACAGACAATTAGGACTTCCATATACAAAACATTGTAAATACGTGATTTCTCGTCATACGCGCTAGCAGAGATTTCAGCCTTGAGAGAAATCACGGTATACGCGCGCAAGGGGTTTTTATCAACAACGTATAAATAATATTTGAATAAGATTTTTCTTAATACTTTATAAACATATTTATTGACTTTTAATGTTAAAAAAGAAAATTAATTGCACGAATATTTTAATAACATACAGAAATTGTTCCGAAAAACCTAAATAGTTATAATAATTCAAATTTTATTTACTACTAAACTATTTATTTTCTCTGCATTACTATGTAAATTTAATACTAAAATAAAATGTAAAATATTATTATATTATTTGAAGGTAGAAATAACGGTAAATTTCTCATAAGAGATTTAAATAAATGAAAGTAAAACAACAATATTTATTCAAAAAACATTTTTGTTTACAAAGTTTTTACCAAATCAAAACTATTTTTTTTTGTTATAAATTAACGAACTGAATCCTTGCGATGTTTTTATTAAGTATCCTTACTTCCAGTTCACCGTCGTTTTTGCCGAAGCATGAAAATATAAACTTGTAGGCTACTAAGCAGAAATTTATCCGCCTGGTTTTATATACAATTTATATACCTCGTTATTGTTACTAAAACCTACTGCTGTTGCAGAACTCAGTAGGGATTCTATAGTAAGAGATGATCCATCCCTATCGTCTGTTATTTTACACACACAATAATGTTATTCGTCTGTATGCAAAAATAACATTTACATTTTCTTATATCCGTGTCTGACTATTTACTTAATAAGATATGACTACTTATATAAAAGCTTCCTTATGAGAATAATCTTATATATAATTTATTACGACTAATTAAAGACAGTAAAATTTGAAATAACGTTTAAATAGTTTTAAAATTGCTCTACTTTCGATTCTAACCTGTACTTTTCAAACTATATTTCTAAGAGAAACACTCTTTAAATACATTTCCAAATGATAGAAATATCATTTTCGGGGAAACTATACAGGTTATTTATATTACACTGAATACGTTCTTAGTGAGTGAAAGGGTTACGAAATTATGAGAAATAGATTTTAGATTATAATACAATAGGGATGGAAAGATAAATAGAAAGATGAAATTTCTCCAAAGGAACAAATCCTACGATGGAAAATTGTGCGTGGAACAGAGTTTCGTGTTGCTTCAACTTGGCTCACATATCACGTCCTCGTGTTAAGGGATCTCTCCCTTACATCTAAAGAAAATGTGATAAATCCAACTCCAGACCCTCACAGAATACAGATAAGAAATCTAAATACTAAGGTCCTGCTGTCATAAGTGCAAACATTAAATATATTATAAAATAGTTATTTACATACTTATATTATAAATGTGCATAGCTGGTTTGCACACTCTAGTAAATGGCCTCATGCTTTTAGTTTGTTTTTTAAAATAAAATTATTTACCATATTGTTAACACATAAATACAAAACACTAAGTGTGATTTAACTGTCTAATATTTCGACACTGTACAAACTCATTTAAAACAAATTGTTGAAAAGAAAACAAAAGCATTAGTTGAGTAGTTAATCGTTTGAGAATTATTATAATGCTTTCAAATTTAGAATAATATCTCTGACACCCATCAATTTTTAAGATTAAAAAATAAAAATATTGCCACGCTATAGATATGAAATGCTTTTTTTTGTAATTTAAGACAAATATAACACATTTAAACGTTTCATGAAATGCAATATACAATGGGGTTTATATTTCTTAGTACATTAAAAGAAAGGTAGAACCTTTCCGTTGTACCTGAAGGAGAATGAGAATGACGTATGTGGCCGTCTTGCATAGCATGTGGCGTCAGAGAGAGAGAGAGAGAGAGAGAGAGAGAGAGAGAGAGAGAGAGAGAGAGAGAGAATAATAAAATACGAGATTTAACCAGCAACAAAAATATTTTTTAATCGAATTCATGTATAGAAAGAGCCATGAAAATCCTTTTCATAAAGATTCAGTTTAACATTCAATTTGCAAACCTCTATATTTAAATTGATAAACCTCAAAAGCTTCAATGACTTTATTTGACCAGAGTAAACTTTGGGAAGTTGTCAATAAACGTTTTATTTACGCCGTTCACTGAAGTGATTATGTACAGCTAAATAAATGCTACAGGAAGATTGCACACAGAAAAATAGCGTATGTATGTACAGGTAGCTGTAATTATATTTATCCAAAATGTATGTATTATATGTTAAAATGTGTAATAGAAAAATAATAACAATGTTTCATGTTTTTATTCCTCAACATTTATTTTAAAGTTGCTTCATTACTAAACTATCATTGCGTCGTCAGTAGAAACAACTTACCAATTTTCTGAAAAAAATAAATCTATTCTATGGAATATATTTTTTATGATTGGTAGAGCAATCAGAAAGAAAATATTCACTTAATTTGACAACCGAATTTCCACGAATATATTTTTAATTGTATTTCAAAGACTTATATGTGTTGCAGCGGCCGAAATTTACCTTCGGAAAAAACATCTTACCTTTGGCTGGTTTTCTTCGTCACTTACCTAGAAAGTGCGCTAAGCATTTTAAACAAATGGATCTCAACCACTTGGCAAATCTGTCAGTGGACAAATCCTTGGGCTCTGTATATAACGGAAAAAAAAATTTCTGATGATTACCACTCGAGGTTATTTTATCCCCGGGAAAGAGTTTTTGAAGGCATAGCAGCTCAGTGACCATTCATTAGGAATATTTAGGAATTCGATTTTTCATATAAAGTTATCCTACAACCTACGAATTGGACAAAACATTTTTTATTTATTTAAACCTTTAAAAAATCTACGGGATTTAAACTGAAAATTAAAATATGTATACAACCAATAGTTATTATTAATTAGATCATTTAAAACAATACAGATACAAAAGTTATTATACAAAAGCATTTCAAGACAACAAAAATATTTAAAATACAAATCTTTGAAAAGAATCCCGTGACTTTAAAGAAAGTACAGTATATCTATGAGTCTGGCATAATAAAGTGTAATCTGTCTAAAATGCATTGCATTCTCCTTCCCCTCTAACAAATAAAATCTAGCTTTGTTTAAGCTATGCCTTTCTGTTCTCCATTCGATTTTATACTTCCGTCGATAAATTCTCACCAATATAATCAATGCCTGCACAATTTAATATGAGCGAGTTACTTTATAAACCTGCTTAACCAATATAATCAATGCCTGCACAATTTAATATGAGCGAGTTACTTTATAAACCTGCTTAACCAATATAATCAATGCCTGCACAATTTAATATGAGCGAGTTACTTTATAAACCTCCTTAACCAATATAATCAATGCCTGCACAATTTAATATGAGCGAGTTACTTTATAAACCTCCTTAACCAATATAATCAATGCCTGCACAATTTAATATGAGCGAGTTACTTTATAAACCTGCTTAACCAATATAATCAATGCCTGCACAATTTAATATGAGCGAGTTACTATATAAACCTGCTTAACCAATATAATCAATGCCTGCACAATTTAATATGAGCGAGTTACTATATAAACCTGCTTAACCAATATAATCAATGCCTGCACAATTTAATATGAGCGAGTTACTTTATAAACCTGCTTAACCAATATAATCAATGCCTGCACAATTTAATATGAGCGAGTTACTTTATAAACCTCCTTAACCAATATAATCAATGCCTGCACAATTTAATATGAGCGAGTTACTTTATAAACCTCCTTAACCAATATAATCAATGCCTGCACAATTTAATATGAGCGAGTTACTTTATAAACCTGCTTAACCAATATAATCAATGCCTGCACAATTTAATATGAGCGAGTTACTATATAAACCTGCTTAACCAATATAATCAATGCCTGCACAATTTAATATGAGCGAGTTACTATATAAACCTGCTTAACCAATATAATCAATGCCTGCACAATTTAATATGAGCGAGTTACTATATAAACCTGCTTAACCAATATAATCAATGCCTGCACAATTTAATATGAGCGAGTTACTATATAAACCTGCTTAACCAATATAATCAATGCCTGCACAATTTAATATGAGCGAGTTACTATATAAACCTGCTTAACCAATATAATCAATGCCTGCACAATTTAATATGAGCGAGTTACTATATAAACCTGCTTAACCAATATAATCAATGCCTGCACAATTTAATATGAGCGAGTTACTTTATAAACCTGCTTAACCAATATAATCAATGCCTGCACAATTTAATATGAGCGAGTTACTTTATAAACCTGCTTAACCAATATAATCAATGCCTGCACAATTTAATATGAGCGAGTTACTTTATAAACCTGCTTAACCAATATAATCAATGCCTGCACAATTTAATATGAGCGAGTTACTTTATAAACCTGCTTAACCAATATAATCAATGCCTGCACAATTTAATATGAGCGAGTTACTTTATAAACCTGCTTAACCAATATAATCAATGCCTGCACAATTTAATATGAGCGAGTTACTTTATAAACCTGCTTAACCAATATAATCAATGCCTGCACAATTTAATATGAGCGAGTTACTTTATAAACCTGCTTAACCAATATAATCAATGCCTGCACAATTTAATATGAGCGAGTTACTTTATAAACCTGCTTAACCAATATAATCAATGCCTGCACAATTTAATATGAGCGAGTTACTTTATAAACCTGCTTAACCAATATAATCAATGCCTGCACAATTTAATATGAGCGAGTTACTTTATAAACCTGCTTAACCAATATAATCAATGCCTGCACAATTTAATATGAGCGAGTTACTTTATAAACCTGCTTAACCAATATAATCAATGCCTGCACAATTTAATATGAGCGAGTTACTTTATAAACCTGCTTAACCAATATAATCAATGCCTGCACAATTTAATATGAGCGAGTTACTTTATAAACCTGCTTACTTGCGAGAGTCCGTCGTAGTATACAAAGTCGGGATTGTGATAGCAGAGGGAGTTAAAATGAATGGGCAAGTAGATCAAGTTGTAAAAAGTACTATGTTAAACAAACAAAAATTTTATTTTCCCAAACATCAATAACGTATAACAGATTTTATATATTCTTTTTCCTAACAAAAAACGCTAAAAATAGGGAGTAACTTTATTCTCAAAGGTTTACAGGTACAGGAAAAACGTCCGCCTCGAACCTACTAAACATTAATGTGTAAAGTGAAAACATTAATCAACAAAAACACTCTCTAATTCCATTTCGTATTGGGCCTTAGACCAAATAAATGCGAATATATTGCTGTGTTGCAAATTGCGTTGTCCCCTAATCGTTTTATACAATCCATGTAATGTATTAACATCGAGCTACTCCCCTTCTTTTGGTTTTTAATGTTCCAATTTGTAGTAACGTTTGTTTTTTTCCGTTTTAACCTAACGCAATATGGGTCACGTGCCTGGGGACAGTGTGTGCAATGTTTTTGCCATATTTTAAATTATGAATCTTTGAGTTAATTTTAAAAATTAATACTTTAGCGTTTGTTAATCAAACAAAATTAGATTTTTACGATAACTTTATCTTTTTATGGATAAATTTGATTCTCGTGGGATTAATTTGTTTGTATAATACAAGTATGTTCTATACTTGAAGCAGTATGTTTGGTTCTTATATAGTTAACATACAAGTTTCATTTTCAGTGAGAATGTGGTTGTTTCTTGTCTTGTTTTACAATTACCATTTTGCCTTGGAAAGCAGATTCAGTAATACCTAAGTAAAATAACTCCAACAATCGGATGATACATTTCCTTGAGCACATCCACAACTTGATGCCTTAGAGTGCCGGGGATCTCAATGCAACCAGTCAGGTTTAAGCGTTAGCGTAATTACATATGTAACCACCGCCTTCACAGACCATACACATATGTACTTAAACATACATACTTACATCTATGCACGTGTTTCATTTCATTTATTTCCTATTTAGGTGTTTTAAAATACAATGTGCACCAAAAAAAAACGATTTAATAAATTCTTGAATTTTATAGTCCATTACGTTCGGTGAATCTTATTAATCACTTAAACAATAGTTTATGACTATCCGAACTTTGAATTTAGTAAATTTGTTAAAACTTACTGAGGCAGAAAGTTTTCGATCACTATGTGCCGATCTTCATCAGTGTCTTCTGCTTGGAGATGTTGGGTCAAGAGATGACGGTTTAAAAGGTAGGTTTTCGATAGTATCAAACGGTATGTGTGATTTGTATTGTGTTTGTTCGTTTAATATGTTTGTATTTTGTGTTTTTGTGTGTCTGTAAATTTCATATTGTTCTAGTGTGTTGAGATGTGGTCCTTTTTTGTTTATGATATCATAACACTATACAGAGGCAACTCCCGTCAATGCGAAAAACTCCTCACCTACACTATACACCCAAAACTCCACTTCACACTGAAACCAACCGATCCCTAAACTTCCTCGACCTAACCATAACAAAAACCCATAACGACAGACACACTTATCCACAACACCTCAAACCACCATATACAACACAAACACGCTACCTTCAGATCCATGCTCCATAGACTTAAAGAAGTCCCAATGACCACAGAAAACATAAACAAAGAACTAGACACAATTAAATATTTAGCATACACAAATGGATACAACACCTCAATAATAGACAAACTGTGGTACAAAACACAAAAAAACAAAAATTAACAGTACAGACAGGGAAAACAAATATATCACATTACCATACATAAACCAAACAACAAACAAAATAGCCCGCAAATTTCAAAAAAATAGGATACAAAATAGCATACAAAACTAATAACAAGTTACAATACAAAATACAACACAACATCTACAACAAAGATAAACTACAAGCACCAGGCGTATACAAACTGAACTGCGACGAATGTAACAAATTCTACATTGGACAAACAGGTCGCAGCTTTAAACAAAGAATCGAGGAACGTAAACAGAACACCAACTCAACATTTTACAATCACATAAAAGAAACAGGACACAAATACACAGACATTTACCATAACCTAGAAATCCTAGACATCAACAAAAAAGTACAATATCTCAACACACTAGAACAATATGAAATTTACAGACACACAAAAACACAAAGTACAAACATAATAAACTTACAAACACAATACAAATCACACATACTCTTTGATACTATCGAAAACCTACCTTTAAAACCGTCACCGCTTGACCCAACGTCTCCAAGCAGAAGACACTGATGAAGATCGGCACATAGCGATCGAAAACGCTCTGTTTCAGTAAGTTTAAACAAATTTACTAAATTCAAAGTTCAGATAGTCATAAACTATTGTTTAAGGGATTAATAAGATTTAATCAACTTTAAATTGTTTAAATATAGTGTTTCATTTGTAGAAACGAAAACTATTGTAGAATATTATTGGATTATTGGTAGTTCATTTAGTTATTTTTACTTTAAAACTTTTAAACAATTTCACTTTTCAATAGATTCAATATTTTTTTTAGTTTACTTTCGAAAAACGTATATTGCGTCAGTACTTCAACTATTCTATCATAATAAACGTTACTTTTATACTAACGCGTATGGGCTACTTTATTGCAAATTGTATTTGGAATTCTGCTATCTCTACTCTCATAAAACTTTTCTACTCTTTGGTAAACATTCTACTCTATATTTTAGTTATATATTTTCCTATAGAATTAAATGCTGCGGTCTATGCAATATTTGTATCAGCAAATATTATGCAGACTCGCGAGCTGAATACATGATAGTATTAAATATGTATACAATGATAACGGGTGGCTTCCATCTGAGTGGCCAGCATGTTTAAAGTTTCAACCCATTTCCATAACTATTCATTAGATTGCGTAACCAACAGCATTATAATGTCGGGCTCATTTCGTGCTAATGGGAATTCATTTGGTTTGAAATATATGCGCCATCATGTCTGTCTTTCTCTGCATTACAACAATTAAAAGTAGTTGGTTGATCGAAACCATCACTTGTCGCCACTATTTAATTATTCAGTTAGTTATTAATTATGTAAATTGTTTTTATAGAAAAAAGAGCCAAAATTGACAAATACAAGTTACAATGAAATTTATTGGTTTAATTTAGAATTTACAGAAACTAAAAATACATTTAGACTTATTTCGTACTCGTAACGATCGAGTAAAATGTTTTGTTTTTATGGTATTCAGATTTTTTTAGACAACATTACTGTTTATTTTTAAAACATATTAGTTTTTTTATATAGGCTAATGACACATCACAGACAATTTTGTTTTTTTAAAACACTCAACTTTTCGAATTACTTTCCGAAAATTTATTTTTCAAGTGCTCAATTTTAATTAAACAGTTATACAACATAACTTACTATTTATAAAATTCATAACATTATATAAAACATAATAAAAATAGACAAATTATAAAATAGATATCCATGTACAAGTCAATTTTTTTCTATCACCTGTGATGAAATAAATTTGACTTGTGAATGGATATTTATTAAGAGTTTTATAATTTGTTGATTTATATTATGTTTTATATAATGTTATGCGAACTCAAAGTACTAACAGAAGCTATGATCAACGAGAGGTATCCGGCCGACGAATGGCTGCGTGTGTACACAGATGGATCGGCAATGCATGACGCATGCGGAGCCGGATATTTCTCCTCAATTAGGCAAAAATCATAGCAGTGGAGAAAAACGGAACCAACTTCGAAGGAGAAGTGGCCAGAGAGATTCTTCTGTCGGCCAACACCAAGAAGGTAGTTTTCCTCTCGGACTCAACATCCGCGATTCAGGCGATCGCCTCCCCAAAGCCACAAGAAGGGAAGGAAATAAACAACTGCCAGAAAACACTCCGCATGTTGCAGAAAACAACACAGATCGCAATACAATGGGTGCCGGGGCACTGTGACATCAGAGGAAACGAAAAAGCAGATAGTTTGGCCAAGCATGGCTGCTCCATGGCGCAGCCGATCCTCCCCCTCTCATACCGCAGTGTCTGTCGGAATATAAACAGCACTATCAGCGACTCCGTGAAACGGGACAGGAAACAAGCTGCTACAGGAAAGCAATGGGAAAAGATCATCCAATCAAGCATACCACTGGATCTTCCGAGAGGCGTAGCCGTGGCTTTGTTTAGGATGACCACTGGACATGACTACCTACAGAGACACCTGCATCGCATGAAAGTGGTAGACACACCAATCTGCCCACTCTGCTCCGACAACGAAGGGACGGCAGAGCATCTTACCACTTGTGATGGCCTGAAAGATATCTTTCACGAGGAGTCCAGGGAAGGACTCGCTACATTGTACTGGGAGGCACGGCGTCGGATGGCTGAGAGGCCAAGGACGGGCCTGAAGTAAGAAGTAAGTAAATATATAATGTTATGTATTTTATAACAAGTAAGTTATGTTGTATAGTTGTTTAATTAAAAATTGAAAAACAAGAATCCTACTTGGTATTTATGCAACTTTCAAAGGTGTATAGTATCTTCAATATCGACCATCAACTGAACTGGGTGTTGTAGTAGACTGCCAGGTTGAGACGGTCAAAAACCGTCTCAAAATATACAGATTTTACAAAAGAAGGCAAAATCGGTAAAATTATTTAAAATATAGATTTTAAAACGCAATAGTGG
Source organism: Prosapia bicincta (assembly GCA_036971475.1). Classification (NCBI taxonomy): domain Eukaryota; kingdom Metazoa; phylum Arthropoda; class Insecta; order Hemiptera; family Cercopidae; genus Prosapia; species Prosapia bicincta. The sequence continues at coordinate 377,156,874 of JBAIZL010000002.1, read as the reverse complement.
AAGTAAAAAGTAGCGGGCCAAACCTGTTCGCTATCAGAATAGGTAAGCAAAGTCGGCCCACAGGGCTGGTTTTGGCTAACAAAACGAAAGAGGGGGAACCCCGTTGTATGAGAAAATTAGGGAGAGGTGATTTAGCGCTAGAGGAAGGCGTTTCCTTCTGGACATCCAGAACCATGAACTCCCAGATACTGTTCCGAGGCTAAGCCTTAATCCATAGCCCAAGATAGAAGTGTAGATGGTCAGCTCTTCAACCGCCACGATTCGAATATAATTTTTTTTTTAATGTAATTAAACAGTATTAAAGACGGCCTTAAAATCGTTCATTTACGTCCGCTTCAAAGATAGAAAGTTAACTCGCATAAATACCAAGTAAGATTCTTGTTCAAGTACACATAGAGAAAGTGATAAGTGAATACAAGAAAACATTGTTGCAAAGTTTTATATATATATATATATATATATATATATATATATATATTAAGGAAAATGTATGTGTGAAGTTAATTTTCTTAATAGAAATGGAGGAAATTATGTTACTAAATTTGTGAAATTATTTGTAAAGGAAAGGAAAACATTCTACGTTGCATGTTTTCTCATATCTCTTCTAACTCTCAAGGCATTCATATCTTTACTTTAACCAAGATAAAACTAACCCGGCGCTGGAGTTGAATAATAAATGAAAGGATTATTAAGAACTGTATTTACAACCAAAGTTTTACTTACTAAATAATTTCTTAAAACAGAAAGTTAACAATATTAATCATAATTTTCAGTAAATGTAATAATTTTCCATAAAGTAAATATTTTAACTCGTCAAACATAATGTTGCATATATAGTTTTGTTATATATTTTTAAAGATTGTTATTTTTCTCCCTTTTTCTTTCGTTATATATAAATTGTTTCCAGTAATATAATTCTAAAATAATTCAATTATAATTTGGTGTACGTATTTTTCTCTATTATAGGTTTTGATCACTTTGTGCTTCAGAAGATTTAATAAAATTTGGGGAAAGCTATTAAAAAGACACTATAGACAGGCTGATGAGTGGCTTAGTTCACGTGTGGGAACCCAATTATGACGTAACAACTCGTTCAGACGATTCTACAGCATAATATTTCACATGTTTATACGCGGCCTCCATATGCTTGGACAAGGGCTGATTCAATGCATCGAATTAATTATTTTTATGATGCTTTCAGATTTTTGAATAGTTACTAACCTAGTTATAAAACTGTGCAGGACGAGCTAAACTTCTGTGAGAATTAGAAATAAGTTATTTAAACCCCACCAAAGAAAGAAGCTGATATTACAGCACATATATATTTAGCTGAGTACTTTATAACGGACGAAATCACAATAATCGATGCATTTTCCAAATAAAATTGAATATCTTTAAATGACCGCTGCCGATACGCAAACTCAAGGCGGCTACAGAATTGCGTTAGAGAGGTGATGATATTTAGAGTAAATCTGGTTACTTGGCATTAAAGTACGCAATGTTTTAACCACTAATAAACAATCAAGTGGAAATGGTAATACTGGAATACAAGACAAGTAGAACTGTAGATGGAACAGGAGCAAAAAAACAGGCCGATTGATCAGAACGGTTTTATCATTGAATACCGATGAATATGAGATCAATAATATGGAGCAAGAATTACGGGAATCGTGGAAGACATGAAGATATAAATACGTTTAGAGAGTTTACGCATCTAAGACGTAGTATGATAACATCAAGGTTCGAAGAAATAGTAGAAGAAGAAATACACAAAAAAATTGATGCTGCTAATTATAAGAAGAAACTGTTTTGGATTATATCGCAAAACTGGAGCTAAAGTGACCTGGTACAGATATCGCTTGGAAGAGAAACATGGTTCAAAAAGGTTTCCAAACGGAATTTTCCACGAATAGAAAAACACGGATGTCCATTTATACAAATAATTACAATTCAAATTATAACATTTTACTTACTAAAACGCAAAATAACATTCTACAAAACGCAAAATAACATTCTACGAAGGGCTTTGGAGAAACCATCCGAGAGGTTCACGATGGACAATCATGGCGTTTAGGAATAGGAGTAAGGCAGTATAATACGAGCCTCATATAGACTACATGTGTGTGAATAGACCACGTATTTAATTTTTTTAATATTGTCTCTGTTTGGCTTGGGTTCTCAGTCAACTCTGCTGGTCATTTAGCACTGCCCAGGGGACACGTACAGCTTAAAGTATGCTGTGGACGCGACCAACATTGTCCCCCAATCAATGGAAAAACAAAGAAAAGCCAGAAAGAAATGAGCGCTGGAAAGATATGGAGGGGCCTGACGCACAATAATACCACAAAGCCTACCTAGAGGGGAAGCTGTTGCCAGATTCAATATGCTTACGCGCCATGACTATCTGCAAACCCACCTATATAAAATAGTATTAGCAGCCTCAGATATTTGCCCTCTGTGCAACTGTCAAAAGATGGACGCTCTACATCTTCGGAATTGCACAGCATTACAAGATGCGGAAGACCGACGCATTGTCTGTACTGGGAGGCTAGGAGGAGAGTGGCAGAAATGCCAAGATCTGGCATTACATAAAGTAAAGTAATAAAGTAAGTATTTTTTTAATATGAATTTATAAACATATCATTTCACAGAATTTAAAATGAGCGCTTAATTACAATACAATTTATAAAACACATAAATTACTCTACTTACAGTTTAATGCAAATTGATTCTTTTAATTCACTTTCAAAAACAGAGTTTAGTTTATAAAGAATCTTTATTTTTGAAGCTTCAAAAGAGAACCTAAGTAGATACATTTGACGGAAGTTATTTGCAATTTAATTAGTTCATCCTTTGTAAAGTTAGATGAGTTTAGATTTGCCGTATTTATTCGCTGAACGTAACAGCCAAGTAAACGTACCAAGCCAGACTCGATATAAAACTAGCTCTGCAAATTGAAAAACTTTTTATTTTTTAAATTAAAAAAACTTGTTTTTAAACTAAAAACGAAATTAAATCCTTTTCATAGACAAATGAAATGTCTGAAACCTATTCGATGAAAGGTAACACAAAGATTTGTATGAACTTTTAATGTCCGATTGTAATACTGGCTATAGGCCTACGTAGGATCATATTTGGCAGAGATCTTATTTTCAATACGTTTTTCAATCTGTATAAACAATACTCAAATATTCAAAACGTTTTCATTATTCAAATTATAAACAATTCTTTATTTTGTTTTGAGCAGAAAAAAATAGAATAATATAAACCTAATATATTTATTTTTATTATTTAGGGGTCTTTTAATTAATACATTCGTCAGTGTGTTATGCGAAGGTTGCCAAATCTCGTCCTTCTTTGAAATACATTCAGTAGTGTAAGCAGAAAGAAATATGGTGATAAAAAGAGTAGAGTCGCAAGGTTTACCTATCTTTCGACTTTACGTCCTTGTCAAAGAATTAAAATTAGACCCTTATATTGAAAAATCTCCGATCTAGAGCATATGAAACCTCTACCCACAAATCCAACCTTAAACTCATGACTAAAGCTCGGGTGACTGGCGCCAGGTCCGAGACAGGAAGGGCTTGGTGCCACGTTCTGCGATACCAGCATGAAAGAGTCTTGCTACTTTGATGTAAGACTTGGACTGACGACGCCGGGGACGAGACGAACTCCAACCTGCGGTTCGACCGCTTTTGCAGAACTACTCGGGACCTTCAGAACCTTCCTAACGCCCAGGTTTCCTTACCTCGACACCCCTTCCAGGCAGTGCACCCGGACCTTTACCCCCTCTTGGTTGGCCTTGCCTAAGGGCCGGACCCTCAGACTCAGGACTTGGTTCCAAGTGAGCATAAACCCAACCTGTGAGACTTTGAGGGCCTTTTTGATTGATACTTGAACTATTAAGGTTATAAACATACAAAAAATATCTACTATTTACAATTAAAAAGCTTTAGTTCCAAACGCAATTCAATGACATTATGTCATCATAATCACGGATTCTATCACAAACTATACCTTTAACTGAACATAGCCTATAATATTTTATAATTGTTTTTGCAACGAACTCAATTGATTTCATGAAAACATAACTGTCACCATAGAAATTGAAAATATTGGAAGTTTACAGTTTTTAGATGTTTTATATGTCACAATATGTATTCTTGTGTATTAATAAAAAAATAAGACAAAATACAAATACAAGAATAATTATTCAATTTACAATTCAAAGCTTTTCGTTGGCAAACAGTAACATCATCAGAAATATTAAAAAATTAAAATTAACATATGTGCAAACTAGATCAAATAAACAGCGCTGCCAAATCTATTACAATGTTGTCAAACTTTTATTTTGCTGCCCCAACATTACAGACACTGTATATAGTATCAGATTTAGATTTTACTTGTATTTGTTTATCTATCAACTCATTATTAGTATTATATTTATGTATTTCTAAAGCCTCGTAAATATTCATTCTCAGGCCTTTGTTTATTTCTTTTACAAGTATCATATTATCTAAGCCTATATTAGGAAATATGTGATTATTATTAATACAAGGACTAGCAAAATTTGATTTATAAATTTTTGGCTTTTTATATGCATTAAAATGCTCTTTATATCTATCTTTTAAGTTTTTTTCTTAGTTTGCCCTATATAAACCTTATTACAACAGCCACATTCCAATTTATATACACCGTTTCTCTCATGCACAATAATAATTTTATTATTATTATTCATTATATTTATTAATCTATTATTAGTATATATATATATATATATATATATATATATATATATATATATATATAATACGTTTTCTTGTTTAATAATTTAAAACAACATAGGTTATTCAAATACAAGAATATTTATTAATTTATATCCAAAACTTTTCGTTGGTAAACAGTACCAACATCATCAGGAATGAAAATTACAATAATATAACCTATAGGCCTAAAACATATAAACATATGTTTTAGGCCTATAGCTTACATTATTGTAATTTTCATTCCTGGTGATGTTTGTACTGTTTACCAACGAAAAGCTTTGGATATAAATTAATAAATATTCTTCTATTTGAATAACCTATGTTGTTTTAAATAAATATATATATATACATATATCACTTTCACTTATGTACTTAAACAAGAATCTTACTTGGTATTTTCAGTGCCACACTGTTATGCAACAGTGTTGCATAATCTACAAATATATATACATATATATATATATATATATATATATATATATATCTCGCAATATGTATTCTTTTGTATTAATAAAGAACTAAGTCGAAATACAAATACAAGAATTACAATTGAATTTACAATGTAAATTCAATTATAATTCTTGTATTTGTATTTTGATTTAGTTCTTTATTAATACAAAAGAATACATATTGCGATATATATATATATATATATATATATATATATATATATATATATATATGTATATATATATATATATGTATATATATTTGTAGATTATGCAACACTGTTGCATAACAGTGTGGCACTGAAAATACCAAGTAAGATTCTTGTTTAAGTACATAAGTGAAAGTGATATATGTACATAAATATATATATATCACTTTCACTTATGTACTTAAACAAGAATCTTACTTGGTATTTTCAGTGCCACACTGTTATGCAACAGTGTTGCATAATCTACAAATATATATACATATATATATATATATATATATATATATATATATATATATATATATATATATATATCGCAATATGTATTCTTTTGTATTAATAAAGAACTAAGTCGAAATACAAATACAAGAATTACAATTGAATTTACAATGTAAATTCAATTATAATTCTTGTATTTGTATTTTGATTTAGTTCTTTATATATATATATATATATATGATGAAATATTACTATCTGGAGTACATGCGTTCATTCTGCAGTCCATAAATTCGCAGTTCCGACGTTTCGCTAGAATCTCATCCAGTATTGACGAGGTGAACCCAACAACAGTAGAAGAGCGAGTTTGACTCGCTCTTCTACTGTTGTTGGGTTCACCTCGTCAATACTGGATGAGATTCTAGCGAAACGTCGGAACTGCGAATTTATGGACTCCAGAATGAACGGATGTACTCCAGATAGTAATATTTCATCATATTTTTCCATCCGTGAAGGAATACGTATCAGCATATATATATATATATATATATATATATATATATATATATATATATATATATATACGTATATATATATATACATATATATATATATATATATATATATATATATATATATGTATATATATATATACGTATATATATATATATATATATATATATATATATATACAGATATATATATATATATATATATATATATATATATATATATATATATATACATATATATATATATTTATATATATATATATTTATACATAACCTACACATACAGATAGATTTATAACTAAAAATTCCTTTAATACTGAAGCAAATAGGATATCAGCTTTTAACTCTATGAAATGAAACATTGATAAATAACACCTATAACAAAATGAAACGGACGGAAATTAATAATTCAAGATGTACGTAACTAAAAAAAAGAGAAGAAAGAAAACGGATTAGCTTAGCTTAACATTTATCTATATCTAACTTGGTTAAAAAGCTTTGGAGAAGAACAGTAGCGTAAAAGTAACGTTAGTTAACGAGAAATAACTTGAAAAATCTACTAGAGAACCAGAAAGATATAATAAAAAATAAAAGTAAATCGGGAATTTATAGTTTGCAATGTAAAATATGACCGATGAAATATATTGGACAAACTAAAAGAAGTATACAAATTACAGCCAAAGAAAAGTTTTCCCATTTAAAATGTAAAAGGGCTGAAAAGTCAGCTATGGTAAAGCATTTTTTCTTACGAGAACTATATATGAAGAGGTAAAAATGTAGTCCTCTTGAAGAAGGTGATAAATTTTTATGAATTAGATACATGGGACAACTTTACTTATAAATAGAAATAAAAATAAAATTGAAAATGAATTAGTAGTAATTAAATATTCGATTATATTTTAAATTAATTAGGGTTAAATATTATCTTTAATTTAAATTATTTAAATAAGTTTGTTACTATGACAACTGTATAAAACACCTGTGGTGTAATGTTTAACATAAATAAATGAAATCTCTCAACCACAAATAACTTTCTTCTTTTATTCAAAACCTTATGTACATTTCGATTGCATAGCAATCCTCAGAGGTAATTTACAATGAAAATACTTGTTATTATTACGTTTTATTAATATTGTAGGTTTATTAAAACTAAATGTTTGTAGTTATCACATTTTGTTCATTGTAAATGTATTAGTAGCCGTGGTTGTAAATTTGTCAATGCTCAGATGCGGTTCTTACTTTTGTTAAAATATTATAAGTTATGTTCAATTTCTTCAATTAAAGATATATGTTTGTGATAGAACCACTGATAATGATGACATAATGCCACTGAAATGCGTTTGTAATTAAAGTTTTATAATATTGAGATGTATATATTTCTTGTGTTTACATCTTGTGTTTCTGTTGTTATAATATTACCAGCTGTTGCCCGTAATTACAATTCGCAAAAGGCCTTCAAGATTAGAGTATGTTTAGTACGATTTAACGTAATTCTATTTACGAAGTTATAAAACTTACGGCTCTGGGCCACGGAATAGATTTTTGCTACTCAAACATTAAAACTAAACTAAAACATTTTGCTTCAATTAAATTAAATATCAACTGAATGTTACAGCGGACTATCGCCAATTTTTACATCTAAGTTGGGTCTATATTATTAATTTTATATTTAAATTTAAGTGACGATCAGAAAAGATACTGCTTTTCTATAGAATGTAAAATTATAAGCAATAACTTTTCAATACTAATAACAGCGATGAGATTTGTATAACTAGTAAGTCTATGTCCACATCAAGTATTTAATCCATCTTCATACCAAAATATAAACTTGACCGGTTCAGTAGATGCTGCGTGATTGCAAACAAACAACATACAAATTTTCAGATTTATAATATTAGCAAATAGTTTTAGTATATTTTATATGCACTTAGTAAGAGTGAAAGAAGACAGAAAGGGATTTTAAGCTTACACTTTATATTGCTTGATACTGCTTTCCATCAATGATGGCAAATTTAGGCTACTACAAATAGGTTTGTATTAGTTTCTTTTTACAGTTATTCTCGTAGAGTAAACTCATCTCTAAATATCTAAAAAAAAGTTTTTATCTATAAATATTAGAACGACAAACATGATTTATGATGTCAAAATTTTTATTTGGAAATTATAAAGTCAAAGTCTAGTGTTAAATGTTGAAGAGGCAATAAGCCCCTCTTTAGATTAGAGGTTACTTGAAGTCTGATATACTAAATTTACTACTAAATAATATTTCCCTGCTGATAATTTGGCGATCATATGTTTGCTCGAATTTGACAATAAATCAACTTGATTTTTACTGGTGTAATTTTCTGGCCGGATATATATATATATATATATATATATATATATATATATATATATATAATACGTTTTCTTGTTTAATAATTAACATAGGATATTCAAATACAAGAATAATTCTTGTATTTGAATAACCTATGTTGTTTTAATATATATATATATATATATATATATATATATATATATATATATATATATATATATATTTCGTTTCACTAGAATCTCATCTTGCACTGTCGAAGTGAACCCAACAACAGTACACAAAGACGAATGTCTAGTGATCAGAGATTATGCTCCTTTAAAAATTAGAGGAGCTATTTAAAGATTGAATTACTCAAATTGCTAGGACATAATCTTTACCTCAAACATTTACGTACTTCAAAATTTAAATCGATCTATGTTCAGCAGATTTAAAAGGAATATCATCAATGAGTATCATTTATTCACCTATGGAATTTCATTTTGCAGATTCAGGCTTCAAACAGTGTACTATTTTCTAACGAGACTCTAGGTCGACACTTCATTGTAAGGATTAAATTTTTCATCTTGGAAATTTTAGTATTTCAAATCACGGTGTCTTTAAAATAGTTTTATAAGAGAAAGAACGTTATAAAATCATTGTCAATGAAATTCCACGTCTTATACTTCAATACTTAATTATAATTCAATACCTCTAATCTCCTCTAAAAACCTCTAATCGTTAAAAGTTTTAATAGGTTGAAAAATAAACCGATTTTTGAAGAAAACCAGGATTGCTTAAGTTTTTTACGTTTTCAAATTTCCTGTAGCAAATTTGTAAAACCGTGAATGGTTTAATCGTAACTTATTCAGGAACTGTGTTCACGAGAATGAAAGGAAATCCATATAAATTAATGCTGTTGATTCTTCAGCACAACAATGAAGTGTTTTGAATAAACAATTTGATTTCCTGATTCTAGATGGAGATGAATAGTTTATGCTTAGCCAAGAGAAGTTGTTATAAAATAAGGTCACTGTTGTACTTATAACTATTCTAGTTCTTCTTACAAATACAATTACTTTGCAAGCATTAGCAATAATTAAATGTAGGACATTTTATTATTTCTAAATGGATTCTAATAGTTTATGTTTTAAATCATTAATCTACAATATGTTATTTTTCTACTATTGTTAACTTTTATTGCTCGTTTCCCATTTTTAAAACAGTTTTTTCAAAGTAAAACATCCATAAAGTTCCTAAGTTTATAACATTAAACACTATTTAATACATATATATATATATATATATATATATATATATATGTGTGTGTGTGTGTAATAAAATTTATTTTTTTGTGTAATAATCAAAAAAAAGCATATATATTTGTGTATATACATCTAACACGAAATATATATTGTCGTTCAAGACTACGATTTTGTCAGTTTTGTGGTAATTTTCCTGTGGAATATTTATTTATTAATGAATATACTTTTCACTAACAAGAATATTTATAAAACAATGTGATTGAAGCATTAAATGTACGTAGTAGTTTGTGTACATTCTTTTCAACTCTGTTATATTTATAGTTAGATCAAATATTTTTTCACGTATGATTGAATATATCGATTTTTGTTTACTTTAACTAGTATTTACTATCAATGACACGTATTACCTTGCTAACGCTAATTGTCCTTCAGCATGTACTTCCTGTTATTTTGGAACGAGAGCCTTCGGTCTTTCCAGGATAAAGTACCAGATCGGTCAAGGCTATCACTTTTTGCTTCAAAGAAGATACATTTATTATGGGGGGGGGGGATTATGACGTTGTTCCGTGGCCATTTTGGTGAAATTGGACACTATTAACTTTCGAGAATGAAATAAGTTCTCTTTAATCTCTATTTATAACGGGGTCAGTCAAGTTATGTTATTAATTTATCTCAGGGTACATTTTAATAGATATTATAGATTATATTATTATACTTTATACACACACACACACACACACACACACACACACACACACACACACACACACACACACACACACACACATACACACACACACACACATACACACACACACACATATATATATATATATATATATATCGCAATATGTATTCTTGTGTATTAATAAAGAACTAAGTCAAAATACAAATACAAGAATTATAATTGAATTTACAATTCAAAGCTTTTCATTGGCTATCAGTACCAACATCATCAGGAATATTAAAACTGATGATATATTTAATATTCCTGATGATGTTGGTACTGTTAACCAACGAAAAGCTTTGAATTGTAAATTAAATTATAATTCGTGTATTAGTATTTTGACTTAGTTCTTTATATATATATATACAAATAAAAAAAATACATAAGTATATATATATACTTATATTTATTTATTTATGTATGTATACATATATATATATATATATATATATATATATATATATATATATATATATATATATAATTAATAAAATAAAATATTTCAAAAACAAGAATACTTTTAATGAATATATTTATTCAAAGCTTTTCGCCGATAAAATAGTACCAGCATCTTCAGGAAAATAATTATCTAAAAATGATAAAAAATAATTATCTATTTAATATATATATATATATATATATATATATATATATATACATATAAATAAATATAAATATATATATATATTTAAGATCAAATAATATACACAAAGACAGGAATATTTAATTTATTGAATAATAAACTCAAAGCTTTTCGTTGGTTTACATTACCAACATCCTCAGGAGTTACAATACTAAGAATCTGATTCTTAGTATTGTAACTCCTGAGGATGTTGGTAATGTAAACCAACGAAAAGCTTTGAGTTAATTATTCAATAAATTAAATATTCCTGTATTTGTGTATATTATTTGATCTTAAAAATATTCTAACAGGAAACACATTTGATATTCTATATATATATATATTTATACTTATTTATGTATATATATTCTTCTTTAAGTACATTGTAGTGTAAGTGATATATGTACATAAATTTATACAAAATATATGTTTTATTACTAATTGCGTTACCAAAAACTTTACATATGGCAGTCGTAGTAGTAACAATGAAAAGCTGATAGTCCTTCAATAGCTTTGAATTTACTAGCACAAGACGTAAGCTAATCAAAGAGAAACTAACATTACCTTGATATATACCTAACCCATGATGACAATTTTTATTCGCAGAAACGTGAACGTTAGAGTCACATTTTAAGTTTATAGAAAAAAGTCATAAAATGGTTTAACAGAAAAAAAATATTGTTGTGAAATAAAGTCATATCCAGTAGAAAGGTTGCGTATATCATTGATTATTCAATTTTGGTTCCTTGGAATATTTCAAAAGAATATGCATTGTCATTTATTTTGGTACTTCGTACGTTTAAATTTATTTAATTAAATAAAAAAATATTTGTTCACTTTTAAAAGACACAGTAATGACGTTTAATAATCCAGGGATTACCTCCGAAAGAGTCCTTTCTTATGCAGCCGGAAATTAAAAATATAATCTATGCAAAGGTTTAAGTAAACTTTTTTCAGTACGGGTGGCATCCCATGCTCTATAGAAAATTATTTTCTTTTATCTATTAAATATTTTTTAAATATTTTTACAATATAAGATAATGATATTTTTGCAAAAATAACTACCTTAAAGCTAATACTGTGCCATGAGTATTGTAATAAATTTATACTTCCTGTAGTTTATATACTTCTAGACCATATGTTAAATATTTTGACATTTGGTTGTTTTAATATTTGGCTTAAAATAAGACTTAAATTTAAAACAGTTTTTCTAAATGTATAACTTAATAAAATGCTGTATCTCAGTTACATTCGATATTGCAAGGAAGGTCAATATTTGTGAAGTAGGTAGGACAGTTTTATTGTGGGTAGTGTAATAACGGTCCATCATTGAGGCCCTGGCGCGGCGTGTATACTGACGAAATGTAATGATGTAACCCTCGAAGAAACAGACGCTACTAATTTCGTTTATATTATTATGTTATTTTGCGCGCAAATCAAGGTATCAATAAAGTGGAACTATAGCTGAGTACATAAAACGGTGGCAGAGGTTCACAAAACTAGGCAT
>JBAIZL010000002.1:376961581-377141708 GCA_036971475.1 Prosapia bicincta | reverse complement strand
AGGTCCTTTTTACATTCAGTAAGTTCCTCCTTACATTTAGCAAGTTCCTTTTTGTATTCAGCAGATTCATTAGTACCCTTTTTATCCTGATATTTTTCACACGCCTCGCGATATTTTTTTTGTGTATAATAGTAACCTATAGGTTCCGAAATAAACAAAAATAGGATCGTCGATGTTAAGTAAATATGACTTATTATGCTTGCGTTGCCCCCGGTCAAGAAATGGAAGACTCTTAGCATCAATAACGCTTATATAGTGCTACTGGCAATACCAGCCGATCTACCCACAATTTTTGCTAGTTCTTTTTTACCCTTAGGATCTCTGTAATCCTTAATTAGGTCATGTAAAGCAAATACAGAATGAGCAATATATAGAACAGATGTTGGAAACTTTGCCCATCGAGCAACATTCCGTATAACGAAGATATTGGATCTATTATCGTCAATAAACTCGCAACAAAATGTAGTGAAATCTTACATAAAAAGGCTGTTAAACCTGTTGTAATACAGACTATCTTCCTGCCATCATTACCGTAAGCATTGTGTACCATTTTTGCAAACGTGTTTGGTTTCTTTTCTAGCTTGCTTGGCATAATAAGCTAATACAATAATAGTTCCTTACTATTTTATCATATGAAATCTCAAAAGAAAAGCGCCGTAAATTAAAACCTTAAGAACAATTTATGCATAAATCAACCAGGCACTTAATAAACAAGGAATCAGTAATGAGAGTTGGTACGCGAAAGTAATATCCGTCCTTGATCATCACTTTATATTCCATATCAAGCTCAACAAGCGTTTCTGAATGCTCAGAAACAAAGGATATAGGTGGTAAAACTGCATGTACACAATCGACTTTTGCACGTGATAAATCGCTTTCAGTGCTTGGCTCTAGCCATTTTACAGGGCTGATCTTACTCTGATAACATATTACCCAGTCAAGGTTTTTGATATTTAACCTTTCTACTATTAATTTTACTGTTTCCTCTACCTGTAAAGCGTAAGGGTCGCCTTTCTCAATGACACTGAGAGGCAAGCTATGGGCTGAAAATAGGACTCTTGGCTTAGCAACTTTGCTAGCTAAGTTATAGTACTTAGCTATTAAGCGAGCATGGGCTTCAATGAAATCTTGGTTATCGTAATAGTGATGAATTATTTTAGTATTACATTTTAGGTCATGCTTTTTAGCATTTTTTTGCCAATTTTCGATAGATGACAAAGTTGTAGTAGTTGAATATTGCGGATACAGTGGCAGCAGAACTACTTCGTCAGGATGAAACTGTTTTTAATTTTTAACAACTTCATCAGCAAATGGATGCCAGTAGCGCATGCAGGTGAAAACATTGGTCAGCTATCCAGCGCGTGACCAGTTTTTTCCTCTAGATCCCACTGTCACGCTACTTGGATGACAAAAATTAAGCTCATGTTCAAGTGCTTCAGCCTGTGCTTTTGTATTCTCAAAAATTGGTGATTTACCTCCTATTTGCTCATATATTTTTCGTGCAGTTCTTTCTCGTTTTAAGATATGAACTTCGCTAAAAGAAACCGAAAAGGATTCGGCAAATAAATTATTCTCTTATCATAAAAGAGGTTAAATAAGAAAGGACGGACCGCACTGATCGAATCGGGTCCGCCAAGGTTAAATAAGACAATTGCCTTTTACACCTGTGCACTACTGCAACAAGTCACTTTTGGGGTGCCTATAAAATTAGCAACACACTCATCAAGTTTAGTTACATACACTAAATTTCTTTACACTGGCGTACAATAGGTGACCAGATCTCTTCAGGTTACTCTGTGTGGACACAAAGCTTCTATCAAAAACCAGATTCAACACAAAAACTTTGCACCGTTTCAAGAAGTTCAACAGCAGCTAAAGTTAGCATTATACAGCTTTGTAGAATCTTAAGATAAAAAACTAAAAGCGTATCTAGATTACCTGACTTGCTTGCTTGGCTAGGTGAATTATATACGATATGTTTTCTATTTTGGTCGAAAATAGGAAATTTTATAGTGTCTTTCTTAAGCTCCCCATCTATTTCTTCTCTACTATGGTTGATAATTTTTTCCAATAACTTTTCACGCAAGTTAAAAGTTCTCACAATGAAACATGTGGAATCATCAATGCAGCGCATACAAGTGCACACTGCATTAGGGTTTATACCACCTACCATAGCTGGTAGTGCAAAACAAACGAATGACGCTATGATGCTCATTTCAAGAAATGAAATTGTGTTCCTTTTCATCGCAAAAGCAGCACCTTCTTTTAATTTTGTATTACGATGTGAGCCATATTCCAAATTACTCAAAAATGCCAAATTAAGTGATTTTTGTCCTTTCTAGAAAACATGAATATATTTTTTCTTAGGGGAGCTTTAGCTTCGTTTTTTTTTGCTTTCTTCAAACACTTTTGCTTGTTTGACAGTATCCGTTCAGCCAATGGCGTCAACTTAAGGAAAAATGTCAGTGATTATATATAAAAGTCTCTCTAAAATTTTTACCATTAAATTATCCAAAAACATCAAGGAATAGCACTTTTGTTTCAGCAAAGAAATTTGAAATATGTCCTTTTTAAAGGTTCTTAAGTTGATACCATTGGCTGACAGGATACTTAACTACTACAAAGAATTCACCGCAGGTTCTAGGAGCCTCTTTTTGCCTACCAATAAATGATGGAGACATAAACTTTATTTCCATTATATGTGATAAAACTGGAAACGTAAATAAATCTTGATTTTTGTCTCTATAATGCTAAACATTTTGTATATCACATTTATAACTTACAATAGTCAGCAGCATTTCTTATATTAACCAAATTTGTCATTTGATCGTCGCTGAATTCTGAATCCAACCCTCGCCGCCACTTATAGTCAGGTTTGCTATTCTCTCTTATCAATCACATCAATACCCTCTTCAAACGTACCTGTTGAAAGTGGCCTATATACCATAACATTACATTCTTGCTCGATACGATATGCTCTATCTGTTGCTTGCGCCTCCACTGCTGGATTCCACCATAAGTCGTAATGTATGACATGGTTTGCTGCTGTCAAATTTAGCCCTGTTCCACCGCTTTTAAAGATACTATCAGAATATTTGATTGAAATGAGTTTTGAAAATTATTAACCATTTCATCTCATGCTTTACGGGATAGATCTCCATGTAAAAATGGCACCATTAACTTCCCACCTCAGTGTATTGGGTAAATATTATTGATTTCTCTGCAAGTTCACTAATTCCTATCAGTATCTCCTCTAGCATCTGCATCTTTCCTGACTGTTCTATACTTGCACGCTTTTTCTTCCCAAACTGCGATGGATGGTTACAAACTTGTTTTAAAGCATTGATAAGTTTGAGAATTAGCCCCTTACGTTCAATTCCTTCACTTCTTTCTATCTTTCTCATGGTTGTATCAACGACCTCTTGATAAAGCCCTGTTTGCTCTGGAGTCAGGGAACTATAACGACTATTTTCAATTTTATCTGGTAGATCCTGAATAATGCTTTTATCACTTTTTATCCTGCGCAGCATAAAAGGACTAGTGATTTTCATGAGCCTTTTTAGACAAGATTTATCTCTCACTCTTTCAATCGGTGTTGCAAAACGATGTTTAAACTGCTTGGGGGTACCAAGGTAATATTTATTGGTAAAATAAAAAATACTCCAATACTCTAGTAGTCTATTTTCAACAGGTGTACCACTCATGGCTATTTTATTTTTTTGCCTTAATAGCTTTTATAGCTTTGGTTTGCTCACTGTTGGGATTCTTTATATTTTGGGCTTCATCAATCACGAGCAAAAACCATCCGACTCTGCTCAGCTCTTTTTTATCACGACGTGCAAGACCATATATTTTTTATTTTACCAATAAATATTACCTTGGTACCCCCAAGCAGTTTAAACATCGTTTTGCAACACCGATTGAAAGAGTGAGAGATAAATCTTGTCTAAAAAGGCTCATGAAAATCACTAGTCCTTTTATGCTGCGCAGGATAAAAAGTGATAAAAGCATTATTCAGGATCTACCAGATAAAATTGAAAATAGTCGTTATAGTTCCCTGACTCCAGAGCAAACAGGGCTTTATCAAGAGGTCGTTGATACAACCATGAGAAAGATAGAAAGAAGTGAAGGAATTGAACGTAAGGGGCTAATTCTCAAACTTATCAATGCTTTAAAACAAGTTTGTAACCATCCATCGCAGTTTGGGAAGAAAAAGCGTGCAAGTATAGAACAGTCAGGAAAGATGCAGATGCTAGAGGAGATACTGATAGGAATTAGTGAACTTGCAGAGAAATCAATAATATTTACCCAATACACTGAGGTGGGAAGTTAATGGTGCCATTTTTACATGGAGATCTATCCGTAAAGCATGAGATGAAATGGTTAATAATTTTCAAAACTCATTTCAATCAAATATTCTGATAGTATCTTTAAAAGCGGTGGAACAGGGCTAAATTTGACAGCAGCAAACCATGTCATACATTACGACTTATGGTGGAATCCAGCAGTGGAGGCGCAAGCAACAGATAGAGCATATCGTATCGAGCAAGAATGTAATGTTATGGTATATAGGCCACTTTCAACAGGTACGTTTGAAGAGGGTATTGATGTGATTGATAAGAGAGAATAGCAAACCTGACTATAAGTGGCGGCGAGGGTTGGATTCAGAATTCAGCGACGATCAAATGACAAATTTGGTTAATATAAGAAATGCTGCTGACTATTGTAAGTTATAAATGTGATATACAAAATGTTTAGCATTATAGAGACAAAAATCAAGATTTATTTACGTTTCCAGTTTTATCACATATAATGGAAATAAAGTTTATGTCTCCATCATTTATTGGTAGGCAAAAAGAGGCTCCTAGAACCTGCGGTGAATTCTTTGTAGTAGTTAAGTATCCTGTCAGCCAATGGTATCAACTTAAGAACCTTTAAAAAGGACATATTTCAAATTTCTTTGCTGAAAACAAAAGTGCTATTCCTTGATGTTTTTGGATAATTTAATGGTAAAAATTTTAGAGAGACTTTTATATATAATCACTGACATTTTTCCTTAAGTTGACGCCATTGGCTGAACGGATACTGTCAAACAAGCAAAAGTGTTTGAAGAAAGCAAAAAAAAACGAAGCTAAAGCTCCCCTAAGAAAAAATATATTCATGTTTTCTAGAAAGGACAAAAATCACTTAATTTGGCATTTTTGAGTAATTTGGAATATGGCTCACATCGTAATACAAAATTAAAAGAAGGTGCTGCTTTTGCGATGAAAAGGAACACAATTTCATTTCTTGAAATGAGCATCATAGCGTCATTCGTTTGTTTTGCACTACCAGCTATGGTAGGTGGTATAAACCTAATGCAGTGTGCACTTGTATGCGCTGCATTGATGATTACCACATGTTTCATTGTGAGAACTTTTAACTTGCGTGAAAAGTTATTGGAAAAAATTATCAACCATAGTAGAGAAGAAATAGATGGGGAGCTTAAGAAAGACACTATAAAATTTCCTATTTTCGACCAAAATAGAAAACATATCGTATATAATTCACCTAGCCAAGCAAGCAAGTCAGGTAATCTAGATACGCTTTTAGTTTTTTATCTTAAGATTCTACAAAGCTGTATAATGCTAACTTTAGCTGCTGTTGAACTTCTTGAAACGGTGCAAAGTTTTTGTGTTGAATCTGGTTTTTGATAGAAGCTTTGTGTCCACACAGAGTAACCTGAAGAGATCTGGTCACCTATTGTACGCCAGTGTAAAGAAATTTAGTGTATGTAACTAAACTTGATGAGTGTGTTGCTAATTTTATAGGCACCCCAAAAGTGACTTGTTGCAGTAGTGCACAGGTGTAAAAGGCAATTGTCTTATTTAACCTTGGCGGACCCGATTCGATCAGTGCGGTCCGTCCTTTCTTATTTAACCTCTTTTATGATAAGAGAATAATTTATTTGCCGAATCCTTTTCGGTTTCTTTTAGCGAAGTTCATATCTCAAAACGAGAAAGAACTGCACGAAAAATATATGAGCAAATAGGAGGTAAATCACCAATTTTTGAGAATACAAAAGCACAGGCTGAAGCACTTGAACATGAGCTTAATTTTTGTCATCCAAGTAGCGTGACAGTGGGATCTAGAGGAAAAAACTGGTCACGCGCTGGATAGCTGACCAATGTTTTCACCTGCATGCGCTACTGGCATCCATTTGCTGATGAAGTTGTTAAAAATTAAAAACAGTTTCATCCTGACGAAGTAGTTCTGCTGCCACTGTATCCGCAATATTCAACTACTACAACTTTGTCATCTATCGAAAATTGGCAAAAAAATGCTAAAAAGCATGACCTAAAATGTAATACTAAAATAATTCATCACTATTACGATAACCAAGATTTCATTGAAGCCCATGCTCGCTTAATAGCTAAGTACTATAACTTAGCTAGCAAAGTTGCTAAGCCAAGAGTCCTATTTTCAGCCCATAGCTTGCCTCTCAGTGTCATTGAGAAAGGCGACCCTTACGCTTTACAGGTAGAGGAAACAGTAAAATTAATAGTAGAAAGGTTAAATATCAAAAACCTTGACTGGGTAATATGTTATCAGAGTAAGATCAGCCCTGTAAAATGGCTAGAGCCAAGCACTGAAAGCGATTTATCACGTGCAAAAGTCGATTGTGTACATGCAGTTTTACCACCTATATCCTTTGTTTCTGAGCATTCAGAAACGCTTGTTGAGCTTGATATGGAATATAAAGTGATGATCAAGGACGGATATTACTTTCGCGTACCAACTCTCATTACTGATTCCTTGTTTATTAAGTGCCTGGTTGATTTATGCATAAATTGTTCTTAAGGTTTTAATTTACGGCGCTTTTCTTTTGAGATTTCATATGATAAAATAGTAAGGAACTATTATTGTATTAGCTTATTATGCCAAGCAAGCTAGAAAAGAAACCAAACACGTTTGCAAAAATGGTACACAATGCTTACGGTAATGATGGCAGGAAGATAGTCTGTATTACAACAGGTTTAACAGCCTTTTTATGTAAGATTTCACTACATTTTGTTGCGAGTTTATTGACGATAATAGATCCAATATCTTCGTTATACGGAATGTTGCTCGATGGGCAAAGTTTCCAACATCTGTTCTATATATTGCTCATTCTGTATTTGCTTTACATGACCTAATTAAGGATTACAGAGATCCTAAGGGTAAAAAAGAACTAGCAAAAATTGTGGGTAGATCGGCTGGTATTGCCAGTAGCACTATATAAGCGTTATTGATGCTAAGAGTCTTCCATTTCTTGACCGGGGGCAACGCAAGCATAATAAGTCATATTTACTTAACATCGACGATCCTATTTTTGTTTATTTCGGAACCTATAGGTTACTATTATACACAAAAAAAATATCGCGAGGCGTGTGAAAAATATCAGGATAAAAAGGGTACTAATGAATCTGCTGAATACAAAAAGGAACTTGCTAAATGTAAGGAGGAACTTACTGAATGTAAAAAGGACCTCATTATTAGCATGTTAACTTTGTCATTAGGTTTGTTAAACTTCGTATTAAGAAGGATGGACATTGCAACCATACCGATAAATTTGGGTAACGGTATAATCTATAATTTCAATTTAAGCGTGACAGCATAATATATAGCGCAGTATTTCTGGCAGTGCAGCTTGACAAACTGTTCAGTCAACCTATCAATGATTATCCTTCCACTGAACTTCATGATCTTATTCATAGAATTCGCGATACGAACGACATTGTGGCTTAAGTCCGTTAAGGAAGGAGGTCATTCCAGCACCCCATTATTGTCCGGTAGAGATCATAACTCTAAATCCTCCTATTAGGTTTAACTGCTATGATCTCCCCAACAGAACCGTACTTGCGATTTTCTCGCATACGGCTCTTCAATATAGCATTCACAGCATCTTTGATTTACTGCTATCTGGTTTAGCTTTCCTTGCATCATATTTCAACCTCTGTTGTGTTGGTGTAACAATCCCTAAACCAGTTACTATACCGTTGATCGCTTCCCCTTGTATGTAGCTTTCCCACACTATGAGTGCTAGTCCGACTTCCTTTGTGTCTTCTGTTAGTTCTTGAATTTGCTGACTTGTTCCAACATACCTTGGTAGGAACACAAAGGATTTCCCAAGTTCATTTAAAATCCATCTCAACACATGACACCGCTCCGATCCCGATAGAGTGAGTGATAACTTGCCTTATCGTTACCCTTCATGCTATTTTCCATTGGATGAAACATGTCGACCTCTATGACGTCAGCCATTTCGGGACTCAATACCTTCAATTTCGTTGTACCCTGTGTTGTCCATTCCATTAGCTTTACCGTTACCTTACGCAGCATAATGGTCTGTTCTAAGCTGTTGGCTAGACTTTGCCTAGGTTGGATTTTCACCAACTGTGTTCTAAACGCTTCTCTTGGCGCACTCATCCAAGTGCTCCCTGTCTTGCCATCCTAGTGCTTGACACTGGGACCCAGCCTTTCCATAATCATCAAAAACGTCGAATTTTAACATAAAATTTTACATTCACCAGCTCGGTATACAAGAAAAATCAGCGTCATACGCTGGAATGGCAACTACTCTCCCTCGCCATACCACTGCGGTATGACGGTTTTTCAAATTATAGGTAACCCTTTAGCTATACATGCAAGAAGCACTCTCGTTTTACCTGAAAGCTGCAACGCGCAGTAATACCACAATTCTGATGAACTATTTCTTCATGAAGTTGTATGATTTCAGCTTTAGGAAGGCTTGTAGATTCAGATATTAAACTAATAGATGCACCAGCTTTAAGCAGATTTTTTTGGTAATTCAATCTTTCTCGCCTCTCTGCCTTTCTCTAAGCCTTCTTTTCTACTTTGTTCAAGACAAGACACATTATCATTCTCATTTTTCTCGGCTTGGTCATACATAAACAGTTCTTCACTAGTCCAATTACGTGGATTCAATTCATTATAAGCCCTGCGAATAATTTCATCACTCCCTACCATTTTCTTTACATCCTTTTCACTAGTCTTATTTGCATACTTACAGAAATAGCACCACTTGTCAACTATATTTAACAGTTGATCCTCATTTGTTTTTAAAAATTTCGGTAGCTCTACGAAGGTAAAACTAAAGTCCTATAGGTTATGTTCATAACTATCTCCATCAAGAGTAACACGGTCGGATTTATACTCTGGCTTATCAGGAAATAGAACAAAATCAGTGATGGCGATAAAGATTGACGTCTTGATATTCATCGCCTACGTCATCTTGATCTGAATAGGCCCTAGCAGCATAGTATTGAGCGCGTTTTTCAAAGCCAATTACGCTGGCGACCTGCATTTCGCAAATAAATTGAACACCTGTGGTATCTTGACACAATACGTCAACAATACTTTCCTTTTTAGCAGCAACTTTAGGGTTCTGAATGGAATTTAGGAACTTCACATCTTCTATTTTAGCTTCACCAGTAACACCCAAAATATGATTGAGAATGTCTTTGTTTTTCTTAGTGCCAAAGATACGCCTAAACTTGTTCTTTGGATCTAGAAATTTTGACAAGACCATAACAAATTCGCTTTAAAATATTTGTAATTATACACTATTTCCTGTAAATATTCAATCATATTTTTCTGAATGGCCATTTTCCACCTTGCAGACTCCGCCAAAATATTCAAAATTTTACTAAATCAAAAAAAAAGGCAAAGAATCCCCGTGGGTGGCTAGTTATTTACATTTAACTTTCAAACATGGCGTTCTCTTATTCTAAACGCTTAATAACAGCGACTCAGTTGCTTTTAAGCTGCAATTAGTCTCAATTATAAATGTTAAGAAATTTCCTAATACAGAAAAAAAGACAAAAGGAACCTAGGGCAGCTAGTTATTCACTATCACTCTATCAGTTGGCGTTTTTTAATCGTTTTAAGCGCCCAAATAGGCGCAATTCACAGCACTAATCGGTAATGTAGACAACAATGTAAAAGACATGAGGTTTACCTAATGCCAAAAATTTAACATGAGACGCCAGATACTAAATTTTGTTGTCGTTTCATCTGTACAGAGAAGATAAATAATCAGCTACAGTGTTATTATAAGGGGACCAGCTGGGGTTGTCAAGTGGTTTTTTAACGGAATGATTTAGGAAAAAGAGTGGGAGAAGGGGAACCCTCGACCTCAGGTTGGGTTGCGTTCTACCAACTGAACTACTCCCGCAGTTAACTTAATTCTTAAATTATAGGCATATACAACAATTTGTAAACCCCACGAACACTAAAAATGTCAGGAACTATGTCTATATATCTGTATACTTAAAGTTCACTTTTAATTATTATTAACCTTTTATTATTCCACAAAGCCTATGGGAATATTTTTACATAGAAACGACTTGCCAGCTAGCGCAATACCAGGTAATGTGGGGTCTGTAGCTGTTGACACGGAGGCAATGGGGTTACTTCATGGCAGAGATAGATTGTGCCTTGTACAGCTCTCTTTTAACGACGGCAATGCGCATTTAGTTCAATTTAAGAATTATACAGCCCCAAATCTACGACAAATATTAGGGGATGAAAATATAACTAAAATATTCCACTTTGCACGGTTTGATGTCAGCATAATACGTTATTATTTGGAAACTTGGGCACTTCCGTGATACTGCACAAAAATAGCTTCACGTTTGGGTCGTACCTATACGGATATCCATAGTTTAAAAGAGTTGTGCTTAGAGCTGCTTGACACCAAGCTAAATAAGCAGCAGCAATCTTCTGACTGGGGAAATGAAGATTTAACGGACAAACAAAAAAGTTACGCTACATATGACGTTTTATACCTTCATAAAATAAGAGAAAAGCTAGACTTAATGCTGGAGCGCGAAAACAGAAAAGAATTAGCACAAACATTCTTTAAATTTCTCCCTACTCGTGTTGAATTAGATTTAATAGGGTGGGACAATGTTGATATTTTTAATCATCAGATGTAGCAGAAGTTTTTTAAGATACTTGGGACAGCTTTTCTAGCCCTTTAGCAAGAATTTAGTTGATTAGTTATCGGCCAATGTGCTATATTATGCAAATTAAGTTTAGGTATTTTATGAGTGACAATATTGTATTAGTAAATGATCAAAATTTTAGGTCTGAAGTTGCTGATTACAAAGGGTTTGTGCTGGTAGATTTTTGGGCAGGATGGTGTGGGTCATGTAACTCTAACGTCTCGTGTTGAACAATTAGCTAAAGATAAAAAAGGCAAAATCAAAATCTGTAAATTCAATATAGATGAAGGAACCGAAGCACCAGGTCAATATGGAATTCAATCTGTACCTACATTAATCATGTTTCAAGATGGTAAAGAGATTGCACGTAAAATTGGCGCGATAAATGATTTATGAAGTGGGGTTGATAGCCAAATAAGCCTATCGGCTATTGACAAGCTTGTTTTTATATGTATTATAAATACTAATGAAGGGGATTGTAGCTCAGTTGGTTAGAGCAGTTCGCTCATAACGAATTGGTCGTAGGTTCGAGTCATACCAATCCCACGGTTGTACTAGTTCTAGTATGTGTGTGGCATTCCTGTATTGGCTAACTTAGGTATCTGCTTTCCAATATTCAAGCAAGCTCAAAACAAACAAAAAAAAAACTTTACAGAGTGCAAACAATAAGGTTAACTTTTGTGACTATATTTGGTAGGGCTACAATGAACGATTATTTCTCACTGCTAAATTCAGAACAACAATTGGCTGTAACTAACGTAGATGTATCAGTTTTAATATTGGCAGGAGCCGGAACAGGAAAAACAAGAACGATCACTTCAAGAATAGGACATATAATTAAAAATGGCTACTCTAATTCTGATGAGATATTGGCAGTCACATTCAAAAACAAAGCTGCAAATGAAATGGTATTAAGAGTGCTTGAACTCACAGGTGCAAATATACCATGGCCTGGTACCTTCCATGCAATTGCAGCAAAAGGTTTACGCCGTCATGCTGAAGTTGTGGGCTTAAACTCCAATTTTACAATCATCAGCGTGGACGATCAATTACAGGTAATAACAAATGTTATTAATGAAATAAATCCTGATTACCTAACGGAAAAATGTAAGACCTATATGAATATTATTCAGCAATGGAAAGAGAAGTGCTTGTTGCTATCTGAAGTGGAAGGTATTCAATCATTTAGGCCTGTGTACGTAACTGCACTCAAAATCTATCACCAGTATCAGGAGAGGTTAAAGTTCCTTAATTCTGTCGATTTTGGTGACTTGCTGCTATATAATGTACAGCTCTTTAACCAAAAAACCGAAATCCTCTCTTACTATCAAATTAAGTTTAAATACATCATGGTAGATGAGTACCAAGATACGAATGCGATACAATATCTTTGGCTGAAATACCTTGCAGCAGATCACTCAAGTATTTGCTGTGTGGGAGATGACGACCAGTCAATATACAGTTGGCTTGGTGCGGAAAATGAAAACATTTTAAAATTATCCGATGATTTTACAAATCCAAAAACCGTCAAGCTAGTATGTAAATATAGGTCTACATCCCATATACTTGCAACTGCGTCATATGTTATCAATTATAAGAAAACCCGTTTAGAAACAAAATTGTGGACAACAAACACTGAAGGAGAAAAGGTAAATCTGATAAAATTATGGGATTAAAAAGCCGAAGCAAGGTTCATAAGCGAACAGATATTAAAGCTTAATAAATATAGATTCAGTGACATTGCAGTGCTGGTTAGGGCTACCTTTCAAACTAGAGTTCTGGAAGAGTATTTTATAAAATATTCAATCCCCTACAAGTTTATAAGCGGCGTAAAATTCTATGCACGCCAGGAGGTTCGTGATGTGATTGCATATTTAAGACTCGTTATAAACAATAACGATGACTTAGCTTTTGAAAGGATTGTAAATTGACGAAAACGAAGCATAGGAGCTACAACTCTAAAGAAGATATATACGATTGCTCAGGAGAACAGAACTTCTTTTTTTGCGGCAGCAAAAATACTGGTTGATAGTAATCAAGTAACTGAAAGGATTAAACTTTCACTCAATGGTTTTTTAAATAAAATTAAAGCTTGGGAAGAAATAGTAAGCGTAAAGCCACTGCATGAATTCGATGAAATCATAGCAAAACAATCAGGATATATTGAAATACTTGAAAATGAGGAAGTGACAGGCTTAGCACGGATAGAAAATGTAAGCCGGATGTTTACAAGCGGTAAAGCCTTAGAGGAAGAAAGGAGACTCGCATATGTTGGAATAACCAAAACAAAAGAAAGGTTGATCATTTCATGTGCAGATAGAAGAGAAATGAATAATCAGTGACAATCAATGTACACTTCGCGGTTTATTAAAGAGTTACCAAGAGAAAATGTCGAGGTAATTAGAAGTGATATTGCCTACTGTTGAAACAGGCTATAGAACTTAGTCTAACAGAAGAAATCACTTGACAACCCCCGCCAATCCTATTGACATAACCTACAAGGGTATTTCTGACTCAAAACTTGTTTTTGACCTTGCAGGATCAATGACAAAAATTTAGTAAAAAACTTAAGGATTACCTAAAACTTATTGGCCGACTACATGAAATTATTGGGGCTGCACGTCTTTTAAATTTTTTCACATGCAGCCATATCGCGCTTAAATCAAGCTTCAGTACATTATTACAGTGCCAATTTACATTATTAGAGAGTCAAAACTCGAACCACGGGGGTTCTTTGCCTTTTTTTCATTTAGTAAATTTCCTAATATTTGGGCATAGTCTGCAAGGTGGAAAATGGCCATTCAGAAAAATATGATTGAGTATTTGCGAGAAATAGTGTATAAATATTAATATTTTAAAGCATTTTAGCTGTGGCTTTATCTAAATTTTTAGACCCCAAGAATGATGGAGCGTTCCGGCGCATCTTTGGCAATGAGAAAAACAAATTGTTCATTTTCTCAATTAAGTCTAACTGGTGAAGCTAAAATAGAGGATCCTAAATCCCATTTAAAACCCTAAAATCGCTGCCAAAAAGGAAAGTATTGTCGACGTGTTATACAGGGATACCACGGGTGTTCAAACGACTGTTGAGAGGCAGGTTGCGAGAACTACTGGCTTTGAAAAACGTGCGCAATACTATGCAGCTAAAGCTTAAGCCGCTTAAGCTTTCATGGCAGGTAGCATGCCTATCAACTTTATAGAAACCATCAAAAAATATGCTCGACCCACATGTTCGCAGGGTTACCTTCTGATCAGTAGAGCTAATTTCAATTACCACTTGATCTAGAATCGCTGATTCCATCTGACTTGCTATGGTTCTTTTCCAGATCAAATCATACAATTTAAATTGTTCTGGCGTTAAATAGTCTTTAATACTGTTTGGCGTTCTATTTATATCAGTTGGACGAATCGCATCATGTGCTTCCTGAGCATTTTGACCTTTTTTATATATTGACGAGGAGACTTCCGTAAATATTTATCACCATACAATGACTTAATTGACCCTCTAATTGAGTTTATACCTTCATCTGCAATATAAAATCCATCTGTACGTATGTAGGTTATCAACCCTACAGTTTCACCACCAATATCGATACCATCATATACGTTTTGCGCTATGCGCATAACGTTTTTTACATTAAAATATAATTTATTCACTGCATCTTGCTGAAGACTTGAAGTAATAAATGGAGGCAGCGGATTCCTTTAACCTGTTTGCGCTCTACTGAGCTTACAGCATATTGCCTTGACTCAATCTCCCTGACTAAGTTCTTCGCTTCTTCTTCATTCTTAATATCAAAATTTTCTAGCTTTTTATTGTCATAGTGGCTGAGCATAGCAAAAAAGCCTCATCTTTGCTATTTTGCATTTCTGCCTTTATCCTCCAATACTCCTGTGCTATAAATTTACTAATTTCATCTTCTCGTTCGCATATAAGCTTAAGTGCAACAGACTGCACCCGCCCCGCAGATTTGCTCCCCGACAATTTTGTCCATAGCAGTGGTGACAAACTAAATTCAACTAGATTATCTAAATCTCTGCGTGCTTGCTGCGCGCGCACTAAGTCCATATTTACCTCACGTGGATTTTGTATGGTCTCTTGTACTGC
This sequence comes from Prosapia bicincta, assembly GCA_036971475.1. Lineage (NCBI taxonomy): Eukaryota > Metazoa > Arthropoda > Insecta > Hemiptera > Cercopidae > Prosapia > Prosapia bicincta. Next base: position 377,126,612 of record JBAIZL010000002.1, on the reverse strand, counting down.
TCTTTTTGTTATCTCATTAAAGACTACTCTATGAATGTTGCTTTTATCGTTGATTGCTTTCATTTCCTTTAGCGCCTCTACCACATTCCAGGCTATTGCTTTTCCTTCCCTATCTGGATCAGTTGCAAGATATATATCTGATGTTTTCCTTTCTTCCTTTACCAGCTCTTTTACATACTTCTCTGCTTTCTCAATAATCTCATACTTTATAGTAAAATCATTATCTGAATCAACAGAACCGTTCTTCAATGGCAGAAAGCATGTCCAAAAGATGCAGCCACTTTCAACTCTTTACCTAAATATTTACCTATCGTTTTTGCCTTCGCAGGCGACTCAACTATCAATAATGCCATATTATTATAATAGTACTTAGAGATAATATGTTGAGGAATATACAATAAAATGTAAAAAAATATTTTAATGGCTCTTGCGAATTTTACAAATCGAGTTGTTGAGCGTTTTTAGAAAATCCCTTGACCTTGCTGACTTTGAGCAAATTTGAAGGCTCTTTACAATAATATATAATTGCAGCAGCAACAACCAGACATCAAACTCCAACAGCTATTCCCGCTGCTAACATTTGTAGGTGAGCTGCAATAGCCATCCCTAAAGCAACTCCGGCTATTGCCAGTGCAGAAGCAGCCGCAATAGGTAGTTTGATCCTCTTTTTACTTTGTGGATTTGGTTGTTGATTATTGTTTTGAGTGATACTTATTTGATCTGAAGCTTCAGGTTGCTCCTGTTCAGGAATTTTTTCTTCTTCTGGGTTAGGTGGCAGTACATCATCGTTTTGAGTATTATTTACTTGATCTTAAACTGGTATTTTAGTACTGTCACTTTCAGAAACTTCACTATGCTCACTATCACTTATGTGTTCAATGGTGTCGGTTGCTTCACTTGCAGGTTGAGAAATTTGCTCATCAACACTAAAAGAATCAGCTTGGTCAATTGTTTGATGTTGATCAATACTTGGACTACTAAGGCTTCTGTTCAGTATTTCATTCTTTATGGCTTCTGCAAATGCATACAGCTCCAACCTAGTAACATGCCTCTCTTTTACTATCCTTAAAATCTACAAAGTCTGTAAGGCACTTCTCTATCTCTCCAAGCTCTAGCATAACGTCGTCTTTATGTATTTCAAAGAAGGCTTTTATGCCAGCAAACGTCATTGCTGTAATATAACACATATAATGTATTGATAGAGCATCAATCAGTGGCTTATAATTGTGCAGAAAAATTTCTTTTTTTATTATCGTTAGCTTTACTAATTAGAATATGCGCATATTCTTGATATTGGGTTTTTAAATTCTTTCTTTTATCTTTAAACTTATTGTGTATATTTCCATTTGATTCCCATATACTAACTAATTTATTAAGGTTTCTCTCTCTTAAAAGGTCATATAGCGGCCCATCTTCTTTCGCAAGCTCTTTTACCTCTTCCTTAAACTTTCGGAAACTTTCTCTATAACTACTGGCTATATCACTATTACATTCTAGTTGAGCGGAATCTTTTAACTGCAAATTACCTTGACTGACATGTACTCCAGTAGCTTCCAGTTTTGCTATATGACCCATAAGGGTCTTTACCATTTTTATATTATTGTCATTATCAGTATAATAGCGCTCGCGATAATTGCGAACAGCAAAACCTAGCAATATATCCCATCTTTATCTGTTTTATTATTATTAGCACCCTTATCAATTAGAGCTTTCACTATTTCTACCCGGCCACGCTCAGCAGCCAAGTAAAGGAGTTTGTTCATATCTAGGCCTATCTGCTTTATTAACATCAGCCCCTTTATCGATTAAAGCTTTTACTATCTTCATATGTCCCTTTTTAGCAGCAAAATGCAAAGGAGTCCTTCCATCTCTATCCTCTTTGTTAATATCAGTTCCTTTATCGATTAAAGGCTTTACTATTTCTACCTGGCCCTTTTTAGTAGTCAAATGTAATGGAGTCCTGCTGCGACGTGCCATATCGACGAATCCTGTAATATCTTGTTCACCTACTTCACTAACATCTGCTCCTTTATCTATTAGAGTTTTTGCTATTTCTACAAGGTTATTTCTAATGGCAAAAAATAATGGAGTACATCCCAATACATCCACCACATTAACTTTTACCCCTTTGTCTATTAAAACTTTTGATACCTCTATATGACCATTTTCAATAGCAAAACATAATGAAGTACCTCGATTACTACCCGTTATGTCAATATCTACTCCTCTGTCTATTAGAGACTTTGCTACTTCTATATGACCACTTGCAGCAGCATAATGTAATGGAGTATTTCCATACTTATCTTCTACTTCAATATTTGCCCCATTTTCTATTAAAAGCCTACTACCCTCTCACAACCACCACTAGCAGCACAATGTAATAATGCTTCATCGTTATACCACTTGTAATTAACATCGAATCCAGCATCCTTCCAATTTTTGGCAATATCAGACCATATCTTACCAGCTTCATATCGCGTCTTCATATCACTCTCTATCTTCTCGATTACATTTTCTATACCCAGATCTGGAAGAGCGTCTATTTCTTTTAATATCTCTGTAATCATATTCTTAACTGTCATTTCTTTTACTCAACACTATTGCATAAACATTCTAAGCTGTATTTCAACAATTGTCAATTTTATTAACAAATTATGTAACCTTTACAATCCCAGCCTCCATAAGCTATGTCAAATGATATCAGAGGTTATGATTTATATAAAATTTTTAAAGAGTACCGTAAGAGTGAATATGGACTGACGGAATATGAGTGTTCAATAGGCGAATGTATTGAAGAGTGGGTTGATGGTTACTTTGAGCAAGACAGTTTGCACTGTCCAATAGAAATGAAGTTAATATTAGAACCTACTAGAATAGTATATGATGATAACTCAACATTAAAGGATATCTATGAACACCGTACAATTTCACGGTGGATGCAAAATAGGCAACATGTCCGATGACTAGAAGACCTATAAAAAGATTGTCTCTAGATGAGGAAATGGGGAGGTCAACGCAAGATAAATTACAGAAATATCTTGGTGAATGTTATGATGAGTTACCAGACGATGAAAAAGAGGCATGCTAAGGCAATAAACTTTCTAAGATTAATATGGGCAATTAAAAATGGGTATACTGGTCAGGTTCTACGACGCCTGAGTAATGATGCTAATGTAAAAGGTGTCCAAGGAAAAACTGCGTTACATTATACTGTTATTTCTAATAACACTGATATGGTTAGTCTCCTCCTAGATGCAAGAGCCGACGTTAACGCCTAAGACTATCAAGGAGAAACTGCTTTGCATTATGCTGCTTCTTCTAATAACATTGACATGGTTAGTCTCCTTCTGGAGGCAGGAGCCAACATTAACGCTAGAGACGGTCAAGGAAAAACCGTATTGCATTGTGCTGTTATTTCTAATTACACCGATATAGTTAATTGTCTTCTGCAAGCAGGAGCCAAAGCTAATATAAAAGATAATGGCGGTAAAAAAACCACCTTCTTTTAGTAAGAACAAGGAAATAATTGGATTATTTAAAAGCCTGGCCTCTGGATGTCTTTCTAATGTTACGGTTAGCTGTCTCGTAGCTCCATTCTCTATTTTTTGTGGAAGAGATTTACCATGGACTGAGATCCTTTAGTTTCCAAAGTTTCCTTTTGTATGGTTCCAAAGTGTAATGGGAGTATAAATAATTCAGGAAACATAGGGAGTGTTAAAGGAAGTGTTAAATAAACTGTGTCAAACGATCCATTTTCTTTGCACACTCTGGATGGGTATTGGAAAAGAGCTGGAGTCACTCTCTTGTTGATCTTTTAAGTCTTTCTTTCTTCGAAATAGAGCTTAACTCTTCTACACTTTTATCAATATCATCGTTGATTATTATATACTCGTATTTATCACGTTTGCTCATCTCTTTTTGAGCTTCGGCTAAACTACGTTCTATTTCACTCGCACTGTCACTATTACGCTTTTGCAAACGTAGCCTAAGCTCCTCCATTGAAGGGGTAAGTATAAAAATACTCACGACTTTCTCCTTCAAAAGCCTAAATAAATGACCTGACTAGATTAGTTGATTGCTCAAGTAATTTCTCTAATATAGTAGTCTTTCCAGCCCCAGAAGTATAAGATAGAACCAATAATACACCCTCATTTTTTGCGGTCATTTTTCTTTTCTAAGCAAACAGAGTTTCCCATTTAATCAGACTTTGAATTTTTCAATATAGCAGTCTCCAAATCAGATTTTAAAAAGCTAGAATGGTCTAAGTTAGCATTTAATAAATTGGTACCAATAAGAGAAGAATTATCAAAAATAGCATAGCGCAAATCGGTTTTTTAAAGGTTTGCCTTATTCAAATTAACATTTACAAATCTTGCTCTACTCAACATCGAACCAGAAAAATTAGTATTATCTAGATTCATGTCCTTAAATTTAAAGTAAGCATAATTCACATCAAATCTTTTATTCTGCGATATCTCTTCTTGCAAACCTTTAATTGAGGTTATAGCATTTTCTAAGCCTGTAAGCTTTTCCTGGCCTTCATTGCCAATCAAAATTGAATGATCAAATTTACAACCCGTTAAGTGAGTATCAACGACCAAGCCTTTATATATGCTTGAAGAATAAGAAGATATATTACCAATTGTTGAATTACTGAAATTGCTGAAAAAAACCCGTTTTCTCAAAGGTATTATTGTGGAGCACATAAGATTCGAAATTGCTTTCAACAAAATTTGAATTGGTTATTTTTAGATTGGACCAGCTTGAGTTATCCGCCATCAAATTAAAAAACGACGAGCTTTCTATTTCACTAGAATCGACATTATGGTGTGAGAGCTTGCTATTATAAATTTGAGAGCCTTGTACTCTAACCTTGTACATTGAAGCTGCGGAAAGGTCTGTATCATATATCTTTGCAGAGGTAAATAACGCATAGTCAAAAAACGAGCCGCTCATGTTAGAATTTGTAACGTTAGTATTATCAAATTTTCCGTGACGAATGTCAGAGTCAGGAACATCAACTTGATACAGTTCGCTAGAACTAAAATCAGTATTAGATAAATCAGCATCCTGAAGAGTCACTTCAGAAGAATACGAATGTTTTATTTTAGAACCATTCAATATAGATTGGACAAAACTTGGGTTATCACTGCTTATATAGGAAATTTGCGTATTGCTTAAATTAGCTCTATTGAAGTTACTATCGATTATAGCAGAAGAATTAAGGCAAGCATTAGAAATATTGCTACCTGTAAAATCTGATTCCCTTATTTCCGCACCATATATATTAGCGTTCTCTAATGAGGAAAATTGCATTCTTAATTTATATGAATCCACTCCAAAAGAATTTGCGTTATCAAGATTGCTACTTTGCACAACGGTATTATTTATTTCACCATCGCTAAAATTTACATAACTAATATTCGAGTTCAATAAGCTAGAAAAATCATTTTCACATTTGATAAATTGGTATGTAAACCAGTTATGTTGTGCATTATCACTTTTTTGAGGTCAGAACTGATAAAATGAGCATAGCTAACATCAGAATGATCAAATATAATATCTGTCTAATTTGCAGAAACAAATTTTGCAAAGCTCAGGTTTGTCTCTTCTATTCTGATGTCTTGCAATTTATCATTAGAAAAATTAGCCCCACGTAAATCAGCATTAATAATGGACACACCTGACAAGCCGGTATGGGAAAAATCAGCCCCAATTAGGCTGACTCCATCAAAAATAGATCTGCTGAGGTACCATCGACTAAAATCAGCTCCATTTAAATCAGGTCCAAAACAGTTTCCAAAATCTCCTGGCACACCTTCTTTGTGGCACTTCACTAGAAATTTAGTAAAGTCTTCTTCACTATAAGACACGTATTCTACCTTATGTAAAGTGTTCAAAAAATCATTATAATCATATCTTTTCTATAATTTACTTCATTTCCGTAACACAAATGGCCAACTAAAATTAATATAAAAAAATCTAATCATCTTCTTTATTGCACTGCAATTCATTATCTTCTTTTGTCTTCACAGCCCAATTATACATTTCTAGGCTGTCTTTATTATTTATTCTCTTGGGCTCTAAAAATCGTGGCGTCATTTCAGCAATTGCATTTACCATATCAACTCGTCCTCTTTTGATCGCTATATCTATAGGAGATTGAAGACTATTATTAACCACTTTAGGATCAGCACCTTGTAATAAGAGAAAGCGTACTATATCTACTTCATCTTGATTAACTGCGTAAATTAGAGGGGTATCCCCAAATTTATTTCTAAACCTTAGTAGATCTTGAACCGTTAATCCAAGCTTTTCCAATTTACTTATTGTCCCCTTCAAACAAACTAAGTTGTTCTTTTTAATACAGTAAAAAAGCTGCTTACTGTAGTCATCAAAAAAAACAGTTGTCGGAAGATGGTCATTAAGATCATCATATTGTCGTTTATGTATTGGCTTGCTTTGTGCATTTTTATGATCCCTTTCTTTTGTCGATTCCTTAGTTAACTTTGTCCATTTTTGTAAATTTTCCTTCTCCTCCTGGTTGCTTTCTTCATCTTTTTTAGTGATTGGATTTTTTTCCTCAGCTAGTTTCTTCACTTTTTCTTTTCTAACTTGCTCTTCCACCTTTTTTCTTCTAATAATTTATCTGTATTATTTTCTAAAGGCGTATTCTCCCCTGCATCGCTCTTTTTATTAGCTTTCAGATCTTTTTGCAGTTCAGTTGTATTTAAACTAGTGCTTGGAGGCAAAGCCAAATTTCTATTCACTTCCACACTTGGCAAACTTGGAGTTTTACTCTCTTCTAGTATATCAAAATTTTTATCATTTTTTCACTGACACTTATAGCTTTTTGACCCGCGGGAGCTTTGTTCTCATCGTGTTGTGGTTCTTCTTTATTAGCTGCTTCGGTATTTTGTGTGTTTTTTTCAATATTCAATTTATCGACGTCGCTTTTGGGAGATTCCAGCTCGTTTTCATGTTGGGTTGTGTTTTTTGGTAAATCTTGTTTTTGATTTTTCCCTGCGTCTTCACGTACAGAACCAACTTCTACATCAACTTTTTTTCCTTCGAGTTGCTCCACAGCAAATAGGCTCGGCGACCCAAATACGACAAATAACAATGTGAAGTATAAAATACCCCTCATAAATATCTCAAGCATAATAATATGATAATATAATCAAATAATTATTCTATAGTATAAACGAGCATGAGAAACAAAGAGCGACTTTTGTAGGAGTAGTATGCCCACAAAATAATACGAGGATTCATCTGAACTCCATAGCCCCACAAAAAGTTTAGTAAAACCGGGTATACCCAGATAGGGAATTTTGGTGGGATACACGAGGAGAGGGATTCGAACCCTCGATACGACTTTTCAATCGTATAACGGTTTAGCAAACCGCCGCCTTCAGCCGCTCGGCCACCCTTCCAAATTTTGAACTTCAAGTCTATATAATACCAATACTTCACAACCTGTCTAATGTTTTTAATAGCCATTTGGTTGCTTGTAAAACAGCTAGAACCCTCACTTAATAGCGTTTTAAATGATTCTCTTTGCTTCCTCCATACCAACCCACTTTCCAACTGTTACTGTTTTTCCTTTCTCTAGGTCTTTATAATGTGAGAAGAAATGAGCAATTTTATCCAGCAGGTTTTCTGGTAAATCAGAATGGTCTTTTACATTATCGTAATAGCTATCAACGCTGGAAATAGGTACAGCTAATACTTTTTCATCTTTCCCTTTCTCATCCCTAGTAAGTAGAGCACCTATTGGACGTACTGGTATCAAAACACCAGATGCTAAATTGTACTGAGTTAATACCAAAACATCCACGGGATCACCATCACTTGCACAAGTATTTGGTACAAATCCATAATTGCAGGGATAGATCATTGCGGTAAATAAAAATCGGTCGACTTGTAATAATCCGAATTCCTTATTAAACTCATACTTTACTGGTTCAGCATTTGCACCTATTTCAATTATAACACTTACTGCATCTGCTGTTGCAGTTATTTTACTCAAATCCATAAATTACCTTTCATTAAGATTATACACTTTTAAGTACTACATTAATATCTTTATGAACAAAGAGCTGCCTAATTAAACCTGGACAGGTAAATAGCAGCTTTGCAACCTGTTTTTATGAATGAAGATAAGATGTTGTAACCAAATGCACTTTCAGCGTTGTGCTCAATTGCAATGTCTCTATGTTCCAACTCCTCATCGCGAAATTTACTTATATTTTCTTTCAATTCCCCATCTTCTAAATGTGAAACTTGCTTCTTGTAATGCTCTCCAATCACTTCTTCAACTGCAGCAGTGCAAGCCATAGCAGCTTTTTTACCCATAACTGCAGTAACAACGCCAAGTGAAACCCCTAGAACACGACAAACTGGTAACAAAACGGTAGGACGAACTTTTTGCTCTTTAATTTTCTCATTAAAATAGTGAAAATGTTTTTTCCTGCTCTTTCATTTCAATTATTTCATTGATTATAGAAGATTTCTTAAGAATAAATTTTTGACCAGAATAAATGCAAATAGCGCCAAATTCCCCAGCATGGTTTACTCTGATTGCTTGCTGTAAGAACCTACTGTTTAAGTTATTTAGATTTCTTTCTTTCTCCACAATACATCTTACTTGAAACAAACAGAGCTACTATGAGATAAACTAAATTCCACGTTGCCTAGGAAACACCAAAAATATAATGAGGTCTGTCACAAGATGGAGAGTAATTAGGGTTTAATAGATTATTCCTTAGCTCTTCTACGCTAACGTTACCACTTGCTTGTTCTGTACAGCCTAAAATATCATGAAATATGTGTAGTTCAAGACCTACATGATAAAAAGATATCACTGCACCTATAAGATAGCTGCAAAACATTGCATAAATTATAATTTTGTTGTTTTTGAGCATATACGCCACTGCAAGCAACCCTGCAACATAGTAAACTACCCGCTCGTATATGCATAACTCGCATGGCGACATGTTGAAAAAATATTCCAGCACATATGCAAAAATTAGAGCAATAGCACTTGACAACAGAAAGACTGTAGAAACCTTGCAACTGTTATTTATATTAGAGCTATCTGACATAATTAATAAGCTACTATAATAACTGTAGGAAGTCAACTCTTGTTTCCTGATCATCTACCAGTAGCTCCTAATAAAAATTAGTTAATTTTTTAACCAAGATAATTAAAAGCAAAAGAATCCCGTGGTGCGAGTTTTGACCCTCTAATAATGTAAATTGGCGCTGTAATAATGTACTGACGCTTAGTTTAAGCGCGATTTGGCTGTCTGTGAAAAAATTTAAAAGACCAATAAATCCTTAAATTTTTCACTGAATTTTTATTGTTGAACCCGCGCGGATCAAAAACAAGTTTTGAGTCAGAAATACCCTTATAGGCCATGCTAATGGGTTTGGCGGAGTTTTTCAAGTAATTTCTTCGTTTTACGGCTGGGGCATACTGAAAGTTTGTTATGCAGGAGGTCTATTCTCTATAGCAAAATCTCTGGCTAGAAATAGTGAACCGCAAATCAGTATGGTTTTGACGTTCTGGATGGGACTTTTAATATGTGGTTGAATATGGCATCGCTACTTGGCTCACATTCAATAGCATTTATCCCTATATTATTCGCTCCCTCTCTAATTAAACCTGTATTTGTTGCTTTAGGCTCAGACTTAACACAAACCGCGAATAGCAGCCTGATATACGGTTTTAAGTGTTCCAAAAATTCTTCTACATTTCTGTTACGGGTAACACCAAAAATCATATAGATACCCTCAGTAAAATTATCCCTCACCTACTCAGCTAATACTCTGGCACCATCGTTATTGTGCGGACCGTCTAAAAATAGTTGCCAATCTTTCGGTAATAATGAAATTAAATTACCCTCTTTGATAAGTTCTAACCGTGCAGGCCAGCAGGTAGTTTGTAAACCTGCAGCGATATCCTCTTCTCCAATATCAAACCCATACTTTCCACTCAAAATGCTACATGTTACAACAGCGTTCCCTGCATTAATTATTTGATGACGCCCTTTAAAGACGGTAAAGGAAATTCTATTGATTGAATAACCGATTGAAAAATCATTTTGCTGTTCTGTCTTTTACAACCGCACTCAAAACCCCCTCTATATAAAGGAGACTTCTCATTTATTGCACAGCGTTCTAGCGCATTCGTTATGGATCTTCCCTGTGGTGCTATTACACAAGGAGCATCACGTTTCATTATTCCAGCCTTTTCGCCTGCTATAATTTCCACAGTATGACCAAGATACTCCATATGGTCAAGCGCAATAGAAGTAATGATTGTTAAAATCGGATTATCTATAACATTTGTTGCATCAAGCGATCCCCCCATACCCACCTCGATTAAGGTGATATCGGCTTCATGGCGAGAAAAAGCTAAAAAAGCTACAACAGTTGTAGCTTCAAACAAAGTGATAGGCTGATCTGCAATTGAAGTACAGCATTCTTCTAATAAGTTATATAATTTATCATAGTCGATATAACTACCCGCAACAACTAATCTCTCGTTAAAATTTACTAAATGTGGAGAAGTATATGCATGGACTTTATACCCTGCTGCTTGCATTACGTACCTTACAAATAACAATGTTGAACCGTTTCCATTAGTTCCAGCTATGTGAATTGCTGGAGGCATTTTTTTTTCGTGATTGTCTAACTTACTTAGAAAACTTTTTATGCCCTCAAGAGAAAAGTTTTTTGGCCTGCTACCAAGCGGCTTAGGCCAATGAGGCATATATATCATAGATTGTTATTATATTTTAATTCACTTATAACATTCGTTATACCATATGTATCAATTCTTTCACTGAATTGAGAACGTTGATTAATAGAAATACTTATCCCATTCATTACAACATCACTTAATAGGAAACATTTGTCATTTTTAGTAACTTTGAAATCAATATTTGTAAATCACTCGTCGCCGTAAGAAAATCTTGTACTAATCGAGCAAGTTTTATCACCAACTGCTCTTGAGCCCATTATAATCATTTCGCTATCATTCATGTACTTGTACAAAATTTTAGTGCACAAACGCGTAATATATACCTCATATTCTTTCAAAAAACTTTCTCTTTCTTCCTGGGTAGTCAAAGCCCAATATTTTTCCATAAAAAATCGGGATATATCCTTGAGATCAACATTTTTTCGAATGATCTCACGAAGCTTTTTGTACATATGTTCACGATCTTTTTTATTCTCCTTTGCAGATATGCTATCCACTTGTTGATCAATAGCGTGCATAAAAATTTTGTGATCTGCACAGCTAGTTTTTTTTTTTTTTTTTTTTTTTTTTTTTTTTTTTTTTTTTTTTTTCCAGGCGAAAAACCTATCAAGGTTATCATCGCCTAACTAAAGTTAATTTAAATAATAAGTTTTTAAAATAAATATTACATAAAACTAATCAAAATAAAACAAAATAAATGTTTAAAACTAATTGTGATTATAATTATCTAAAATTAAAGAACCTAAAGTTATACAAAATTTAAATATTGTTAAATAGATTAAGGTGGCGTAAGAAAGCGAGGACACGGTCGATAGCAGTGACATCGTCTCTTAAAACCACCTTTAAACTACCTCGAAGATCGTAACGTATATACAAATTTGTCAACTCATTACAATCAAGCAGGATATGCTTGATTGTAATATTATTTCTACAAAACGGACATAGTGGTGGATCCTCACGTCGCATCAACCATCCATGCGTTAACATAGAGTGGCCGATGCGAAGTCGAGTAACCACCACTTCCTCCCTACGATTCGAACGAACAGATGTCCTCCATGGTCGGACGGTATTTTTGATGTCCCTCAGCTTGTTTCTATGTACATTTTGCCATTCTTCATTCCACACATAGAATAATATAGTTTTAACATTGCATACAAAATCTGATGCCATTACACGTTGTGTCGACGGTACCATACTTGTAGCTAATTTTGCTCCTTCATCAGCTTTAGTGTTTCCAAATATTCCGCAGTGACCAGGCACCCAGAGAAATGACACCTCGATACCCCGTAATTGGAGCCTGTGTATTGAGCACAAGATGTCTCCAACTAATGGGTTCTTATTGTAAATTTCCTGAATAGCCTGGAGAGCACTTTTGGAATCGGAGCATACAAGATATTTAGATGTTGCAGACGGAATTGATCTGCTGTAAAAACGCTACAGGCTGAGGGTAATCCATAAGTGAAGGTTTGTCCTTCCATATAGAAAGCACAACCTATCCCATTGTCCAGTTTTGAACCGTCTGTGAATATAGTCACAGTATGTTGGTGAGTTAGTTGGATCTGCAAAAACTCCTGACGATAAATAACGTCAGGGGTATTGTGTTTTATGTACCTGGACAATGAGAAGTCAAATTTTGGCATTCGTATTACCCATGGAGGGATGTAGCATGATGATCGTTCGAATATAGGTGGAGGTTCTAAATTTAGATTGCTAAAAATACGCAAAGTTCTTATTCCGAAGGGAGCAGTTGAACGTTGACGCTCATTGTAACGATCCTCGAGGTGGTTATCAAAAACTGCTTTAAATGCCGGATGTTTAGGTTTGCTTTGAAGACCAGTGTAGTATGAAATCTGTAGCTTTTGACGTCGCACTGAGAGAGATGGTTCTCCAGTTTCAACTAGAAGGCTGGAGATTGGGCTTGATCTAAAAGCACCAGTAGAAAGTCTAAGGCCCGCGTAATGTATTGAATCCAGGAGTTTCAGAACCGTAGGTCGAGCAGATGAATAGGCTATACAGCCGTAATCTATGCGCGATCTTACAACGGCGCGATAGAAGCGGAGCATACAGGTTCTGTCTGCTCGCCAATTTGTACCACTTAGAACTCTCAACATATCCAATATCTTGCTGCAGCGGGTCCTCAAATCACGCACATGCGGACTCCATGAAAGTCTTTTATCTAATAAAAGACTCAAAAATCTCACATTATCCGCGGTCTGAAGCCGCGTACCATCAAGATAAAGAATAGGTTCCTGGTGTTGCCTGCGACGACTAAATGCTATACACTGGGTCTTCGAAACCGAAAACTTGAAGCCCGTAGATTTGGTCCATTCTTGCAATTTATTAATGACTAATTGTAAGGACCTTTCCGCTGTTGCCATACTTCTAGAAGCCACATATATGCAAAAATCGTCTACAAACAGGGAACAGTGGACCGGTGACTGTACGTTTGAAGTGACGCTGTTAATGGCAACGGCAAACAGCCACCCTGTGGTACACCATTCTCTAGTTCGTAACGATCAGAATATATGCCTCCTAGACGTACACGGAAAGTCCTGTTATTCAAATAATTTTGTATAAAAGCAAGAATGTTACCTTGTATACCCCATGATTTCAATACGTTCAAAATTCCTCTTCTCCATGCCATGTCATATGCCTTCTCGAGGTCGAAGAAAACAGCTACCAGTGTTTGTCGTAAGATGAAGGCATTCTGTATAGCTGACTCCAACAAAACCAATTGGTCAACTGATGAACGTCCTTGTATGGAACCACACTGGACGTTAGTAAGAAGTTTGTTTGTTTCTAGATACCAGACAAGACGACGGTTGACCATCTTCTCCAGTAGTTTGCATAAGCAGCTGGTCAGAGAGATGGGTCTGTAACTACTGGGATTAGTTTTGTCCTTTCCTTGTTTTAGAAGAGGAATTATAGTCGCTTTTAACCATGCATCGGGAAAACCGTGCTCCCCGAATATACGATTGTATATCCGAAGGAGAACTAGTTTTGCCGATTGTGGTAGATTTTTAATCATGGAGTATACAATATCGTCCGGGCCTGGAGCTGAATCCTTCGTTGACGAGAGAGCCGACTCTAGTTCATCGACAGAGAAATGGATATTCAAACACGTGTCTCCTGACAATCCAACGGTGAACGGTAAGGCTTCCTGTTTACGTTTGTAAACCTGGAAAGCGTTCTTGTATGCAGAAGATGAAGAATATTTTGAGAACAATAACGCTAGCACATTGGCCATTTCCTCACTGTCCGTGGTCATAACTCCATCCGGATGCCTTAATGAAATTAATGGCATCGGAACGGAAATGCCACCGACGGATCGTAATTTCTTCCATACTGTAGATGGAGCTGTAGTTCTTGTAATAGTGACAATGTACTGGGACCATGATTCTCGTTTACTTTGCCTAAATATTCTCCGTGCTTTCGCACGGAAGATTTTATATTTTTCCAGGTTTTCACTCGTTGGATGTCTCTTGAACTGGTTCAGAGCTATTCTCCGTTGACGATGGATCACAGTGCACTCATCATTCCACCACGGAACAGGTGGTCGCCGTGGTTTTGATGAGGTTTTCGGTATTGCCTTTCCGGCGGCATTCAAAATAGTTTTGGTAATTGAATTTACGATGTCTTTAATTGGAGCCAGGTCTTCCACTTCTAGTGATTCTAGATCTTGAGAGAACTGTTCCCAGTTGGCTTTTTTCAAGATCCAACGGGGATGTCGAACACAACAGGGTGAGGAGTCACACAAAGAGATCTCAATAGGAATGTGATCGCTACTGTAAAGATCAGGCAATGCTGACCATTTTAGCCTTGTAGCCAAGGCAGGACTGCATAATGACAAGTCTACAGCAGTCCATCCACCTGTTGACGATGCTAAATGTGTCGGAGAACCGTCATTGAGCAGGTATAAATCCAGTTCCGATCTGATGATTTCGATCAGATTACCTCGCGGGTCGCATTCTGGTGAACCCCATGAAACATGGTGGGCATTGAAATCGCCCACTAATAAAAACGGAGTCGGTAACTGATTTATGAGGTCTACAAGATCTCTCTGTTGCAGGTTGTCACTTGGTGGAAGATAGACACAACAGAGAGTGAGTTTGTATGGAACAGCTGTTTGAATTGCTACTGCTTGTAAGGGAGTTATTAAATTCAGAGAAACGGCGTCGACACAGTCACGGGCTAGAATGGCTACGCCACCTCTAGCTCGATTTTCTGTAACGAAGTCCGATCTGTAAACTGAATACTCCCTTAGTTGGAAATTGTGCGATTCATGGAGATGTGTCTCCTGAATACAAATGTACATAGGGGACACATCCCTTACAATTAATTTGAGATCCTCAATGTGACTTCTAACTCCGTTAATGTTCCACTGAATCACTGATTGTTTAGGTGTGGACATTGCTACTTAGTGAAAAGGATTGACTTGGCTCTCATTGTTGGCATTAAAGGTTAATTTACCTGGAACGTCAGGAGACGCTTCAGACAATGTATCATCGGATTCCATCACCGCTATTGCAGTGGTAGAACTCGAGGAATTTGTATGCTCAGGAGGTGAGGTGGAATGGGCCCCTCCTTTGGCCTTTGCTTTTTTTTCTTTTTTCTCCCCAACTTTAATTGGGGCATTCTTTTTTAAAATATCAAAATTTGTTTTATTTTTCCTACCCTCTGATGGATATGTTCTAAATATCTTTCCTTTGTGGAGAGATACCTGTGCAGGAATGCCTGTATCGTCTGATTTGCTACGTACTAGCAGATTACTCGGCGTAGTCGCTGGTTGTACTACACTTACTGAAGGTCCATTTGTCACTAAAGACAGAAGGCGTGCAACCTGCTCAGTAAGGGCTTCAATTTTTCCGGTCAGGTCTGCGCAGTTGGCACAGGACGACTTCGTAGCGCTCGCGGAAGCAGCATAAGTTTTATTGACATTTGGTTGGGAAGCTTTAAAGATCCTCTTAGCTTCAGCAAATGATATCTTCTGGTTAGCAATAATGCCAAGGATTCCTTTCTCCTCCTTAAAGTGAGGACAGTTGTAAAATCGCGCTGGATGATCGCCCCCACAGTTAGCGCACTTCGGGGGGTTACCGCAATCTTTTTCATCATGACCTTCCATGCTACACTTGCCCCATACACTCTGTTTAGAACACGCAGAACTAATGTGCCCAAAACGCTGACACTTGAAGCATCGCCGAGGATTAGCTACGTAAGGCCTCACTGTCAGCCTTTGATAACCAGCATTAATATATTCAGGAATCTCTGGTTTCCCAAAAGTAAGTATGAAAGAGGCTGTTTTAATTTTCTTGCCTTTTTCAGATTTCATAATTACAGCCACATCCGTAACAGACTGTGACGAGAGTTCGGCCTTGATTTCATTAATTGGGACGTGCATCAAGTCCCTACATGTAATGACCCCCTTAGAGAAATTCAACGATCTATGGGGAGCCACAGACACCTTGACTTGGTCAAAGAAGGAAGTCGTTTTCAAAAGAGATCTAGTCTGTTTTTCATTACTAGTAGCAACAAGCAGTGTTCCATTTCTTAATTTTTTGATAGATGAGACAGGACTTCCAGCACAGGCAGTAATTGCTTTATTTATAAGAAACGGCGAAACTCTAGACAAATCCTTGCCATCTTCGGCACTAGAAATTATTAAGTATTTTGGCGATGGCAATGCTTGTGACGTTACCACCATCAACTTCTTCCTCAAATCATCAACTTTAGGTTCATCAGGTGAATCCTGACGAGTCCTCTTTAAACTCAAACAATTTGACTTAGTTTTAGGATCCATAGAATGCTTTTAGCCAACCATCGTGTCTGGCGTTACGGGCGAGACTATAGGAACGGGTACACCCTTGGATCACTTTCGATCATTTCCATTCTCCAGAACTCTGGAGCCTATAGTATTCTCCTTAGCTCGACTGGATGGGCATCAGTCGAGAACTCGTAATACTGTGCACAAGCTCCGACACCTGTGCACCGCGGACACTCCCTGACCAAGGACCGAAGCGGCTGGTAGACCAGAAACCGTGCTTACGTCTTCGGCAGAGCAAGCTCACATCAGCGTCCCAGACCAGAGTTTGTCAAGCTCTGGAATTTTCAGCACTCCCGACGCGCAACGATTCTGACCAGTCAAACTCCCTAAGTGAAGATGTTAGTGTATGTGCATGTGCGTGCGTGTGTGTGTGTGTGTGTGTGTGGGTATGCTTTGTGAGTGGTGTAGTGTTAGGCTAGGGTACCGCGAGGGACGCCAAATCCCTCGTAGGTGCGGCTAGTCCGCACCTCCCTGCGGGGCTGCACAGCTAGTGTAAGCACTTGAAGAAACCACAATAAAAGCAATAATGATTAAAACTTTAGTAACATTCATAAGGTACATTTATTGACCATCATACTCAAAATGCAAAGTTTTTAATAGTCTTACTGTTAACTACAATATGTCTATAGACACGACTTGTGTAAACTAACTATAATTTAAAAGGGTCTGTTCTATACGTTATGAGTTAAGTTAAGTTTCCCGAGCGATAATTTCTAGTCAAGGGAATTGCCTCTATTAGTTTCATTGAAATTAATACGTGATGCCCACCTTAACTTTAGGTCTCAGGAATCTACTAAGGCTGACGATAGATACGGATCCTATCCCAATCAGTTTAAATTTATGCTCCATCAATATAAAGAACAAGGTACTTTTTTCTGCTCACCTAATGAAATATTTCAGGTTGTAATTGACGTTGAGAAGTATCCTGATTTTGTTACTTGGTGCAAAGCTGTTTATATAAAAGAAAAAATTGATAACCAAATGATTGTAGATCTCCTAGCGGCTTTTATGGGATCAAAGGAAGATATACATCTGAAGTAACCTTTCTTTCTCCAAATGAAACAAATGAGGGTTGGATAAAAGCTGTATCATCAAATGGAAGATTTAAACATGTATACAATGAATGGAAATTCATTCCTATAGATGTAAATAAGACCATAGTTAAGTTTTATGTAGAATTTGAGTTTAAATCTAGCTCACTCTCAACTCTATTAAACTCAATATATAAATATACACAAAGCAAAATAATTACTGCATTCAAAAGCAGAGTTGAAAGCCTTGCTGAGTAAAAGTTATCTTGACATTATTTATATAAATAAATAACTTTTTAGTAAGTTAGCATTCATACTACAATGATTTTTAGATTATTGCTTTTATTAATTTCCGTCAGCGTTAATTATTATGCAGTTGTTAAACAAAACTTATCCAATACTCAAAAAATTGATGAAATAACATCACAAGAATTACTATCACCATTTCCTAATGACAAATCATTAGGAGATCCCAAAGCACCAACTCTAATGATAGAATATGCTTCGCTTACTTGCTACCACTGTTCTCTTTTTCACAAGGAAGTTTTTCCTAAAATTAAAGAGAAATATATAGATACAGGTAAAATGCTATATATATTTCGCCACTTTCCTCTAGATTATAGAGGATTAAAAGCTGCAATGCTGAGCTATTGCTACGAAAAAGAAAAAGATTATTTTATTTTAACAAAGCTGTTTTTAATTCAATAGATTCGTGGAACTACTCTAATTTAAGCGACTTAACTGTATTGCAAAGGGTTGCTGCTCTAAGCAATTTAAATCAAGACACATTTAACCAATGCATCAATGAAAAGAAAAACAAGGAAGTGTTTGACAAAATTATAAACGATAAATCACTGGCAATAAATTTGGTATTATGGCTACCCCAATATTTTTCTATCAAGCTTAACAACGATAAGTCATATACAGAGTATGATAAAATTAAACTTGAGGCATATAAAACGCTAGAATACTTTACTAATATAATAGATAAATTTTATGAAAAATCTATAGTGAAATAACACCACTACGTTGAGCTGTCATTTTTCACCACTGCTTGTTGTTTCTTACGCTCAAACTCCCTTTTTTTACTGTGCCAAGCATAATAATACATAGCAATTTTATTTTCTATTAATATTATTGTTCCGTCATAAAACTGAACCATATCCGTAACTTTTTTTTGGGTTACGTCAAAACGTTCCTTGTATTTCTCACGATAGGCTGGGTTGTGCAGTAATGCGACCCCTTCGTCTTTGTTAGATTTTTTATTTAACGTTTCAACTTCACCAGCAATATTTTAAGACATATAACCCCCTCTAATTGATTACGAAAATTATATTTTAATAAAGAGAAATGCGTGTAAGCAATCCCTCTAAACTGTATTATAAAAGTTTATTATAATATTAATAATAGTTTTTGTCACTTAAAATTGTACGCTGTAATATAATAACCCAAAATAAATGTTTTTAATACTGCAAGCGAATATATAAACCCTATACAAATTGAATATTTAATGCGAGAAATGGCGCGTAGTAATTCTAGCACAAGACTATCATACATAAAAGATTTATTTGCAAAGGAGTGCAAAAAAATAGAGGAACTCTGTACTCTAGAAAAAACGAAACACATTCAAATTAGTGCTGAAGAAGGAAAGCTGTTAAGTCTATTCATAAAAATTCATAAAGTAAGAAGCATCGTTGAAATTGGTACGCTATACGGTTATTCATCGATTTGTATGGCAAAAGCTCTACCTGAACATGGCCATATATACACAATAGAAAACAACCCCGAACACATAAATATAGCAAAAAAAAATGTTAGTGCTTTTAACCTGAACAATAAAGTTACTGTAATAGAAGGCAACGCACTAGAAAAATTGAATGAGTTGTCAGCGCAAGCACCATTTGACATGATATTTATTGATGCTAATAAGAGTGGTTACCCTAAATATCTAGATTGGGCAGAGCTACATATTAAACAAGATGGACTAATTGTTGCAGATAATACTCTGTTGTTTAACACAGTATTTTTGAAATCACCTCCAAAAGGAGTATCAAGAGAATCATGGCATGCTATAAGAGAATTTAATTACAGATTATCAGACGAAAAAAATATTACTTCATGTTGATTCCAACCGATGAAGGCATGACTGTAGCGTTAAAGCTAACGTACGTTAAAAATCAATGTCGGCATAATGTTTAGGGGGGGGGGGGCTAACCCAAGAACTCTCTCCAATAACATCTCACGAAAACAAGGCCTTGATTTAACAATATAATACCATTCCCTTAAAATTTTACTTTTTTCCCATGGAAAACTATTTACGTGGTCCATCACAGAAATATGTGATGCTAAAGTAATGCCAGCCAAAGTAAATTTATCGGTTGCAAGCCAAACATTTTTGCTAATTGAATATTCAATGTATTCCATATGACGACAGGTTATGTTGAGCTGCATGAAGAAACCTAGAGTCGGGACTGTGATTAATTATCACTTTCTCGTTACGCATATATTTGGTAACTTCATTATAAAATTTATTATCAAACCAGTTAATTAAAGCGCGTATCTTAGACTTACCAACAGTAGAGGAATCCAGCAGTTTGATATCGCTGCTGTAAGTTTCTTTTAGATACTCACAAATAGCATTACTGTCTGCTATAACAAAATAATTATCCACAAGCACTGGTACTTGACCAGTGGGGTTAATCCTCATAAATTCATTCCGCTTCTCCCAAGGAGTTTCGTATACTAAATCACAACCTAACTTCCTCTCCTTGAGAAGAGCCCTAAACTTCCGTGAAAACGGTCAAAGAGGAAAATGATATAAGATCATAACATCCCTTCTTTGTCATTCCAGTACTCACGGGTTCCACGTATCCATACCTTTTTTACCGGATTCCAACTGGAATGATAAGAAAAGATCACTTGGAATAACAATTGTTTACTATAAAGTAATGTTGTAAGAGGTCTAACATGTAAATTGTAAAACTAATATAAGATATACCTTGCTAAATAAAAAAAAGTATAATATTTTATAAGGTATGCAGGCAAAAACTCTGTGACTTGGTCAGGTGAGAAATGAAGCAGCCATATCAGAATCTTTTTGGTTTGCATACCTACTTCACTGTTTGTTTTATTAGAGGCTATGAATATAGCAATAAAATATCGTTCTAGCAGCTTCAAAGATTTGGTGGGTCAAGATATATTAGTGCCTAGGCCTATATTATAAAATGCTTTCACTCTCAACAAAATTCCACAATCTATATTGCTTTCTGGTAGTAGTGGGGTTGGTAAAACTACCACAGCAAGAATAATAGCTTTATGTTTAAATTGTTCCTTAGGACCAACTTTTGAACCTTGTGGATCATGTGAAACTTCTCTGGCAATAAACAATTCAAGTAATCCAGACGTGATTGAAATCGATGCAGCAAGTCACACTAGCGTTGAAGATATCAAAGTAATATTAGGAGATATTTGTTATTTGCCTATAAGTTCTAAATTCAAAGTTTACATTATAGATGAAGTACACATGTTATCTAGCAGTGCATTCAATGCATTGCTTAAAACCCTAGAAGAACCACCATCTAGTGTGAATTTTATTCTGGCAACCACAGAAATAAAAAAAGATACCAATAACTATCATTGCGCGTTGTCAAAGGTTTGATTTGCATAACTTTCCTGCAGCTAAAATAGTAGAGCGGTTGAATGACATTACACAAAAGGAGAATTAATTGAATTAAGCATTAGAATTAATTGCACACCACTGTAGTAATTCAATGCGTAACGCCTTATTTTTGATGAATCAAGTAGTATATCCATCAAGAATGTGATAGAAATACTTGGTCTAGTGGATAAAGATATTGTATTTGACCTACTGAAGGCAATATTAGATAGTGATTTACATAGGGCTCTATCAGTATTCGACAAGGCAGTAAAGATAGCAAATCCACTTAGTATCTTTGAAGGTCTGTTGCAAACAATTAATATGCCGCTTTTTTATTACAAAAGAAACTGATAGTTCAGTTATAGAGTGTGAAAAGAATAGGGTAAAAAGTTTAAGTGCGAAGAAGCCTATAATATTTTTCTCAAGACTGTGGAAGACATTGCTAAAGGAAGTTCAAGATATAAAAGCTTCAACATGTAATGACATTGCTGCTGAGATGATGTTAATTAGCCTCTGTTATCTTTCTGACTTACCTTCTCCCGAGCAAGTACTCAAAAAAGTTCTTGCGCAAAATACACAACAAAGGAATATGTGTAACATAGAGAGCACACAGCTAAAAAATTATGATTTTGATAAAATTCTGCAACTATTACGACAGAATAACCAAATTCATATTTACAAACAGCTATGTAGTAATCTACAATTA
Source organism: Prosapia bicincta (assembly GCA_036971475.1). Lineage (NCBI taxonomy): Eukaryota > Metazoa > Arthropoda > Insecta > Hemiptera > Cercopidae > Prosapia > Prosapia bicincta. The sequence continues at coordinate 377,104,628 of JBAIZL010000002.1, read as the reverse complement.
GTGGATTGCAAACCTGAATATTTAAAATTAAGAGCTGTATCTCAGCTAGGTAGTAACTTTTGTAATGCCTTAAAAAATTACTTAAATCAAGCTACTAAGAAAGAATGGGTGGTTACAGTTGATGCGGGTTATGTAAACAGGGAGGTAAGTTATGCACCTGCAGTCAAGGATATACTTGATACGATTAAGGGTGCAAAGGTGGTGAATATAGAAAATAAGGAGTAAGTTGTGGATTTTAGTCAGATAATGAAGCAAGCGCAAAAGATGCAAAAAAAGCTTGCAGAAGCTCAAGAAATATATATTGGAAAATAATTTTAAGGTATTTCTGGTGGCGGTAAGGTCTCTGTATTATTAGAAATTATAAAAATAGGCAGTTACAAAGTTAAAAAGGTAAACATAGAATTAGAGACTATGAGAAATGAGGGAAAAAATATAGTAGAAGATTTAGTAACAGCAGCGTTCAACGATGCCATTAAAAAGGCAGAGGAAGACATGGCAAATGCAACTTCTGATCTTGCAGGTATGATGGGTCTACTACCTGGATTTAAACTCCCTTTTTAAATTTTTCTACATTGTTAACTAGGCTTTTGGTACTAGTATCGTTTTATAAATGCACCTCAAAATCATCAAAAAAAAAAAACTGTAGCATTGAAGATGATACGTAGAGAGCAAAGAAATACTGGAATTAGAAAGAGAATATCACAAAATCAACCAAAAAGTCACATAATTGCATTTTCATTAATAATATCCTTACCTTCCCCATAGAAATTAGTTTAAATATCAAATATTTTGTGTTATTAAGTTAGTACTTGACTTAACTTTAGTTTTTACTTAAATTGATAAAGTCGAATTTTATTTGTTTAACTAGGGCAATTATGCATTATAAAAAGTTTTTTTCAGCAACCGCTGTAGTGACGTTGCTAAGTTTATCAAACGCTGCTTTTTCAGATCCTGTTGGTCCAATAGCTGATAGAAACTAGCTACTATATTCGCCTGCAATACAATGGTGAAGTTTTACCTTTCAAAACAGAAATTAAGGGTATTGACCATAAAAAAGGTGATGAATCTTTTGATCCTTTAAAAGCTTCTTTTATAGCCGGTGGTGGTGCATTCGGTTACAAAATGGACGACATCAGAGTGGACGTTGAGAGGCTATATTCCCAACTAAGCAAAAACAAAGTTGTTAAAGCAACATTTACACCAGATTTGGTAAAAGATTTATCAGTAGTGTCAGGGCTAGTTAACGTGTATTACGATGTAGCAATTGAAGATATGCCTATCACTTCTTATGTTGGTGTCGGTGTTGGTGCAGCATATCTCAGCAATCCTTTAAAGAGCCCCGTGGGAGATAACAAACATGGATTTGGTTTTGCTTATCAAGCAAAAGCTGGTGTTAGTTATGACATAACTCCAGAAATCAAACTCTTTGCTGGAGCTCGTTACTTTGGTTCTTATGGCGCCAGCTTTGATAAAAGTGAACAAGTAGTCAAAGCAGGTGGTGGAAAAGAAACAAAAGTCACTGGAAAAGCATACAAAGTTCTTTATAGCACTATTGGTGCAGAAGCTGGAGTAACGTTCAACTTCTAGTCTATCTCGCTTGCTCTTCTTGTTATGACCCGGTCTTATCCTTGAGGTAGCTGGTACTGGGACTTAGAGAAAATAAATGTGAATTCCAGTGTTTTGATGCACTGGAATGGCATTTTTTGCTACGGTTTACTTAGGTAGCATGCACTGGTAGCAAATGTTGAAGCCCGCAAGGTTTTCAATCAAGTGCAGGATGGTAAATTGAACTTTTTTCAAATAAAAACGAATTTTTGCTAGAAAGTCAATATTTTATATAGGCCTACATGAAGTTTTAATTTAAGTTCTTATGTTGATTCCAACAGCAAGCTTAAATATTAACAGCAGCACTAATTTTACGCAGTATATTGCTGAAGTGCGAAAATTTCCTATGCTTTCCCAAGAAGAGGAAGTGCGGTTAGCAAAAAATTGGCACCAATACAAGGACATTTCTTCCGCTCATAAATTGATTACCAGTCATTTGAATTTGGTAGTGAAAATCGCAATGAAGTTCAAAAACTATGGGCTGCTGCTGATGGACCTGATTATGGAAGGAAATATGGCTTTAATGCACGCAGTGAAAAAGTTCAATCCTGATTTAGGGTTCCGCTTTTCAACTTATGCAGTGTGGTGGATTGAAGCTTCAATAAAAGACTTCATATTGAAATCTTGGTCGTTTGTAAAAATAGGCACAAAGAAAGTTATTTTTTAGTTTGCGTAAAATAAAAAAAAGAATTTTACGATATACAAACAGAGAAACCTTAAACACTGAATAAATAAAAGCAATATCCAATGAACTTTCTGTATCTGAAGGAGATGCCATACAGATGAATTATCGTCTGGCTTGTAAGGATCAGTCACTAAACAATTGCATAAAGATAGGCGATGACTCCACAAAGGAACTACAAGATATGATTCCTTGTAACTCGGTGAGTCAGGAAGTAACTTACAAAAAATTATGAAGAGAAATAATTAAAAGAAACATTTCTAAATAATGCATTAGCAAACCTTAATGAAAGGTCAAGAGACATCTTTATGAGTAGATATTTGTCTGAAAATACTCAAACTCTAGATGAACTCAGTAAAATATATGGTGTTTCAAGAGAAAGAATAAGGCAGTTGGCTGAACAAGCAATGAGTAAAGTAAAACAACATATACAATCGGAGAGTTAAAGATTTGGCTTGCATGCGTAGTTTTTTTGTATTTTTAATACTTTTCTCAGTAGGCGCTTTCGCATCAGTTAGTGATGAACTATTAAAGGAAAAGTATAAAGATTGGCTTGTGTATACTGCATCAGAAGATAGGGAGAAAGTGTGTTACATCGTATCTTACCCTAAGAATCATTATACAATCAACCGTAAGCCAGATGTGATGGTCAGTTATGTTGACAAAAAAGCAGACGAGGTAAGCGTATCTTCTGGCTTTCAGTATGATAAGGAGCCGGTAGTTCTCAATATCGATAAAAAAGTTAAATATACAATACCTATAATCCAGGGAAAACTTGCGTGGGTAGAGCATACAAAAAGAGATCAAGATTTAATCCTCAAGATGAAGCAAGGATTATCAATGGTGGTTAATGGAAAAATAGAAACATCAACTATCGATGACACCTATTCCCTACTTGGCTTTTAAAAGGCATATAAAAAAATGCATGATTTGTGCCACGCGAAATAAACTATGCAAACAAAACTTGGTGAATTTTCCATTATATTTTTCAATCATTTTTTCTTCACCTGCATCCAAGTCATTAATTTTTAAAGTTTTACTGCTAAGCTCTTCATCACCAAAAATAAGTGCAACTTTAGCATTTGCTTGATTTGCTCTTTTCATTCGAGTTTTAAGTGTTCCACTATATTCTTGGATCACGTATAAACCACTTCTGTGTAACTCATTTGCAAATGTTAGAGCATATTCTTCAGCCTCCTTGCCAATAGGAACTAAGTAAATAGGTCTTTTTTCTTTTGCGGAATAGTTGATTAATTCCATTATGCGCTCAATCCCACCTGCAAATCCTATTGCTGGAGTGTGTTTTCCACCTACTGAAGATACTAGATTATCGTATCATCCTCCTGCAAAAACCGTCCTTTGCGCATCTAAGTCCTCTGTAACAAATTCAAATACTATGTGGCAATAATAGTCCAAACCTCGGACTAATTTATTGTTTACAGTATAAGGTATTTCAAGAATTGTTAATCCATTCAGAATTTGTTCAAAGAAATCCGAGGACTCTATCGTGTAATAATCACTGATTTTTGGTGCATCAGAGATTATTTCTTTATCTGTCTTGTCCTTGGAATCTAATAGCCTGAGTGGTTTTTTAGCTATTTTGGCTATTTTCTGATAGGCCATTTTGAAAGTTTTTAAAATATGAAATCAAGGCTTCTCTATTCTTGGTTATCGTTTCACTATCACCCAAAGAATTAATCTCTAGCCTTACGTTTTTGTTGATACCAAATTCAGTTAATAGATGCTGAGCAAGTGTAATCAATTCAATATCGGCTTTTGGATCTTCTATGCCGAAAGCTTAAAAATGTATCTGATGAAATTGCCTTTGCCTTCCCTTTTGCGGTCTCTCATAGCGGAATTCAGGTCTTGTTGAAAATAATTTTACCAGTGTTTGCAGTTTTTTTTCAATGAGTAGCCTGACGAAAGTTATGCTCTTTCCTCCTTTATCATTAAAGGTGTACATCTCTTTATTGATGATGTCTGAGCTATCACCTAAAGTCTCCGTAAAAACTTCTGTATTTTCAAATATCGGAGTTTGGGCAGGCAAAAACCATATAGACTTGAGATTTGGTTCGCTATTTGTTCTATGTATTTAAACTTGTACCATTCATCAAACAGGAGATCTTTTGTTCCTCTAACTGTTTGAGTGGTCATAATATAGTCTCTATACCTTAAATTTCCGGTATATGATAGCACAGCATATTTTGCACTCCCTGTTTGAGGGTAATTGCAGCACTTGGACATCCAGAGCAAGCTCCTTGCAGCGCAACATAAGCTATCCCGTCTTTATAGCCACGAAATTTGATATCACCACCATCCTGAGCAACTGCAGGTTTGATATAACTTTCCATCAATTCTTTTATTCTACTTTTACTATATACCAATTAACTCCATCCGATTTTATTACTGAAATAAAATCATGACCGAAAAACACTCTTATTACATGTTCTATCTGAAAAAGGTTTACTGCTAGTTAAGAATTATTTATTTCATCCATATTTGAAAAATCAGCCGTTTCCCTTTCATTTAGAATTGCAAACCCAGGAAGAAACTTCAGCGTGTTTGGATTTGGTGTTTCTTCAATTTGAATGAACATGTTATATATCATACTATAATTGTTACTATTTAATCATAAAATGATAAAAAAATATACATTTGGTAGAAGTCATGCTAAAAATTACACTGGTGATAATATGTCCAAAGGTGAGGCCCTAAAAATACTGGGGCTAAATCCTGATGCAAGTCAGGACGAAATCAACAGAGCATATTAAAATTTAATGAAATTAGTTCATCCGGATAAAGGAGGTCGGAATACTTTGCACAAAAATTAAATGCAGCAAGTGATAGGTTGCTGAGGAAGTGAGTTTTAATTATATTGTTGCCTTATAGAGAACATCTTTCAAAACGGATCTCCTTCGTTTATTACTTACCAATTGGATAATCATCAGTGAAACAAGCATCGCAATATTGGGGTGTTATGTTATTACGCTTCTCTTCCTTAACGGCGTGATATAGTCCATCAATGCTTAAGAAGGTCAAGCTATTCACTCCTATACTTGTCTCTATTTCCTCTGCGGACCGATTTGCAGCAATTAAATCCTTGCGCTGTGGCGCGTCAATTCCATAAAAACAAGAGTACTTGATTGGTGGACTTGAAATTTTTAGGTGAATTTTTTTTACTCCTGCAACTTTTAGCCTGACTATTATGCTTCTGAGCGTACTACCACGTACTATACTGTCATCTATTAAATCTACGTGTTTACCCTTTAAAATGTGCTTATTAGCATTAAATTTTAATTTTATTCTAACCTTACGCACTTCAGTGGTTGGTTGTATAAAGGTTCTTTCTATATAGTGATTACGAATTACCCCCAGTTCCATAGGTAACCCTGAATTTTTTGCATACCCAATAGCTGCAGGTATTCCATCATCAGGTATTAGTACAATCATGTCCTCATTCCTTTTTGGTGGACTCTCCTCTGCAAGCGTTCTTCCTATTTCTTTTCTTATATCATATATAGACTTATTCTCCATTATGCTATCTGGTCGTGAAAAATAAACGTATTCAAAAATATAAAAGCTCGATTTCTGCTGCACAAAAGGAAACGTTGAAGCTAAGTTACATATCGATCAGTAGTGACTAGCTCACCTGGTTTTATTTCTCTTACAAACTCTGCATTTATTATATCAAAAGCACAAGTCTCAGAAGTAGGAAGTGGGTTACTTCAGCACAGCCACCCCTAACTCGGCCGCTACGTAACCTAGGACTGTAGGGGTAGTTTCGGATGACGTAGGGGGTTGACGCCTACCTGATGCTGGCCTTAGGGGTGATTTTGACCGCGTCTAGAGGGGTAGGGGGTAGTTTTTCGAAAAAAATTTTATTTTAACCTAACTCGGCCGCTACGTAACCTAAGACTATAGGGGTGGTTTTGGATGATGCAAGCGGACGTCCCGGCCCCGACCCCAGACCAAGGGGTCGTTTTGACCATGCCTAGAGGGGCAGGGGGCGGTAAAATGGAAAAAACTAATTCCAACCAGCTAACCTAAGCTAGCCAAAATGGATCCAACCCAACCAACCCCAAGGTGCATGGGACATCTCATCTACGTTTAGGACCATCCCCGGGGGTTGGCATGGACGAAGGCAGCCCTGAAAGACCTTGATCATAGACAATGGTGCCCTTTTGGCTACGTTTAGATGTAGTTATTGGAAAACCTCGCTAGCCAAATTGTATCTAACCTAACATACTCCTAATAACAAGGGCGACCTTAGCTACGTTCAGGACCACCCCATGGACGAAGGGGCCTATGATTGGCGTTGATCATAGACTATGGGGTAACTACGTCTAGAGTGTATAATCGACTAACCTAAGCCAGCCAAAATGTATCTAACCTACCCTTAGTAGATTGGGCGATGTCAGCAACGAACAGGAGCATCCCTGGGGGATGTTATGGACGAAAGGCGGCTCTGAATGACCTTGAGCATGGAACCGGGGCCTAATTGACTACGTCTAGAGGTGGTTATTGGAAAAAAACATAATCAGGCAAGCCTATGACGTAACAACCTACCCCACGGACAGCCTCAGGATCCGCCCCTGAGGTGGCTACCGGCGTGGGGTTATCTTGTGGAAAGATTTTATATATCTGATGATGTATCTGCGCTCGAATTATCCCAGGGCCCACCCTGAACGGTATAACCCAGGCAACGAGGGCCACAGGTTGATTGCTAAACAAAACAGTGGGCTATGATCCATGACTAGCTAGCGCCCCGCGCTACAGATTAACTAAAAACATATAGAGTTATCTAGTATGGCCCACCTTTTAGAGGCGAAACAGTGTAACAAAGCCTTATAGCCTGAATGAACAAGCTTAACCTACATGTGCAACCATGCAGAGATAACGCATAGAACCGCAAAGACACCTGGTGACCGTTATAACCGCACAGCTGTGTTGTTGTGAAACAAGGCGATTGTAATTGTGTCAACAAACGTATCGATTTATTATGCATGCTAGTAAAGTAAACAAATAGCTTCGGAAGAGTCAATTCAAGAGGGGTGGACGAGTCCATTCGAGATGGACCGATCTCTATTAATCTCGGCGGGAGATCCCATTTGGTATGGAGGGGCAGGCGTTTATGAAGTATAAATCTCATCGCGAAAAACATTACTTGCTATACAGCTTTGGAAGAAGAAACATTCTGGTAAGCTATCTTGTTTTTACTTGTTCTCGTGGGAAATCTGTAGCCTATATTAAAGCAATCGCTATTCATTGCGACTTGTGAGTCGAATAACTCGTATAATCTAATATCATTGTTGATCTGAATATTTATGAAAACAAATTAATCACAATATTTTAATAATTATCTAGCAAATACGAGTATTATCAAACAACTAGATTTAATTTTAAATTGTTCAACATATACCATTGTCAATCTTAGTAATCTTATTCTAGTTATTTTCTCAAAACTATTTCACATAGAATCAATTTGAATATATCTGTGTTAAGTTAAGATCTATTATAGTGAATTATATCTGTAAAATGGCCGTTCGTGTTGTATCAACGGAACAGACATATGTACGAAAATTCCGTTTGAACGGTACTAGAGTGACATTCAACTTTAACCCCGTACCCGCGGCGGTATACGAGCTGATGTGGGTTAGACGAGGGCTAGAGGAAATCTTGGAGACTATGAAGAACAACGCCACCGAAGACATACAACTGGGCTTTACCATGCAGAGCTTAAATCTCCGAAACCACGCCCCTGGATATATTGCATTTAGAGCTGCCTCTGCGACAACTGTGGACGCCCTGTTTAACATCCTCGGCTCAATAATCCAGAGCAATGCAAATACATTTAAAGCCGACGACACCTTCAGAGTGACCTGTACAAAGGTCAAAGTACCTGTAGGGCGTGGGCGTGCAAGACCCGGACTGTATAATAACTTCATAGAAGAATCGCACCGAAGAAGAGGAATTGTTACGATTAAAAACACAGACAACCTCTGTTTACCCCGTGCTCTGGTTGTAGCTATAGCGTATGCGTCAAGAGACCCAGAGTACAAGCTTGTGTGTATGGACAGATGCAAACGTCAAACCAACAGAGCAAACCAGCTAATGACTGACGCCGGGGTACAGATAGGAGACGGCGGTGCAGGCATTCGAGAGTTGCAACAGTTTCAGGATTTACTCACCGATTATAAGATTACCGTTTACAATTACGGCAGCAAAGGTCGTGATATTTACTTTGAAGGCGACGTTCAGAACCCCAAGCACAAGCTAAACTTGTTATATCACGCCAACCACTTCAATGTTGTTACAAGTCTGACAGGTGCGTTCGCTTGTGTTTACTATTGCGAATTGTGTCATGTTCCATACAACGAGCGCCTGCACCATAGATGCTCCGCCCAATGCAACTCTTGCAAGAGGACCCCGCCGTGTGTGCTTGAAGACGAAGGCATCCTGTGTGGCGACTGCAATAGACAGTTTCAAAATAGAGCATGCTTTAAGGCGCACATGAAAAGCGTATGCCAGGCTATAAGAAAGTGCCCAGACTGTAATAGATACATTCTAACGAAAAAAAGAAAAGCTCCTCACGTGTGCGGCGAGAACTATTGTAAAGTGTGTAAGGAATACATGCCTGCAGGCCATCTGTGCTACATGAGAATTGATACACGTCGCCCGCAATCAACCAACTTCCTGTTTGTCTTCTTTGATCTTGAAACTCGACAAGACGAGGTTATTAACGACGCTCGTGTGCATCGAGTCAACCTGTGCGTAGCCCAGCAATACTGTTGGATGTGTATGAAGGAAGGCGGCGCCTGCCTACAGTGCACGGATAGAACCAGAGTGTTCAGAGAGGATCCCGTCAACGGGTTCATGGCGTACCTAATGGAAGTGCGAAAGGCGTACAAAAAGGTGATTGTAATCGCTCACAACGGCCAGGCCTTTGACTTCCAGTTTATCCTAAAGTACGTAATAGAAGAGACACAATTCACACCCGAACTGATTATGCGAGGTACCAAGGTCATCCTCATGGCGATTGATAATACAAAGTTCATCGATTCTCTCAACTGCATGCCTATGGCTCTATCAAAACTGCCTAAAGCTTTCGATCTGCCTCCGGAAAAGAAAAAGGGATATTTTCCGCACCTCTTCAACACCCTGGCAAACCAATCCTATGTAGGCCCCATGCCTGCCAAAGAGTACTACTGCCCCGATTCTATGTTTGACAAGAATCACGAAGAGTTCTCACGATGGCACGACGAGCAGGTGCGCAACGAGTACGTCTTTGACTTTCAAAAGGAGATATTCGAGTACTGCCTATCGGACGTGGAGATCCTGGCACAGGCGTGCCTGAAATTCAGGGCCTGTTTCCTACAAGAGTGCAATGTTGATCCGTTTCTGGAGGCGGTGACTATCGCCAGCGCATGTAACTTGGCATTTAGAAGAAATTTTCTGAAACCAAACACCATAGCCATACTTCCGAAGGCTGGCTACCGCCTGGCCGATAAACAATCGTATATCGCTCTGCAATGGTTGTTGTGGCTCGAAACAGAGGGCAACCTGCGAATAAGTCATGCGGGTAACGGCCGAGAGATGAAGGTCGACGGCTTAAAGGTCGACGGGCTGTGCATAGAGACAAATACGGTGTACGAGTTCCAAGGATGCTGGTTCCACGGCTGCCCCAAGTGCTTCCCCAACGGACGTGACGCTGCCCTGGAGGACGATCCGGCGGACACGCACAACGCACGCCTCGAAAGGACAAGAGCCAAATCTCACTGGCCGGCTACCAGGTCGTCGAGATGTGGGAGTGTGTATTTAGGCAGCAGAAGAAAAACGACAAGTCCATGGATTACCTCGACAACCACCCCGTCCTCAACGCAGCGCCTCTCAACCCCCGCCACGCATTCTTCGGCGGCAGGACGGGGAATATAAAGACCTACTGCGCCGCTAAAGAGGATGAAACCATCCAGTACGCCGACGTGTGTTCCCTCTACCCGTGGGTATGCAAGTATGGAAAATACCCGATTGGACATCCAAAGCTGGCCGTCGGCAATGACTAATGCAGGAAACTGGGGATGAGCGCCGAAGGGTTGCTCAAGTGCACAATTCTGCCGCCTACATCGCTCTACCACCCAGTATTGCCGCTAAAGATGAATAACAAGTTGATGTTTTACTATGTCGGACATGCGGCGAAACTCTCAATCCCGACGATTGCGATCATACGGTGGACGAGCGGGCTCTGACGGGCACATGGACCATGGACGAGATACGCAAGGCTGTAGTGAAGGGCTATGTTGTTGTGGAAATGCACGAGATGTGGCAGTACGAGATGGCTTCAGGGAACGACGGCCTGTTTAAGGATTTTATCAATAAATTTCTAAAGATGAAACAAGAAGCGTCGGGCTACCCCGGTTGGTGCAAAACTGAAGAAGACAGGGCAAAGTATGTGGAGGATTATTACATCAACGAGGGTGTCCGTTTGGATCAAACAAAGATCGCCAAAAACGAAGGATCCCGCTCACTGGCCAAACTAATGTTGAACTCGTTTTGGGGAAAATTCGGACAGAGGGAGAATCAGACTAAAACGTCGATTATCAGGGAGCCTCAGGAACTGTTCAAAATGCTGCAGAGCCCATCCATTGACGTCAATCACATTCAGGAAGTAAACGAAGACGTTTTGGTTGTGAATTGGCAGTTTGCGGATGACGTTTGCGAAATACTACCCACTGTCAACGTTGTGCTGGCCGTCTACACCACCGCCCACGCCCGGCTAAAGCTTTACGAATATATGGACGCTCTCGGCCCACAACTTATCTACAAGGATACAGACAGCGTGGTATACCTTCATAGGGAGGGATTGCCAAGAGTGGTGACTGGAGATTATTTAGGCCAGATGACTGACGAGCTCTCGGAATACGGCCATGGTTCCTACATTACCGAATTCGTCTCTGGAGGTCCTAAAGTCTACGCCTACAAAGTATGGTCTACAAATAAAAACAAACATGTGACCGTGTGCAAGGTCAAAGGATTGACTCTGAATCTCGGCACATCAGCCTCGGTCAATTTTGAATCGATGAAACGGATGGTTTTGGAGGGTAGCGATCCTAGAGTAACCACCAGTGATAGGATACGTCGCACAGAGGATCGTGACGTCATCACCACGTCTGAAAGTAAAATATTCAGGTTAACTGGTGCAAAGAGGAAGTTGGACGAGGACGACGGATACAACACACTGCCTTACGGTTACAAACGTCCTCGCATGAGCGAATAGCTATGCACTGTAAATATTCAACTTGACAAACGCTAATAGATTAATATGTATTAAATCTGTAAAGTGGTTAGATAAACATATTGTATTTCAGCCTAACAAAAGCTAGATTATATATAGGTATTATTTATACACATTGATTACTGTCTTGTATAAACAGTCTGCTTAACAGACGCTAGATTATATATTTATAAGTGTTAAATATGCACATTGATTATCTATATATTGTATAAATATTCAACTAGATTATATATAAGTAATAATTATGCACAATGATTTGCTATGTTTTCTATAAATATTTAACAGACGCAAGATTATTAAGTATGCACAATGATTACTGTCTTGTATAAATAGTCTGCTTAACAGACGCTAGATTGATAAGTATGTACAATGATTAGCTATGTATTGTATAAATATGTAACAGATGCTAGATTAGCTATGTATCGTTTTCTATAAATATTCAGATTAACCATAAATATATGCACAATGATTAGCTATGTTTTCTATAAATATTCAGACTAACCAACTTATGGCTACAAAATTCCACGAATGAGTAAACAATATGAATAGCTGACGAATGTTGATTTTTTCACACACACATATGTTTTTGTAAAGTAATTTGACCCCCCTGCTTGACGGGTGATGTGCACGAGACGAATGAAAGCCCACTGGCGCGACTCTGCGTAGCCCGTAAGGTTGTATGCATCCCCTCTGGAGTGGCCGTAAAGGTTCGTAAGGGTGAATGTACTTGTCAAGCAGGAGGGTTGAACGGAGGCATCATTTTGATTTTGGAGGATGTCACGTGGAGTAGGCGGGTTTGGGGCCTCTCCTTTCCCCCTTCGGGGGATATTTGTGTGAACAAAGTATAGACAACATTATTGCAATAACCTTTGTGTTATATATTTTATACTTGTAATCATTTATTTGAAGCACCTGTTATATTGCCAATATTGTAAAACATACAGATTTAGAATTTTAGACTTTACAGAGACCTGGGAATACTATCAATAGCTTCTCAGACGATATTATCTATGACTTTGCTGTGTTTTGCCCTAATCAGTTTATATTTTTGTTAGATTTAGCATTAGACCTATGACATGAGTTAAATTTAGCCTAAATTATACACTTTACAGAAACATTGTCATTAAGAGGTAGTGTTAAACTAGTCTAGAGGCTGAGTTGATGTATTAATTACCTAGATATGTCTAAACTTTTAATTGTGTATAAAGCAATTGTAATTAGATTTAAGATTGAATGTTTAGTTTTGTACATTGTTCAGATCATAATGTTATTGTAATTATAACTTTCTATTGTCTAATGACTATTACTAATTACCTTATCCTGTGTTGACCTTTGCATTAAGTGCAAGCACATGTAAACATAGTCGCTTGAAGGAACACACTACATTAGGCTCAGCTAGAGGATGTCCACACTCTTGAAGGTTCAATGCACACCCATTGAGAAATTGTTAAATGACTAGCGTCAGAACATGATCATAGGCACTGGTATGTAACTGCCCTGTAGATAACAAATATAGGTGGCAAGTTAATCCTATACAGATGACTGTCCAACATATTGTTAGACGCCGTCTTGACCGACATTGTGTTTGACGTCATTTGCTGCGGTTATGTCCAGAGTGTGCTATTGCGGTCGTAACAATATTACTGTAAAGGTTTTAAACAAGCATTTATTTGTCGAGCTGTGTGTATGATCTACACCTGCAATGAAGCGTAATAACACTGTTTATTGACTTGTAGGCCTATGTACCGTATCATACATATTGGTTTAATACAGAATGTGTGTAGATTTACAGGTATTTCGACCTAACACAGTATGTATGCCTATGTAGGTTAACACCCATATATACTTAATACAGGTTCACGTGCATATTGGCTAAACACAATCTGTAGGCTAATATAGGGTAACATAGATATTGGATTAATACAGAGAGAGAATGTAGGTGTCCTTGCTTACTAGCTTGTTGCGTAACATACATAAGGGTTTAATACAGGATGTATACTATTGTGTTAGGTTATTGATTGGTAGTTGTTTTACCACTCCAAGGTAGCTTTACCTAAGGCCTGGGTGGCTTTACCTGAGGTCTGGCGTCGAGCATGAGGCTCTACCTCTCGGATACTACGAGATAAACCATAGTCAATCGGATACTGTTTGTTAAACCCAAGTCAGGCTATGCAACAGGTACTATTTAATAACCATTAGCCATACTATTATGTGTTAGTTTGTAATCAACCTACTCATGTGATAATCATAGTCAAGCTATACTTTGGATACTGTTTGTTAGGCCCTAGTCAGACCGTGCATTTTATATTATGTGTTAACTTGTATTTAAACTTCTCATCGGATACGATGTGTTTACCTCTACATACGGTACCGCCCGCCTTGCTGTAATCAACAGTCGTGGTTGTGACGTAATTATGGATCAGTCCAACTTGCTTGGACTCGTCCACTCACCTCTCAAATGGACTCTTCCACAGCTATGTATAAAACATTATATACAGGTGGAGATATAGTGTTTTTGCATAGTCTGTGTTTAGAGTGATCTGTGTGTGTGTGTTTGCCAGTAAGTAGTAAAAATGTCATCATCAGTGTCGGCAAAGTTTTCAGCTTTAAACTCTGTAGATTCTGTGCCTATACGCGATCTAAAGATAGGCAAGGCATTTAAAATTGTAAATGCGCGTTTTGTCGAAGCAAAGTATGGTACCTCCGTACTTGTAGACTTACAGGTAGATGATGAAGACAGACGCGCTGTCTTTCTTCCAAAGCGTTACGCTACGGCGTTGACTGTGGAAGATTTGAGCTCTATATTGGGCAAATCTTTAACTGTTATCAAACATGTAGGCCAGACCGTGAATTTGGCCATTACAGAGTAATATTATTCATTAGCACGTTTCAGCATGTTTAATTTTTTTTTTAATTTTACAGTGTCTCTATCTTTGTTTAATCTATGCGCTATTGAGGTCTGCGCGTGCGTACAGAACAGAAATTATATAGACAGTTTGGACTTACCTGTATCTGTAAAGCAAGCGTTGATAAAATCTTTTAAAGACTATGTATTGATGAAGCCCTGTGATACATCTGAATCTTTATCTATAGATTTCAATAATTTAGACTTTTCAGTATTGTTATGGTTGAAGAACCACCGTGGCGCTGTAACTATGTATGCCTACGAGAGGACATTTGTCAAATTTATTAGATTTCACTACACAGGTCTGTCTAATAATATTTGCCGAGAGTGTTTGAGTAACTTTGTGCTCCGTCGGGCAGATAGTTTCGACATCACAAGAGCCGGTTACACATACTCTATAGCTGAGGTGGACGGCTTCGAATTTATTGGAGACTCTGATAACTGGTGCGATATCTGTTTAAGCCCGTTATTTAAATTATACAGTTTTGAAGACTTTCTGCAATCAACCCAGGAGGAGAGCTATACTTTGATCAACTATTGTGATCCGTTAATCTGCAGGCCATACATTCACGAGAGATGGCGTCACAACAACCTATAAACACTCGCATTGTAAGTAACTAGTCTTTTTTCAAAGTATGTTAAGTCTAGATGACACAATAGGTGTTTATTTATAGGAGAGATTATTTTCAAACTTCATTTTTTCGAATTATCTGAAGCCTAGATCACACACACTATATTGAATGAATGGTAGTTTATTTTGGATATATTATATGTTAATGTAGATTATTTTCAAATTATGTAAAGCCTAGATCACACTTCATATTGAATGAATGGTAGTCTGTTTTCAATAGCGTTTTATATATATATTGGACATGGGGTAGTGTCAATTCTTTTTCAAATTATCTGAAGCCTAGATCATAGAATATATTGAGTGAATGGTAGTTTATTTTCATTAGCGTTTAATATATATTTTTTAATTGAGGCTTATTTTGGACAGGAGTTATTATGTGTTAATGTCAGGTCTTTTTCGAGTTGTCTTTTCAATAGATTCTTTTTCATTTTTTGTAGACGTACACTACGCTTTCAGATTCTTCACTAACCTATTCGTCATCCTATTCACCTCTACTACTACCTAGGGGCTCGTCTCCAAGAGATTTACCTACCCGTCCGCCTGGCATTGATACGGACAGCGATGAGGAAGACCATAGACCCTGCTATAGTTCTGATGATTCGTTTTCGTTTCGCCTGCACGATTTCCTGATGGTTTCTCATCCACCGAGGGACCCGCCTTCACCCCGCACATGCATACAGACGCTGGATTACACTTTAATGCAGCTCCAGCTGGCTATTAGGGATCTGCGGACGGCTGCCTCAAAATCTTACTACAAGACAAGCCGGACCTTTGCGTATAACGTTTGGGGCATGACGAGACGATTCCTACAGGATATTGTGGTGTCGGGAGACTACACTGTCCAGCGTACCAATAATGTAGGTAGATTTTCATATTATTTCAATTGGCTTTTCTTTCAGGCTATCTGGACCGATTTACTAATCATATTGTTCCTTACAGGATTTGTATATGCATATACAGTTGTTACTGATTGACTTTTTTTTTTGCCTTCAGCCACGACCGGCGGAGTTTGGCTTATGCATTATATGTTGTGAGAACCCTCGCAACGCTGTTGCCACACCATGCGGACATGTCTTTTGCTTAACCTGTCTCTCAAGATGTTTTCGCTGCCCACATTGCAGATCTCGGATCATCGATACATTTAAATTATATTTGTAATATTGAGGAACAATTTATATCTATGCACTGTAAAATTATTTTTATATGTTTGTTTAATATATCATCATGCTGAATATACTTATTGTATATATTATTTCATATACCTACCCTTTTCGGATCCTTATATCCTTGGCCTTATCCAAAATTATATGTTTTTACTGCTCTTATATTGCTAAACCACTCTGTTGAATAGATAGTTAGGTTCGTTTTATAGCATATATTTATTCATGTTATGTGATAGACCTCGTTATTAGTGTTTCTCCATAGACCATTATATCTAAGCCTATTTACAATTGTAGAATATATCCATAAAATCTATCTGTTTACTTAAACTATATCAGCCCACATTTATGTATACCTAATACGATTATATTTAGACACAATCCTGGCTGTAGGGTGTATACATAGATGACTTTTTATTATATATGTACGCCTTGGTATGACGATATTACATAGTATATCGATGCAGTATTCAAAACGACATAGCCGTGCGGGTTTTAGGCTAGCTATAGCGGTCACCGGTTGTCATTGCGGTTTTAAGATATTGCGTTATCGCTGTCTGTACACGTCTGGCACACGGTCAGGCGTCTTCCTATATAAGGCTTAGTCGCAATGTTTATTATTTTGTAGCATAGACAAAATTTGAGTTTGGCAATCATCACCCTTTGCCCCGTATCGGTTATATCATTATAGCGGTGGGCCTACCGCCCAGAGTCGTTCGAGCGCAGATACATCATCAGATATATAAAATCTTTCCACAAGATAACCCCACGCCGGTAGCCACCTCAGGGGCGGATCCTGAGGCTGTCCGTGGGGTAGGTTGTTACGTCATAGGCTTGCCTGATTAGGTTTTTTTCCAATAACCACCTCTAGACGTAGTCAATTAGGCCCCGGTTCCATGCTCAAGGTCATTCAGAGCCGCCTTTCGTCCATAACATCCCCCAGGGATGCTCCTGTTCGTTGCTGACATCGCCCAATCTACTAAGGGTAGGTTAGATACATTTTGGCTGGCTTAGGTTAGTCGATTATACACTCTAGACGTAGTTACCCCATAGTCTATGATCAACGCCAATCATAGGCCCCTTCGTCCATGGGGTGGTCCTGAACGTAGCTAAGGTCGCCCTTGTTATTAGGAGTATGTTAGGTTAGATACAATTTGGCTAGCGAGGTTTTCCAATAACTACATCTAAACGTAGCCAAAAGGGCACCATTGTCTATGATCAAGGTCTTTCAGGGCTGCCTTCGTCCATGCCAACCCCCGGGGATGGTCCTAAACGTAGATGAGATGTCCCATGCACCTTGGGGTTGGTTGGGTTGGATCCATTTTGGCTAGCTTAGGTTAGCTGGTTGGAATTAGTTTTTTCCATTTTACCGCCCCCTGCCCCTCTAGGCATGGTCAAAACGACCCCTTGGTCTGGGGTCGGGGCCGGGACGTCCGCTTGCATCATCCAAAACCACCCCTATAGTCCTAGGTTACGTAGCGGCCGAGTTAGGTTAAAATAAAATTTTTTTCGAAAAACTACCCCCTACCCCTCTAGACGCGGTCGAAATCACCCCTAAGGCCAGCATCAGGTAGGCGTCAACCCCTACGTCATCCGAAACTACCCCTACAGTCCTAGGTTACGTAGCGGCCGAGTTAGGGGTGGCTGTGCTGAAGTAACCCACTTCCTACTCTCAGATGTAAGCACGTAAGAACCGTTATCTTTCCTAAAACAAGAGGTATGGTTCCTGCTGGATCGCGCACCCCAATAATCACTTCTTGGTTGATTGTAACAAAAGAATAAGCTCCTTCTATTTATCTTAATGCATATATAAAGCTCTCTAGAAAGCTGCTTTCTGTACTGGTTTCCACCAAACGTACTACCACTTCTGTATCAATATCTGATTAGAAAACACATCGCTGTTTAATTAACCACTCGCGTATTGGAGAAATTTTAATTAAATTACCATTATGCGCTATAGAAAAATCTCCAAACTTACTGCTTTTGCCAAACATGGGTTGTGCCACGGATTTACTGCCACTTATTGAGTATCGAACGTGGCCTATTGCATAATCTCCAGGCAGGGATTTTTTTTATTTCATCTATGTCATCGAGCACGCCGCTCACTTGACCATGAAAGTGATAAGAATACAACTTACCGTTGCTACTTGTCGCTATACCAAAGGATTCTTGGCCTCTGTGTTGCAAAGCATGAAGGCCTAGTATAGAGTCAAAAGCAGCATCTTTATTGCACCTTATACCAAATACTCCGCACTCTTCGCGCATTTCGTTAAGCATAAAAACTATTCAGCAAAGTTTAATTCTACTTTAGCGCGGGTATAGAACAAGCATTTTATTTCTTTTCAAAACTCAGTTTTTCACAGCAATTTTGACACACAACTGTGCGAACTTGTGATTTGAAAAACGAGACTAAAATACCACTTGAAAAACCAAGCCAATGCCATTACCATGTTATACAAGGGTATTTCTGACTCAAAATTAATCAATAACAAAAATTCAGTAAAAAACTTAGGGATTTATTGGCCGACTACAGAAAATTATTGGGGCTGCACATCTTTTGCATTTTTTCACATGCAACCAAATCGCGCTTAAACCAAGAGTCAGTACATTATTACAGCGCCAATTTACATTAATAGAGTGTCAAAACTGGCTACTGGGGTTATTTTTGCCTTTTTCTCATTTGGTAATTTTTTTAATATTTGTAGCTAGTGTAATTTAAGAGCATGTGAAGGGTGTCATTCCAGCGCGTGATGCTGGAATGACAAAAAAAGGATACATGGATGACATCGTCATAAAGTGAAATGGAAATCCCAGTTAGCGTCTACAGCACCTTATACTTTAAGTTCCTTATCTGGTTCCGCTGCTATATTAAGCTATATCTTCAATATTTTATCATCCGCACACTCATCGTGTTCAATCTCAACTGTGGAATGTGAAATTTCGAACCTATTTAATAGCATTTTCTTTATCTCATACAAAATGTCCGTGTGTTGTGTATTTTGCTTTACCTTGGAGTGCATAGTAATTATAAAATAATTATCAGATAGTGACCACGCGTGTATGTGATGCACATCTATCATCTCGGGCAGTTCAGATACTTTTTATCTCCTCAGTAGATATACCTTCTGGTGTACCTTCAAGGAGTATATGGCGAGAATTCTTGAGAATTTTGTAGCCACTGTTTAGAATTATTACGCTGACAAATACTGACAGAATAGGATCTACTATTTGCAATCGAGTAAACATGATAATTATAGATGCAAGTATGGCAGCTACAGAACCTAAAATATCTCCTATTACATGTAATACGGCACTTTTTATGTTTAATTGCTTTCGCACTTGCTGTGTAATACGAAAAAGACTATGATATTAGCAATCAGCCCAAGTGTGGCAATCATTAACATTATTTTCCACTCGACGTTGACTGGAAAAACAAATCTCTTTATTGACTCAATTATGATGATTACTGCAATGAGGAATAGAGTTAAACCATTGACAAATGCTGCAATTATCTGCAGTCTGTGGTATCCGTATGATCTTTGCAGATCAGATTTCTTAGCTGAGAATTTGTGTGCTATCCAGCTTAAAACTAAGGCAAAAAGGTCAGTAAGCATATGCCCTGCATCTGACAATAGAGCAAGCGAATGCGAAATTATTCCACCTACTATTTCCATAAACATCGTTACTGCAACTATTATTATGGGATAAATTAAGCGCTTAGACTCTGCTGCTGAGTGTTTACCGTTATGCACTGCTGTCATAGACAATCCCTTTGTGGACAAAAATGGGTAACACTGGGGTCGAACCAGTGACCTCTTGCACGTCAAGCAAGTGCTCTACCAACTGAGCTAGTTACCCATTGCGGCTTTAGTATAGTGCTTCAGTAGGAAAAAAGTCATCAATTTGCTTTTAAATCTTGTCCAAAATGGTTCCAAAAATCTAGCCGTGTAAAACTTCACCTGTGATTTTACATATTAAATTAATTATTTATATTTTTTTTTACTAAGGTGTAAATTATGCTGACATGGAAATTTACGATTTCTTTAGGGAGATCACGTTAAGATTGAAACATGTGTTTAATGATTAAATATGAAATGGAGGACAAAATGTCTGATTATACATCAAAACAAAATAGTGGAACTAGAGTCTTAAGAGACGAATTACAAACCACAGTTAGAGTCAGAGCAAATGACGATCAATCTGCTGAAGACGTAAAGATCACGAATGACCATGCCTTTTATAAATTAATTTGTGAAAAACGAGCTCAAGGTGATTTTTCAGTGGGGCAGTTTGATTCACTATACTATGACGTCTCTGAGAAGATGATAAAAAACCTTTTACTATTAAAGAAATAAATGACTTCTTCAGAGAAAAGGGCATTCCTTCATTTACGGTAGATGAGCTACTTACTCTTGTGCCAAAAGACGACAGAGAATGTTAAGTAAATTACGAAACAAATTCAGCAAGAAATCATGATCACGGGTATGTGGCTGATGAAGTTAATATTACAGCTTCATATATAAAGGCGGATTCAGTCAGCCATGAAGATTACCAAAACTACATTATGGATTCGGATGCATACTATAAATTCATACAAAACAAGGTTAACGGGGGAAATTTTAGAAGTTGGGTGTTGAAGAACCTTGATGGATCAAGGCCAAGCTAAGACAGTATGAGAGAATATTTGGAAAATAGTCCAAATATTGACGATCAGGAGCTCAAAGCTTGGCTAAGAGATAATACAGGAGGAAATCTCAAGGAGTTGCTTAGTGATCCGGCAAATAAAGGGTATACAGATGTGGAATACAACGTGTTATACGAGAAAATCTCTGAAGAACTTGTGCACACTAGTATGAGTATTGATTAAATTAGGGAGATATATAATAAATATGGTATAACACCTCCAACAGAGAGTGAATTTGAAGGGCTGAAGACAGTGCAGGAAGAAACAAGATCCAGCGAATATTATGAGCAAAAAACAGGTTTAATATTTCAGGGGAGAATAAATCTGAAAGTTACTGATGAGGATAATGCTGATAGTGAGTTTAATGTGAACGTTGATCTATTTCAAAATAAAAATTTTGAGGATCTTACTGATAAAGACAGTGATGGTATTATCAATAATAAAGGTATTCTCAAATAATTAGAAGACACTGTAAAAACGTTCAATGAAGTCTTTGGAACAAAGAAAGATAACAATCCGTTTCTAGAACATGGGAACATTGCTAACTTCAGGCTATTCTTTTTTGAAAATCAGGAAAGCTACCAAACATATTCAAGTGGCGGTCATAAAGTTCACATACCAGGTGGTGGTGTGGCACAATCTTCTTACAATAACTATATTACCAACATGTATTCTCACGCTGGAAACGCTAGAACTAATGGTGATTATAATCATGATGGAAAAGTCGCCCATAATGATTATAATTCTGTTATCAAGCACGAGATTGTTCATGCGCTGACATTCTACTTAACTTCTAAGTTAGATCTTGGCAAAGTTTTAATGGAAGGCTTAGCAGAGTACGTAACGCACTTAACAGAAGGAAAAGAGCCGGCTGATTTTGCAAAACTTGTTGGCGAGGAATACAAGCAACGTACGTTAAAGGAGATAATTAAAACCACTTATAAGACGGGAGATATGGCTCCTTATGAGGCAGGTGCAGCAGTTATTGCATATATCGAAGAGAGTTACCCAAAATTTCATTGATAATTTGCTTTATGCAGCAACGGAAGATAGGAAAACTCTGAATGGTCGTTTTTACTTCAAGGAGATGATGAAAAAATCTACCAAAGCGAAGCATAAAAAATTCAGAAAGGAGAAGGGTTTTCTAATTGGGTAAAAACCCATTCAAGTGCTGAAGATAGCACCAGCCATGCTCAATCTGAGTCACAAGCAGTAGGTAGCGAAGAAGACGAAGCGCAGTCTGACAGTTCACAAGAACAAGTAAGTGAGGATAGAGCTGAAGTCCAGCTTATTGGTTCATTCCGTGGTTTAGAAACGCCCAAAAAACCAGCAATGAACGTACAAAATGAAGAACAGGAACAAGTAGTATTGAAAGATACAATCTTGAAAGTAGAAAGGGAATATAGTCGCGATTCAGAAGGAAAGCATAAAGCAAATGTGACAATAGATTATCATGACATGAAAGCCTTGTATGACAGAGCTGATGGAGCGGAAAAGCAATCTGTGTTAAAGTTCTGAAACAAACTGCATGAATCAGGATATAAAGTTGGTGCTTTGCCGGAAGACAAGTATCATATTAAAGATGGCAAATTCGTAATTCACGATGGTGATACGAAAAAGCTAGTATTACCTGAGGATAAGGTATCCATCAAAATAATAAAGGATGGTGATAGTTATAGCTTGGCTGTAACTAATGATAATGGTAAAGTAATAAGCAGTATTAGCAAAATAGATAATCCAAATTACGAATTGCTGTCAGACTCAAGCCATTTCAATTTGGGTGAGCAAGATAATATTGGGTTATCAAATCAACATCATGAATATAATCTTTATTTAGAGAATGATTTAGTGAAAATGTTTGATTGCACAAGCGACCACGTCTATCATGATAACAACTTAATCTAACAAGTACACAAAGAGTTGCTGCTTAAATGCAGCAACTCTCCATGTGTGAGGCATCTAAGCTAAGCATAAGCTATTCTCTGGATATTAGCAAGTACTGCCTTGCGTATTGCTAATCTGAAATCTACCTGTTGTAAAATAACACAATCTGCTACATAGCTGTTAATCTCAACTCCTCTATTTATCGGGTCCTGGGTGCATAACAATCGCATCTGGTTTTGCGTACGATAACTTCTTTGAATCAAGCTCATACAAATGAAAGTATTCTGTCTCTGAAGGAACAAAACAACCATTATTCATGTGATCTTTCTGCAATCTCAAAAGCATAATTACATCAGCATCTTTTATACCTTCAATTAATGTATAATGGACTGAATCCACCTCAGGAAAATGCCTACAAATCAAAGTTGGCAGTGCAATCAAGCATATTTTTGCTCCAAACATTTTTAGTAATCTTATATTTGATCTTGCAACTCTACTGTGCAAAATATCTCCACATATCACAATTTTCAGAATCTTTATTTGATTTTTATGACTGCTGATTACAAAATAATCGGCAAGGGCCTGAGTTGGGTGTTCGCTACTTCCATCACCTGCATTAATTAGTGAACAGTTAATATGCTGAGCTAGCATATTAACAATGACGCTATTTTTTTGCCTGATTACTATATAGTCAGAATTCATTGCATTTAATGTTTTTATCATATCTGTCAAATCCTCTCCTTTATTAAGAAAAGAAGATTTTATTGGCAGGGTCACAACATTTGCTCCAAGGCTTTTTGCTGCTATTTCAAAGGATGCAAGCGTACGCGTTGAATCTTCAAAGAATAAGTTTATTACGGTCTTGTTTTCTAATATACGACCATTTGCAGCTTCATTTTTCAGATATTGGTTAGCTAACTTAATTATATCCTCTACATCATTGATTGTGAGGTCCTGTACGCTTAGCAAATTCTTTCTATTGCTCATAATTTTCTTCTTAATGCACAATAACCTATTTTACTTTCTTATTACCTTTTTTCAACGAACCAACAATTTTCAATTTATTGCACTAAAATAATAACTGGTATTAACTGATAACTAGTACTCTGACTTTGTTATGGCTAGTATGTTAACAGTACTTGAGGTCGAAAATGGTTGCAAAAACTGAAGAAAAAAATAGTAAAACTAGCTCGGGGCTTGATTACGTACCTTGGAGAATAGCGCTAACGGCTGTTACTTTTGCTATTCCAGTTGCTGGTCCTATTCTCGGTACAGTTGTTGAGGCTATAACATATGGCAATTATAGAAAGAATAATAGAACCGAAAACTCTACTCCCGATAGTGAACCTGATAAATCTAATAACAAAGAAGACAAAAAAGAGAATGAAAGTGTACAACCAAGTCGTTTAGAGAAACTCTCATCTCAAGCTAGCACTATTGCAAAGAGAATTAGTGTTATTGCAATTGGCTTTCTGGTTGGAGGACCAATTGGTGGTATAATTGCTACTGGTCTTATGATTGTTGATGGTATATGAGGTGGTAAGATTATTCAAGGGGCAGAAAAAGCACTAGATGCGGGTTATGCTGCACTGATTTGGGCGAAACACAAGGCACTAGATGCAGGAAAATGGGCAGTAGATAAAATGAAGGGCTCTGAAAAATAAGTAGAGGAAAAAGGCGAACCTAGCGCTCATGAAAAAGGTGAAGGGAAAATGGTGAAACCAGCTGAAGAAAAATCTGCAAGCAATGCAAAAGAAGGCAGTAGTGAAGAGCAGTTAACCAATAAACCAATTGTTGGCGAGCAAACTGTGAAACTTGCACAAGGTAGAGAATCAGCGGGTCAAGAGCAAAGCGCGGCAATAGGCAAATAAACCAGCGTATATTCCAGTCCTTGATAGCACTGGAATATCGTATTATTTCCACTTACACTCATCAGCTATCATAACAGCTTCTAAAACGTGCTTCTCAAGTTCACTTAAAGGTAAATCACATTGTGAATAATTTCCCCAGGATTTCAATATGTTAGAAGTTTCAACATTTTCAACAATAGAATATTCTTGATTTTTTTAGGATATAGTTCTTGAGCCTGCTTGCTTACTAAAAATGCCAACAGCGCTATAGCATTTTCTCTTTTCTTTGCGTTTTTTTGTTTATGCAGCGCCACTAATGTTCACCATTGCAACATTATCATTTTGATTGGGGAATAAAACCCCTAGTTTATCTGCAACATTCTTTTTATGTGTATCCTTAAATGAAAGGATTCTTGCGAAGTAATAGCTGTTTACTATTGCAACGTCCCCTTCACCGGCAGCCACATCGTAAATTTGATCAGTATCACCACCACTTGGTTTTCTTGCCATATTGCTCACAATTTTACAGACCCATTCTTTCGCCTTTTCAAAACCATCAGTTGCAATCATAAAAGCAATCAATGACCGGTTATATGGACTTGTGGAAGAGCGCACTAATATTTTTCCTTTCCATTTTTCATTTGCTAAATCTTCATAAGTACTTAAGTCTTTAGGATCTACTGACTCTTTATTGTGAACCAATATTCTAGTTCTTCTTGTGAAACCGAACCAATAATCTTCATCATCTCTAAATTCTGTGGGTATAGCGTTTTTCAAAACCTCTGAATCTACATGAGATAAAAGCTCTCTTTTTTTACCAAAATCAGATTTACTGCGTCTGCAGTTAAGAATAAGTCAGCTTCACCGCCATTTTCCGTGCGTGAAAGCAGCTGGGAATAGTCATCAATAATGTAACGTACTCTAATAAACGTGTTTTTTGTAAATTCATCAAATAAAGTGTGTGCTAACTCTTCTTTACTTGACGAATAAACATTTACCACTTGTGAGCCGTCAGTTCCGCTATTTTTATATAAAAAAGTAATAACT
This sequence comes from Prosapia bicincta, assembly GCA_036971475.1. NCBI lineage: Eukaryota > Metazoa > Arthropoda > Insecta > Hemiptera > Cercopidae > Prosapia > Prosapia bicincta. The sequence continues at coordinate 377,078,891 of JBAIZL010000002.1, read as the reverse complement.
ATTAATACAACAGCTATTAAGGATGTGAATACTAAAGCTTTTTTCATATTGAATACAACAATTCCTTACAGTTAAAAATACCCAAATAGCGGGGCTCTGACAAGCATAAATCCGCTCAGTACACAAGAATTATGTTGCCCCAATTAAGGGGCATTAGTATTGTGTAGGAAGTTTATTTTACACCACAAACAACATCTGGATAATTGTAAGATTGAACCAAAACTTGCTCAAGTGTTAAGCTGCTGCGTTTAGCATCTTTACTGTGATTTGCCTCAAGAGCATGTGTTATTTCTTGTTTTATTTCCTCGATAAATTTCTTATTGACACTTTCACTGTCGATTTTTTCTTGAGAATATATAAGATTAGTGCAATTTATTTTATTATAATAATGTACACCAAGACATATGGTTAACAGTGCACGTATACCTGAGCCTATAAGCAAGGATAATCCCATATTGTTAGCCAAAGGATTCCGGTAAACTTTCTGTACACCATCGATACCATCTACTGCAAGTAACCCTAATGGGAACACTACATTTGCAGCAATTACACCAGTTAATGATGGAGTAAATAGTGGCCTGTCGTTGATTACTGATTCTATTTTATTAGTTCTATTGATTACTTTCTCTTCGATAATAATGAAGTCCTTTTTGATTCCCAAGCATTAAGTATAAAATGTTAATGAGTGCCATTGCTATACTCCAGTCTTACAGATTTCATTACCTTGTCCTTTGGCTGGTGCTCCAACACTTCACCTAAAATGTCATCCGCATCCTTCCTTTGGATTTGATGTTCTTCGGTGTTTCTAAATTGCTTTATCGCACAAAATATTGGAACAATTGCAAGCAATGAAGCGAGTGCAATGGCCGTTATAGTGACATAATTTTGGCTGTTTGTAAAAAACGCGATAAACTTTGCTTTGTGTTGTGAATATACTAAAGCTATAGATATACCAAGTATTAGAGCACTTGCACTAGAAATTATAAAGCCCTTCTGCTGCACAGCATATTTCACTCTTGGCCAGGTTCTGTTTGTTTTTTTACCATCTGAGAGTAAAGACTTTTCAGAGCCATCTTCGCTCTTATACGACGGAGGAGGAGTTATATCCCCATCTGACCCTTAAATATTCTGACGATTCTGTATAGGTTCTTAAATCCATTTTTCTACTTTTCTAAGTAACAATTACCTTCTACTTTGCCTGTTGTTGGCTCATCAGACACGTTGATCCCTTTAAATGTGATATTTTTTAATTCTTCTTCATTAATATCAATTCCCACTATTTCTTGATCTATATTTTCTAAGAGATTCTTCATATCTTTTTATAGTAATTCCTTTCTGTTTCTATTAAAGTCATCAATAGGAATAGTGTTCCGCATATTACCATCAACTAACATTACTCTTTGCGGTAACATACCCTTGTCTTTTTTATGTGCTTTTAAAAGATATAAAACACAGAGATATATAGATCTCCGCTTTTAAAAAGATATATAGATGTTTTCTGAATTGTGGATCTTGAGGCTTAGTCATGTTTTCATCCATGTTTGCTAGCTCTTCGATTCGTGGGGTTTGACGCTTAGTTGCTGCTTCAAATAATTTGATACTTTGTGTCTGCTCTTCTGTTAAATCTAAATGATTTTTCACTATAAGTTCTACTGCTTTGGGATATGCAGATGATACAATAGCAACTTCTACTCTGCTTGAAAGTGCAGATTATAATACAGACCTTAACTTTTCTTTATTTTTGATTCCTGAATTTGGTAAAAAATCTTCTATTTCTTCTTTAGTTACTGTATTGTTTTGGCCAGAACCCTAACCATCATAGTCCCTGGATGCAAATGAGTTGCACATGAGATTATTGGTAATTGTTTGATCAAAATCAAATATTAATATACAACCATTCTTTTTCTTTTGATATTCATTTTCTGCTATACTATCTAACACTACTTGTAAATTCTTTGCCCACTGTCCTCTTCTGGTATAAGCGTTGTTGACCCACGCATACTACTCTCCGAAATTAATTACTATGCTGTGTTGATTACACTATAGTTATTAAGATGTAGTAAATACTAATTTAAGAATAAATATTAGTATAAGAACTGCTTATCAAAGATCCTTTCATCAAGTGAATAATCTTTGTCAAAAAGCAGAGTAACTGTGTCCTCGTGGTCTTTCTGCATTTTTATCTGTGATAAATGGTGAAACTCCTTGTAATCTGATACGACAAGTGCCGGACGATGTTTTACGTCGTTAATGTCAATTTGCACTTCGTTTCACTTGAGATTAACGCCCCGTTCCAATGCATTGGGTGATAGCTATTAATAGAGGTCAGTGCAAGTAATTTTGAATTGAGTGGTAAAATTGGACCGCCAGCAGAGAATTTATGCGCAGGGCTACCCGTTGGAGTGGATAATATTATTCCGTCCCCTCTAAACTTTTCTATTTTTAGCTTACCATTTATAGTAACATCCATTTCTACTATTTGATTCGCTTGCCTAAAAACATATACCTCATTTAGCGCTATGTAATGGAATTTCTTGCCACTTATATCCGTAGCTTCCATTCTTAGTAAAGTTAGCTGAGTTGGGACGGCGTATTCTATGTTTTTAATTAGATCTTCACTGTGGTTAAAGCACTTATTCATCAAAAATCCAACGTTGCCAGTGTTTATTCCATACACATGTATGTTTTTATTCCCTATTACGTAACTGTGCAGAGTACGTAGCATAAAGCCATCGCCACCAACGATTATAAGCAGATCAATTTCGGATTTATTTTCTTCCGTGATAGCTTCTGTAATAGCTTAGATACTTCCTGTGATTTTGGTGATTCAGAAGCAACATAGACTATATTTGTGTACTTATGCATCTAAAAAAGTAGCGAAAAATTAGAAAATGCTTCCATACTTATCATTAAACTTAGCTATTTTGCTAGTTTTGCTTGCTGACCCACTTTTCAAACTTCCAGTCCATGCAGGATGGGTGAGAGGATCTCTATCAAGTTTTACCTTATCGCCTTCCTTTCCATAAGTGGAGCGAGTTTCAAACTCTTGACCATCTGTCATAACTATAGTAATCTTATGATGACCAATTTCTGCCATTGCTGCCTATAAACTTTCAGTTAATTGATATTTTACCGAATTCGACCTACTAAGTCAATCTAAAATATTGACAATAAATATTGAAAAATGAATAAAGTAGTATACTTAATGAAGAATAAATAAAAATTATTATGATTTTTGCTTTTCCTGGTCAGGGTTCTCAGTTTGTAGGAATGGGGAGGAGCTTATATAGCGAGTTTTCCGTTGCAAGACAGGTATTTAATGAAGTAGATAATATACTAAATAGAAAGTTATCTAGTTTAATTTTTACGGCCCTATTGAAGAATTAACTATCACAGACAACGTTCAACCGGCTATAATGGCAGTGTCAGTTGCAACACTCCATGTTATGGAGCATGTGTTTGGCAGGCCTTTTGTCTCCGATTACGATGTTAAATATATTTGTGGGCATTCAGTTGGCGAGTATACAGCGCTATGTGCTGCAGGGGCATTGACTCTTGAGTCTGCAGTTAAGCTGCTGAAAGTTCGCGGCGAAGCAATGCATGAGGCTTCGCTCAAATGTAAAGGAGGAATGGTTGTACTGCTTGGGGCAGAGATAAGCGAAGTAGAAGATATATTGAAATCAGCCCAAGTTGATGGAATTTGTGAAATTGCAAACGATAATGGTGGTGGACAGGTGGTGGTAAGTGGCACTGAAGAAGCTCTTGAAATGTTATCTAATTTGTTCAAAAACTCGAGTGTGAGGAGATTAATTAAACTACAAATTAGTGGGCCTTTTCATTCATCCCTTATGAAACCTGCCGATGAAAAACTCTTGGAAGTTTTGGAGAACGTTAAAGTAACTCGGTCTTTAATTCCCTTTGTATCAAATGTTACAGCCAAAGAGGAGAATAATCCAAAAGTTATAAAATCTTTACTTGCTGAACAAATTATAAGCAGAGTAAGGTGGAGGGAAATGGTTTTGTATATGACAAGCCATGGCGCTAACAAATTCGTTGAAATTGGACCCAATAAAGTTATCTAATTTAGTTAGAAGAATTGATCAATCTATCGATACAAAAAACATGGATAACATTGGTGATTTTGACAACTTTTTTTAACGAGTCATTAGCGTTAACAGCGGAAAATTTAGAAGTCAGTTTAGGTTAAATTCACCCTAAGAAATCAACTAATTACCTGTCATTTCATCTGGTATTTTAATTCCAAGTAGCTGTAAAATAGTGGAAGCGATATCAGATAACCGTCCATCTTTCAACTTTAGGTTGTTATGAGATACAACAAATGGAACCTTATTTAAAGTGTGCGCTGTATGAGATGTTTTATTTTCTTCATCAAATATACACTCGACATTGCCGTGATCTGCCGTAACAATGAGCGCAGTGTTGCCCACTTCCTCAACAACATTTAGCACTTTTGCAAGGCAATCATCTACAGCTAGCACAGCCTTTTTAGCTGCTTCCATGTTACCTGTGTTACCTACCATGTCTGGGTTAGCGTAAATTACAACTATCAGTACAAATTCTGGGAAACGAATTTTTTCTACGAGCTTTTCTGTGAGTTCAAAGGCTGACATTTCTGGCTGTAAATCATAAGTTTTAACTTTTGGTGGGTATGAGAATTCTTTCTTCACCAGGAAAAGGTTCTTCTTTTCCACAATTGAAAAAGAAAGTTACATAAGCGTATTTTTCAGTTTCAGCAATACGTAACTCTCGTAATTTATTGTCTTCTATTACCTGTCCTAAAGTAGCAGTAAAAGAAAGATGTAGGGAGAAAAAGACAAGGAATGTTAAGCTCTTCTTTATATCTCGTCATACTTAAAATATAAGAGAATAGGTTTGGCTCGCAACCCATTGTCATCCCAGTGCATCGACACTGGGTTCCATAGATTCCAGCGTCATGCGTTGGAATGACACCTGAGAGATCTGTTTTATCAAGCAAAATATTTGCAAATTGTATCATTCGATCAGCACGAAAGTTAGCCAGTAATACACCATCTTCTGGCTTTATACCTTGATAATCCCCTATTACTGCAGGTCTGATAAATTCATCAGTTATTTTATTTTTATAGTTTTCATCAATCAACGATACCGCATTATCATTATGAGGCACCTTTGCAAATGCGATAGCCTCATAAGCTTCAATTGTTCTCTCCCACCTATTATCACGATCCATAGCGTAATAACGTTCAGAGACATTAACAATTCTTATGTCATTGCCCTTTATACTCTCTTCAAACTCTTGAATGCATTTTTTTCCTGAATTTGGTAATGTATTTCTGCCATCTAAAAATGCATGTATTACCACTTTGATTCCATGTTACGATATTTTGTTTGCTAAAGCTCTAATGTGCTTTTGATGTGACTGAACACCGCCATCTGACACCAGCTCCATTACATGACACACGCCATTCTCACCTTTTAGATTGCCAATAAAATTTTGTAGATTTGTATTGCTTTCTATCGTTTCTATTTCTTGATAAATGCGCTGCAGGCTTTGCATCGATACTCTACCACTCCCAATATTCATATGGCCAACTTCTGAGTGGCCTTTCTGGCCATCTGGTAATCCAACATCGGTTCCACAGGCAGATAAACTGCACTTTGGATAATGAGAGCTAATATATTGCCAACAATGTGGATTGTTGTGCATTGCTGATAGCATTGTGTTTACTATCCTCTATTCCACTTCCCCAACCATCTAGTATGCATAAAACAACTGATTTAAAATTCATACAAAATTGACACTAGAATTCAGCAGAAGAAAGTTTCCCGGGCTGGATTCGAACCAGCGGCCAATTGGTTAACAGCCAACTGCTATACCACTGAGCTACTAAAGAATAAACTACCTTTAATCTATCATATTGAGTGCTGACTGTAAACGGTTTTTGTGTGCTTTATTTAGTCTAGTTTCAGGAAATTGCAACCCCCTGCTTAAAAAAGTCTCAATAGTAAAAAATTGATTAATTTTTTAACTAATCTAAAAAAAGCAAAAGAATCCCTGGTCAAGATTTATTTTCTGCATTGGCGTTTTTAAGCCTTAAACACTGCAGTTTAGCTGCTTTTAGACGCAACTAATCTCAGCTTGAATATTTAAAAAATTTACTAAGCAGAAAAAAAGACAAAGAAAACCCGTGCTAGCTAGCTATTCACGCTCTATTTTAAAAATTTGGCGTTGGGTGATGTCTTAGACGCTTTATAAACCCGTTTCAGCCTGTATAGGTAAAAACCTAGAAATTTTACAAAGACATACGATACACATAGTGCGAAAAATTAAGCAATATTACACCAAATACAAGTTTTTTCTAGTCATTTTAATCTGCTGCAGAGATTGCGAAGTTAAACAATTAGCTTCAGTGTTATGATAGTGGTGTGGGGAAGGTTTGTCAAGGAGTTTTTTTTTTGTTTTGCGACTGGGGCACTGTCAAAAGTTTGTTATGTAAACCTAGTATAATTTAAAGTGCGGATAGAGGGACTTGAACCCCCACGAGCAAGCTCACCAGGACCTAAACCGGGCACGTCTACCAAATCCGCCATATTCGCAAGAAATCTTCAGTACTCCATTATAGGGGTCCTGGTAAAATATTCAAGGTTTAAAGTCTTACTTAATTTATAGTATTTACACAATCAAAAAAGCCTATTAACATTTCTTAATGAAAGCTCTAAACTCTGAAAATCAACAATGAGACTGATAACAAGCCTCTTAGTCGCAATTTTTTTAATTACACAGAGTAGCTGCACATCCCTTGTAATAGGCGTTGTAGTGGCTAAAGCCGCGGCGACAGCAATAACAATGCAAGATAAATCTTTGGGAAATATTGTCGATGATACAACTATGGTAGTCAGAATCAATAAGGGACTCTTAAAGCATGAACTATTTTCATCTATGAAGGTTAAAGTAAGTGAAGGAAGATTATTACTTATCGGAAGCGTTGATACTCCCGAAAAACAACCCACAGCAGAAAAGATAGCCTGGCAGCAAAAAGAAGTCAAAGAAGTGATAAATGAAGTAAGAGTAACACCTATTCAAACAGCTTCCATGCTTGACACCACTGTAGATGGTATGATAACAGCGGAAATAAGAACAAGACACTAAGGAAAAAGAAATATCAAATCAATTAATTATAGTGGTAATACGGTCGATAGAGTTGTTTATTTGATGGGTATAGCTCAAAATAAAGCGGAACTAAAAGTTTTAATAGCAATCGCAAGAAAAGTAAAGGGAGTAAAGCAAGTTGTAAGTTACGTACGCTATAGACACAGCAAGTTATGTCATTAATGGGAATTTAGCCCTGATAGCAGTTTTATATTAAACGTGATATGCAAATGAGAGTAGCTTTTCAAATGGATGAAAATATAAACTTTGAAACTGACACTACATTTGCATTAATAAAAGAAGCACAAAGGAGGAAGCACGAAGTTTTCATCTATGTTCCTAACAATTTAGTACTAAAGTTAAACCAGCCAAGGTGTTGATTTTTGGCTCAGAAAATCAGTGTTGATGTTTTTCGTTTCATCTCCAAAAAAGATGTGGCCATCAACTTGAACGAAATGGATATCATATTTATCAGACAGGATCCACCTTTTGACATGCGTTACATTACGACCATCTATATTTTAGAAAAAAGCTAGCGCATTGGTAATTAACAACCCAACGGAGGTAAGAGATTGTCCTGAAAAATTAATCACTTCATTATTTCCAGAGCTAACTCCACCAACTTTTATTACTGAGAGTATATTAATGATTATAGATTTTTACCGCAACTATCAAGATATAATTCTGAAGCCATTATATAGCTACGGAGGGAATGACGTAATAAGAATACAGGATGAAAATAGCATCCAAGTAGTAGTGGAATTTATGATTACAAAATATGAATGTCCTGTAATTGCACAAGCATTTTGTAAAAATATAGACAAAGACTAAAGAATATTGTTACTGGATGGTCAGCCAGTCTGAGTAATGAAGCGAGTTCCAAGGGTTAGCGGAGAGATCAGAACAAACTTGCGGCTCGGAGCAAGTTTTGAACCCGCTCGAATGAACGAAAGAGACAATGAAATATGTAATAAAATTGGCCATTAATTAAAGAAATGTTTGTTGATATTAATATTATAGATCATTTTCTTCTCGAAATTAACACAACTTCGCTCACAGGGGTAGTTTACATCAACAAACTATACAATATATCGCTAGAAAAAGACCTATGGGATGCATTTGAAGAGAAAGCAAGCAGCCAATCTATTAACTAAGTTTTTGAACTATAATCTTAATAAACTCACTCACACCATTTGTTATCCTCGTTTTTTTTATTATTATCAGCCATATCACGCAGTTTCTGTTGATTTTGTAATAAATCAACTAACGACTCTGTTAGATTTTTTTTGCTTCACTATTTTGTTCAACTATTATAGCTGCCCCTGAATCTTCAATATATTTTGCGTTATAAAAGTGATGATTGTCTTTTGAGTCAGGGTAAGGAATATATATAGCAGGGCGTCTAGCAAGAGTGATCTCTGCTATTGACGTTGCTCCTGCTCTGCTAATAACCAAATGAGCACTTACTAACCTATTTTTCATGTCATCAAAAAATTCACTTAATTCACTGTTGACCTTTTCACTTTTGTACAGGCTTTTGACTCTGTTTATATTCTTATTCGTACACTGTTGTGTTACTCTAATCTTCTTTTTCATTTCAGTACGCAGATTACGCATTACGTCACTTACATCGTCAAAAAAAATTGCACCTTGACTACCTGCTATTATCAATAAGTTCAAGTTCTCTCCAGTATAAGTGTAAGAATAGCCCTGTGCTCCTGCATAAACAAAATTACCTGTAAAATAAAATTTATTGCTTTCTGCATATTTAGTTTCCGGGAAGCTAGTCGCAACTAATTTTGCACTTTTGAAAAAGAATCTATTTACTCTTCCCAAAATTGTATATTGTTCATGTAAAATTATAGGTATAGAGAGAATCTTTGCTGCAAGAAGAGTTGGAAAAGAAGCATAGCTACCAAAACCAATAATTAGTTTTGGTTTTAATTTTCTTATTTGATATAGTGCTAACACACAGCTATATGTTAACAAAAGACATATATATTCGGTTCTCTCGTTTCATACCATTCATTCGTTTCAATAAAGCCAGAAGGACTTAATTCAATTTTGGTATTTTCTAAACCTGTTTTCAATGTTTGATTGAACGCCAACTGCAACAATTACTCTATCATATTCTTTACTTCCACCACTATTTAGTTGTACTTTAATAGAGTCTTTATTTTTAGCAATGGTTTTTACATTATCATTTGTGTATATTTTTATTCCCTGTCTCGTAAATATTTCTTGTGCTAAACATGAAATATCCTTGTCTTCCAGAGGTAAAATAGTTTCTTTTACCTCTACAATTGTTACACCAACTCCCAAAGTACTATAAAAACTTGCAAATTCTATTCCTATCGCACTAGACCCTATAATTAGCAGTGATTTCGGTAATTTGTTTGGAGTCATAGCATGCTGCGCATTCCATACTATGTCTCCATCTACCTCTATTCCAGGCAGATTTCGCGCTCTAACACCTGTCGCCAAAATAATATGCTTGGAAGAAATTTCTTGTTCTTCCTTATCACTAGAAACTTTGATAGTACGGTTACCTGCAAGTTTACCAAAACCTTGATAGACTTTGATGTTATTTTTTTCATCAAATACGCAACGCCTTTTCATAATTTGTCAACGACGCTTCTTGAATACTTTACTATCGAATCAAAGCTCGCATCCTTTACTTTTATGTCAAATTCCTCTGATCTTTTTATTAGCCTATAAACTTCAGACCCTGAGCAACGACTTTGTCGGTATACATCCCCAATTTAAACATATACCGCCTAAATTTTTTTTCTTTTTCAACAATTGCAGTATTAAGCCCAAGCTGCGCCGCTCTAACTGCCGCTATATAACGACCAGGACCGCTACCTACAACTGCAGTATCGTATCCATCCATTATTTCTCGTATTTAAAAGACTATATATAACAGGTGAAACCAGTGTGACCAATGTTCCTGTCACTTAAGTAGCCAACTGGCATAAAAATTACTTGACAACCCCCGCCAAACCCCTTATAATGATACTGAAGCTAATTATTTATCTTCACAATCTGTGCAGGTTAATGATAAAAATCTTAGGGTATTGGGCGTATCATGTTTAATTTTTTGCACTATGTGCACCTTATGTCTTTATGAATTTTCTGGGTTTTTACCCATACAAGCTGAAACGCGCTTATAAGTCGTTTAAGACAGAAGAAAACGCCTAATTGACAAGGGAGAATTTGGATACTAGCTGCCCCGGGGTTGTTTGCCTTTTTTCCAGCTTGGTAAATTTCTTAGCGTTGGTAATTTAAGTAAGTTGTGATTAAAAGCAGCCATATTGCAGCGTTTAGAGTAAAAAACGCTGATATTTGAGGTACATATAAATAACTAGTTACCTACGGGGATTCTTTTGCCTTTTTTCTTCGTTTGGTAAATTTCTTAATACTTGAGCGGAGTCTGCAACGTGGAAAATGGCCATTCAGAAAAATATGATTGCGTATTTGCAAGAAATAGTGTATAATTATTAATACTTTTTAAGTGAATTTCTTATGGTTTTATCAAAGTCTTTAGATCAAAAAAATAATTATGCGTTCAGGCGTATCTTTGGTAACAACGACAATAAAAACATTCTCATTCACTTTCTCAGTGATATTTTGAGCCGCACTGGTGAAAATAAAATAGAGGAGGTAACCTTTCTTAGTACTATTCTAGACCCTGGTATTGCTTCTAAACAGAAAAGTAGTGTCGATGTATTGTGTGAAGATTCTACAGGCGTAAAATTTATTTGCGAGATGCGAGTCGCTAGAGTAAGTGGTTTTGAAAAACGCGCACAGTTCTATGCTTCCAAAGCTTACTCAAGCCAAGCTAGCGTAGGCAGCAAGTACCAAGACCTTAAAGAAGTTATCTTTATCGCTATCACTGATTTTGTTCTATTTCCTAAAAAAGCAGCCTACAAATCAGATCATGTTGTCCTCGATAAGAAAACTTAAGAACATGATCTGAAGGATTTTAGTTTTACTTTCACAGAACTACCGAAATTTCCAAAAACAAAAGAGAACCAACTGGAAAATATAGTTGAAAAGTGGTGTTAGTTTTTCAAATATGCAAGTGAAACTAGCGAAAAGGATTTTTTAAAAATAGTAGGGGACCATTTAATTATCGGTCAAGCTTACGATCAGCTAGTAAAATACAATTGGACTGAATGGATTGAGAAAAATGAGAATGATAACGTATCTTACCTTGAACAAAGTACAAAATAAGGCTTAGAGGAAGGCATCCAAATCGGTGAAGAAAGAGGCAGAGCTGAAGGAAAAGAGGAGGGCGAAAAACAGGCTAAAATCACTGTGGCTAAAAACCTGCTTAAAGTTGGCATTCCCATTGATATTATCTCTCAGATAACCGGACTTTCTAAAGCTGAAATCGAACAACTTCAAGAGGAAATTGCTTAGAACCTGTTTAAAATCTTGGAAGTATGAGGTAAAATAGGCATATATTTAAGAAAGAGTATGCAAACTAAGCAATATAAGTCGAGAGCAATTTGAGGGCAATTTTGGAAAATAGTAGAAAGAAAACAAGACCAAGAGAACTTGATTTATATGAGCGGTGTTATATGTTTTAAAAAGTGGCTGCCAGTGGAGAATGCTGCCAAGCAAGACGGGAGTTACTATTTTCAAATCTGGAATAAAAAGAATAGAGAAAAGCCAAGCCTGCTAGAGTTAGTCTTGAAAAAATATTAGTTGGAGAGGTCCGTATCGGCAATGGTCAGAAAGAGAAAACCAGTTTCTGCATATCTGCCAGTATCCACTCGATAGAACACTAAAACCTTGCCTGTTGGTCCACTGAGCTTTTGTGTTGTTGACGAGATAAATAGATAGACTTAAAATATCTAATTTGTAGTAGAAGTTATGCTTTCTGATAGAGAACTAAGAGAATTAAATGAGGATTTACTGAGGATATGCCGCTTCAATATATAGCCTAATTAGAGTTAAGGAGTTGGTAGCAAAAGGAGCTGAGTGCAAAGCTGATCACTGTGGAGATACACCACTACATTATGCTGCTGATTCATGCAGTCTGGAAAAGGTCAGGTATTTTGTTAAAGAGAAAAGATGTGATATCGCAGCTATGAATACAATTGGTAACACACCTTTGCATAGGGCTGCAAGATATGGTCCACTGGAAATAGTAAAGTATCTCATAGAAAAAGGAGCGGATTTTTCATTTAATATTGAATATGGTAAAACTCCTTTTCACGAAGCCGTAGCAGGAGGAAACTTAGATATAGTAAAGTATCTAATAGAAGAGAAAGGGTTTGATCTGAAAGCCACTGAAAATGGAAGTTTAACACTACCACATAGTGCAGCCTTTCATAATCAATTGGAGGTATTAAAGTACGTAGTAGAAAAAGGGGCTAACGCCAATATTACCAACCAAGGTGGGTGGTCTGCTCTACATGAAGCTGCAGGTCATGGGGATTTAGAAACGGTACAATATCTAGTAGAAAATGGTGCCAACCTTAACGCTAATAGGGACGGAGAAACACCACTACACTATGCTGCTGAAAAGGGAAAACTTGATGCAGTAAAGTATCTGATAGAGAAAGGGGCTGACTTTAATGTTACCGACCGTTGTGGCTATATCTGTCTACACGTAGTTGCTCTATATGGTAAGTTGGAAGTAGTAAAGTGCTTGACAGAGGAAGGAGTGAATGTAAACGCCTGTGATAGGGAAGGTAAAACCCCTACACACCTGGCTGCTAGGCAAGAGCATTTAGATATAGTACAGTATTTTCTAGAAAAGGGCGCTGATTTTAAAACAAAGGGTAATGACGGTAAGACACCTTTGGACTTAGCTACCTTTGGAGGTTGCTCGAGTGTAGTAAGGTACCTTAAAACCATTCAGTAATAAAAAAACGGTGACAGGAAAATAAAAGACTACAAAGTGTCTTATCAAGTGAATACTGTAAAAAGACAAGATTTAAATACTTATTTTGAGATTTTTTTCAACTTTCTGTACTATTTTGTAAAAGCAGTCAAAATCTAAGCTTGCACTACCAATTAAAACTCCCGATAAACTTGATATACTCGACAAGTTTTCTATATTTTCTGAACTGACTGAGCCACCATATACAACGTGCTTTCTACCAGTACAGGATTTTATTACTTCTATTACTTCAGCAATTACATCATTGCTTAGCACATGTCCTGTACCTATTGCCCATATAGGCTCGTATGCTACAGTGTATTTACTGCGTGTTGATGAGCGGTTTCTGCATTGATATTCTATTACTTTCTTTGTTTTTCCGCTCTTGTAATCTTCTGCATTCTCACCTACACAAATAATTGGGTGCAAACCTGATTCTATTGCTGTTTCTGACTTTATTTTTATTTCACTTTCTGTTTCGCTAGCCCTCTCAGAATGCCCAAGTATTACGTATGTACATCCTAATTCTTTTAACATCTCTGCGCTGATTTCACCTGTATAAGAGTCAAATTTTTTATAATGGCAATTCTGTGCCCCTATACTGATATTATTATTTAGTTCTATGTTATCTGGAAATGATGTAAAAGGTGGGCAAATTACTAACCTAGAGGTAATTTCATTGCTCTTGTCGTTACGTTTGTCTACAAAGTTGACAATCGAAGATCGTGTTCCATTCATCTTCCAATTTGCTACTATTGAAAAGGACATCAGCTTTACTTATATAGATGAAAGTGCACGAATAATACCAAAACGAACTCCCTTCACGCTTTAAGTTAAACAAAATTGACCATCCGTTTTATTAACCTTTATTTATGTAAACCTAATTAAGAATTAAGTTTATGGAATAAAATAGAATTGTGTCAATAAAGATTTTTTACCATTTCTATCAAATTTTCTATGGCTTTCTTGAATTTTACTTTCAGCTTCTTTCTTCACTTCTTAGATGTATGGTCCCAGAGATACTGTACACCTCAAAGCTCAGGTGAGAACAGTAAGGTTGAAGGTGGTGTGAAGAAAGGCTGCACCTGTATAATAATATAGTAGTCTATCATTGAATAATTTATTATAATTATATTAGTTGTTAATAGATAAAGGTTTGGTAGACTATGAAGAAATGTTCTTAAATAAAATCAAAGATATAAAAGAAGAAGGGCGCTATCGTGAATTCACACACTTTGCGTCGTTGCCTGGCAGGCTTCCCTATATTATGGACTATGAAAGAAATAGAGAAGTCATCGTCTGCTACAGTAATAACTACCTGGAAATGTCACAAAATGAGAGTGTCATTGCCGCTATTCAGAATTCATCTGTTGGTGCAGGAGGAACAAGAAATATATCCGGTACAATAAAAGAGGTTGTCGAACTTAAACAATCTCTAGCCTGTTTGCATAACAAGGAGGCTGCTTTAACTTTTGCTTGTGGTTACCTTGCCAACCAAACAACACTTAGCACTTTATTGTCTGTCATTCCCGATGTGGTAATCTTTTCAGATGAGAAAAACCATTCTTCGATGATAGAAGGTATAAAATCAGGAAAAAGACCGAAATATATATTCAGGCATAACGACGTTGATCACTTAGAACAGTTGCTAAAGTCTGTAAGCACGAAAATACCAAAGATAATAGCACTTTAATCCGTATATAATTAATGGATGGCGATACAGCCCCACTTAAGGAAATATGTGATCTAGCAGAGGAATATAACGCAATTACCTATTTGGACGAGGTACACGCAGTTGGCATGTATGCCCCACGCGGTGGTGGAATTACAGAAAGAGAAGGACTGATGGATAGAGTGACCGTTATTCAAAGCACATTATCAAAGGCTTTTGGAGTGATGGGCGGATATATAGCATCTTCAAAGAGCTTGGAGGATGTAATAAGAAGTTCCGCTCCAGGATTTATTTTCACCACTGCTATGTCACCTGTTTTAGCAGCAAAAGCAAGCGTTGAGCATTTAAAATCAAGTAACACTGAAAAGGAAAAACAAAAACAAATTGTTAAAAAAGTAAAAAACTCACTGAGAAATGCAGGAATTAATTTCATTCTGACAAAAACTCATATAATTCCAATAATAATTGGCAATCCAGAATCATCCAAAAGGGCATCAAAATTGGTATTTGACGAGCATGGAATATATGTTCAACATATAAATTACCCAACAGTTCTAAAAAGAACTGGGCGCTTCCGTATTACCCCTACGCCTTATCACACCGATCAAATGGTAGAAAATTTAACAGAGTCGATTGTAAAAGTTTTGAAAAATTGTCTAGCTTGTCTATGTTAGTTTAACATCGCCAGCAACGATTAATCCATCGTCTTCCATTAGCCTTCCACCACTTTCTTGCAGAAAACGTTTACCAAGTAAGGCTAAAATATTTATTAACTCCAGAGTAAACTATTCCACTGTACCTTCCTGCAGCAAGACTTGCAAAGCCTAAAGCTGTCTAGCCGATAGAGCGCACATTACTGTTGCCAGGTAGTAACTTATTTAACAAACTATTACCTACATCTATCAAACCCCCTTCGCGACTTTTCACTCGCATTTTTATATGACGAGATCTAGAATCTTCAAGAAAAGCACCCTTCTTCTCTTTTGCCCAAAAGGTTTCTCTAAGAGCAGGAGCATC
This sequence comes from Prosapia bicincta, assembly GCA_036971475.1. Lineage (NCBI taxonomy): Eukaryota > Metazoa > Arthropoda > Insecta > Hemiptera > Cercopidae > Prosapia > Prosapia bicincta. The sequence continues at coordinate 377,063,156 of JBAIZL010000002.1, read as the reverse complement.
AATTACGACTGCCACAACTTTGTTTTTATGAACGAGACAGATTGATACTGCAAAATAAACCATGCAACTAGAAAAATTCTCCCTGCTTTCTATAGGCATAATGAACCAGGTGTAAGTGTCATCTTTTACTTCTTGAGCAGTATCGTCTTAAAAAATAAAACCACAGTCTCGTTTGTAATTGTACAAACAATCGTATATGGTTTGTTTGGATCTTGAGTAAGTTTTGTTGATAAAGTCTGCTGACTTAACATTGGAAATTTACCACTCGTTGAAATCGCGTATAAGTTGTTTAGAAGCACTGCGTACAGAATCAAGCATCACATTGATTCGTGGTGACGATATAGACATTTTATTCTATCACTCTTTCGTAATAGCTGTCATCAGGAGTATATACTACAATTTTATCCTCTTCTTTTATAAATTGAGGCACGTTAACACGCATTTCATTCTCTAAAATTGCAGGCTTATAAGAAGAAGTAACGGTCTGCCCTTTAATAAAACACTCTGTTTCTTTTACAGTTAACGTTACATAATCAGGCACGTGCCCAGAGATTATTTTATCATGATAAGACACCACTTTTATTTTCATGTTATCCTGTAGATAAATCTTTTTCCCCTTACAAGTTTAAGTTTATAGTAATCTGTTCGTAACTACTTGGATGCATACGATGTACAATATCTCCTTCAGTGAAAAGATAAACATATTCCTCTTCATCTAAAATCGCTCTTTTGATTGTTGCATCAGAACGAAATCTTTCATCGTGTTTTGCTCCGGTTTTGATATTTTTCATTTCAGCTTGTATGTATGCACCACCTTTACCAAGTTGAGTATGCATGATACTTACAACCACAAACAATCCACCATTGTGTTCCAACACCTGACCTGGCCTAATATCATTAGCTCTTTCTGGCATAATTAAACATTCAGTTTGACCTTATAGGCCTAATTATAAGTAGCTATTGTGTAAATTCAAAGCCTTTGTTAACCAATAAATTCCGGCATATTGAGAACTATATATTTCTCTTTGTGTTCACATGCGGAAATATCTCTTTAGTAAAAGGTAGCATAACACCCTTTTTTGTACTGATGACTGAAATTTCCAGTATATCTCCTGAACCGAAATTATGTATAGATTTTACATGGCCATATAGTTTATTGTTCTCCAGCCTTACTTCCATATCTACAAGATCATTTTGATAAAATTCAGTCTCATTCTTTAACTTCGGCATCTTGTTTCTCTCTATGCATAATTTCTTGTTTCTTAAAAGCTCTGCTTCATTATGAGAATTTACTCCGCTTATTGTAGCTATTACTAAATCATTCCCTATAACAGACACTGAGTCTATTTTATAGCTCTCATTACCCCTTATTAGCCTACCATACAAGGGGATATTTTCAGGTTTTTCAGTAAAAGTTTTTATTTTAACAGCTCCTTTAGTTCCGTGAGGAGAGGTAATAATTCCAAGACACACTAAACTGTCGTTCATATTAATGTAAGTCAGAAGATTTGTCAGATAAATACTGTTTGAGGATCTCAATGCCTTCATCAACCTCTTTTTCAGTGATGATCAACGGAGCCAAATCCTTACAACGTTATCTGACGTCACTCCAACAGTGAGTAACCCACAATGACTTAGCTCTTCTGCAAACCTTTGGTTATTCATCTTCACTTTTATTATAAACATTAACCCCGTTACTCTTACCTCTTCTATCATTGGAAATTTACTAGCCAGGTCTTCTAATTTATTTTTTAAATGCTTACCTCTAATTTCAACATTTTCTAAGAATCCAGGGCTCAGCAATTCTTCAAGTACAGCATTGCCTACTGAAGTTGCAAGCGGATTGCCACCAAAAGTGGAGCCGTGCATGCCAACTGCAATGTACTGAGCTGCCTTTTCAGTTACAAGACAGACCCCTAGTGGGAAACCTCCTCCTATTCCTTTTGCAAGAGCATGTTCGTATGCAAACAATTTCCCTGTTCTACCAGTGCCGCATTGTACGCAATCAAAAAATAGCAATATGTCGTTTTCATCTACAATATGTAGTTTTCTTAGTTCCTTCATGAAGGTGTCATCCATTGCTTTGATACCACCTTGTCCTTGTATTGGTTCTATCAATATAACGCCTATATCATTTGGAATTGCTTCCTTTACACTCTCAATATTGGGTTCTATATTATCACACCAGTCAATGTAGGGATTCAATAATTTAGAAACTTTTTTGTCTATCGTTTGTAGCACAAGTTAAAAATGTCCTCCCTTTAAATGGCCCGTAAACTACTAAAAGCTATTCCAGAGTGAAAATCTACATAGCGCTTACCATTAATATCATAAAAATAAATACCCTTTCCATAAGAAAAATTTATTTTAATAGGAGAATAAACTGGTAAGATAGGAGAAATTGTCATAAAAGTATGGTATGCTAAATTTTAATTAATAACATAAAAGTCGTTGTTTCACAATGAGAAGGGCATGTATAAACTAGGTAAATTAATAGTTTCAGCATTTAAAAAAAATGGATACTCAAAAGTTATTGCATTATTCTCATCAATTTTTGTGATTTTGTTCAGAGTGATATATTGTATGTAATTACTCACTAAGGAATAATTTTCTTTCCTCTTACCGTGACTCAAGTATAGGCTTAAAAATACTAGAAAATAGCATAATAAAAAAATACCATTACTTACTAATAGAAAAACATCGTATTAAATACAAGAACTTTGATTATATAAACCAGTTGGTAAGACTGCGTGCTGAATGGTTACAATAAGTTAGCAAAGTGAAGAACTTGAGTTTAATGCTGTATGACCAAAATATCAGAATAATAATCAGCCACTTTAACACTCAAGATCATGATTATGAACTGTTACTTACAAATGATGAAATTGATAAACTACTAAATAACCAAGAGATATTTTATACCGTAGGAAATAAACTAATTTCTATTTTTCCTATACTCCATGAAAGTGACACCAAGCCGTCGTTCTTTTTAAAGATTATTCAAACCCATAACAATTCCTATGTTGCAGTATATAGCCTATTTTGAACGTTTGTGGGCTTATTATTAGTAATTTTAATATTAATAACGCTTTATTTGCACTTTTCCAATACTCAAATGCTGGCCAAGCAACATAAAACTAATATTGAATTACAACAGATGATAGAGGCATCAGAGCAAGAAAACGCAAACAAGCTAAAGTTTTTTGCAAGCGTAACACATGAGCTGCGCACACCTCTTAATGCTATTATTGGATTCGCAGAGTTGATAAAAAAGAAACTTTACGTTCGATGGATCGCTCTCAATATAAGGAGTATGCAAACGATATATGTAATGCAGGGACACATTTACTTGCTTTAATTAACGATGTGCTCGATTTTTCAAAAGCTGAATCAAGCAGTTTAACAGTAGAAAAAGTGAAGTTTAACCTCAATAAAATAATAGATTCGTGCTTAAATATGCTATGACCTAAATTAAAAGAAACGGGAATTAGCATGAAGAAAGAGATGCCTGATAAACAATTGTTAGTTATCGCGGATCCCAAGATAATGAAACAAGTGATAATAAATTTATTATTAAATTCGATCAAATTTACTCCCAAAGATAGCTTAATAAGAATGGTAATTAAAGAAAATATAGAAAAAAACCTTACTGACCATTGAATTTCATGACAACGGAATAGGAATAATGCAGCAGGGCATATATAAAGTTATGTCAGTCTTTGGCCAAGCAGACTCTGGATATAGAAACGAAGGTACGGGCATTGGACTACCGCTTAGCAAAAAACTAGTAGAGTTAATGGGTGGAACTTTTGATATTAAAAGTGAAGCACAACTTGCTACTACGATAGCGTTAAACTTCTTTTATGAAGAGCAAACATGTGAAGATTTGATTGATTTTTAATTAAAGTTCTTGCATATAATATACTACCATAAATGTCATTAACGGAAGTAGCAGTAGGAAATAATGTACCAGATTTTAGTCTGGAGAAAATTTATCATTGAGTGATTTTTTTGATAAAAAAAATGTAATTCTTTATTTCTACCCTAAAGATGACACTCCAGGCTGTACGATAAGAGGCAAAAGTTTTTAGAGATAAAATAAATGATTTTTCCTCTCTTGATACAGTGATAATTGGTGTATCAAGAGATAGTATTAAGTGCCATGCTAACTTCAAAACAAAGTAGTCCCTGCCATTTTATTTAGTTTCTGATGAAAATGCCGAAATGTTGGGAAAATATGGTGTTTGGGTAGAAAAGACCATGTTTGGTAAAAAGGATATGGGGATAGAACGTACTACTTTTTTAATAGGTAAAAAAGGCAAAATAATGAAGATTTGGAAAAATGTGAAGGTTAGTGGACATGATAACGAAGTTCTAGAGGAAATAAGAAAAATATAAATAAAAAAAACTACTTCGGTAAATGTTACATAAAGAAGTTAAAATTACACAATTTTCGTAACCATTCAAGTTTTGAACTGGACTTTCGGTTGTGATAACTGGCAAAAATGGCATTGGAAAAACCAAAATACTTGAAGCAATCTCATTTCTTGCTTTTTAGCAATGGAATGAAAAAAGCAAAAGCCAGTGAAATTCAAAATAGATTCAGCAATGAAGACTGGGCAGTACACTACGGGTTTTTCAATGGAACGGATTTTAACTCAATTGGTATCGCAAAGAATCTATTAAGAAATTGATACAAATTGATGGGAAAACATAATCAAGTAATTCATCCCTTTACAGAATATCTAACGTAATATGGCTAATTCCACAAAAGGACTATATTCTTCTTAATTCTCCAAGCGATAGACTAAAACATTTAGACCGTATAGTTTCACTATTTGAAGAAAACTACTCTTATTGCTACATGAAATATAGGAAAGCTAAACACGAGTGAAGTAAACTACTCAGGGAAAATATTTTGGATGAAAATTAGCTATCCAGCCTTGAAAACGTCATGGCTGTTAATGCAGTTAACATGTTACGTATGCGACTATCTGTTTCAAAAATGCTGCAAGATACAATTGATAACCATTCCACTGAGCTTTTTCCAAAAGCGAGTTTGAAATTCAGCAGTCAGCTAACTTCAAGCGATACTGTAGTACATTTTTAAAGCCATCTAAAGAAAAATAGATAAAAAGACTCGTTAACTGGCAGAGTAACCTTTTGTGTAAATAACCACAAATTTCAGGTTTTTTTGTCAAAGAAAAGACATACCAGTATATCTATGTTCCACTGATGAACAAAAGTTATTACTGCTTTCTATTATTCTATCCAGTGTAAAAGCAAGGTGTATTCATCGCAATAAGGCACCGCTTCTTTTGCTTGACGATGTAATGTCTCATTTAGATAAGCATTACAGAAAGGTGTTATTAGAAGAAATGTTGAGTATTCAATGTCAAACCTGGGTAACTGAAGTGGATCGGAATAATTTTGACAACTATATTAATTATTTCAAATTAATTGAGTTATAGGTTCTTGCATAGTTTTTGCATTTAATTTAAGTTACTTGCAACCTCCTTATACACTCATCTTTACCAAGAACTACCATTATATCAATGATTCCTGGCGCATCCATTACCCCAGTTATAGGGGCGCGCAATGATACACATCGCTCATTTTAGTATCATACAACTTTGAAAACTCCTTGATCTGAGAGGACAAAAACACTTGTTATAGTTTTCATCAGCGATATTCGAGAGAAATGACGCAAGCAACTTGATTATATTGATGTTAGATCTGACAATTTACGTAGCTTCTTTACTTAAATTAAGAGGTGGGTCTTGTACATAAAACTGCGCTAAATTCAGGATTTCGGTCAGGTAGTTTGCTCTTTTTTTTAGTTCCGTTAGTCCCTGCAGTAAATAGGTCTTTTTCTTGTCTGTAAAAAAGAGGCTTTCCGCATTACCTTTTGTCATCCCACCTCCTGTTATCCAACCTCCTTTTGTCATCCCAGTGCTTGACACTGGGATCCATTCTTCTGCCTTTTTGGTCACGCGCTGGGAGGATTGAGCTAAAGAAAAGCCTTTTGTATTACCTTCAAACATTGGAATAATAATACTTAAAATATCCTCATTGCTCATGTTGTTAATATAATGGTTGTTCAAATGCTCCAGTTTTTTGAAATCGAGCTGTGCAGGGGAACGACCAATACTTTCTAAATTAAACCACTCTATTGCTTGTTCATCGTTACCGTGACTTCAGCCAAGTCTCAGCAAGTAATTACGCATTGCTTCTGGTAATATTCCCATTTGTTCGTAGTCGCAAACACTTGTTGCACCGTGCCTTTTGGATAGCTTATTTCCATTTTCCCCATTAATAAGCATTACGTGTTCAAAATGCGGAATATTAAAATCAAGAGCCTTTAATATCAGCACTTGCTTGAAGGTATTAGTGAGGTGATCAGAACCACGTATAATATCGGTTATTCCGACATCATGATTGTCAACTACCACCGCAAAAATATATGTTGGTGTGTTGTCAGAACGTAGAATCACTATATCATCAAGCTGCTCGCTGTTTACTTTAACTTGACCGTATATTTTGTCATCAACAACGATATCTTGTGAGTCTGACACTTTAAAGCGGACAACAGGCTTTGCGCTTTTATCAACATTTACAGTACACTTGTGCTTATATATCTTTCCTTCTTCTCTCGATTTTATTTTCTTTTCTGCAACTTCATCCTCAGGGCAATAACAGTGATATGCTTTACCTGTCTCAACTAAAAGATTTGCAACTTCTACGTGCCGCTCTACTCTTTTTGATTGGTACACTATTTCCCCATCATAGCTCATCCCAATCCATTTCACCAAATCTATTATCGCATCGATTTCCTCCTGTGTTGATCGTTTTCTGTCGGTGTCTTCAATCCTCAGCAAAAACTTGCCACCATGGCGCTTTGCATAGAGCCAATTAAATAAGACAGTACGAGCCCCACCAATGTGCAAAAGCCCTGTTGGCGATGGAGAAAATCTAGTGACAATACCTGGCATATTTGTCTATTACAGTAATGTAAACGATAATAGCTAAAATTTATGCTTGCAACAATGTGGAATTATTGTAAACTACTGGTCCTATGAGGATAAAATTGTATTTATTTTTCATAAACTATGGTGTAGTTTAATATTGGTTAAATATAGCGAGGTGAGTTATGGTTAGATCTACAGATGAGGAAAATAGAATAGTAACATGTCTCAAAGAAAGTGAAGCTGATATTGGTGAAGTAATAACATTTCTCATAAAAAATAATGGTAATGTCAGTTGGCATGCAGGTTCATCTAACAAAAGAAAACTAATAGTGCGGGGAGATAATCTCCTGCATTTAGCTGCAAGAACAGGAAACATTGTAGAGTTTCTGTCTATTTTTACGGAAAGTACTAAAAGTGATGTCCATTTATTAGAGTACAATGAAGATCATGAAAATCCATTCCATTTAGCAGCAAAGATGGGGATATTGTCTAATGTAGTAAAAGGAATATTTAAGCATCTGGAGTCTTAAAAAAACCAACCCAAGTAGTGATTCGAAAAAATTAGAGAATGTCAAAAGTTATGTTAGAAATGCATTAGGTAATAGATGTGCGTTAGATAAATCTAAAAAAACTCCTCTTGATTGGGTTAGTAAGGAAGTTAAGAAAGAAGTAAAAGAAATTGCAGGCATAATAGACAGTCTTATGTGTAATCAGATGTTTCGTCTGTGCTTATATATAGTAGGGGCCATAGCATGTATTGCGGCTTTATGTCTTTCTTTATACCTCCTGATCCTGTATTCTCAAGCTTTTGCATTAAGCTCGATATATAACAAAAAGTTGCAGGCAATGATATAGAAATTTACTTTCCCAGCTTAGGAAAGTATACTTATATAATGACGGAAAAGAAGTATAGTAAGATTTTAATAGCAAACAGAGGAAAAATTGCTTTAAGGATTATCAGGACTGCTCGCAAGATGGGTATATCTTGTGTGTGCGTATATTCAGATGCAGATATAAGTTCTGTGCATGTAAGGCAAGCAGATGAGTCAAAGTATATTGGCCGTTCGCCATCTTGCCTCAGCTATTTAAACATTGAAAAATTATACGAAGTAGTCGTTGAAACAGGTGCACATGCAGTGCATCCTGGTTATGGCTTTTTAGCAGAAAATCCAGATTTTCCACGCGCTCTACAAAAAACATAATATAGATTTCATCGGGCCAAGTGCAGAAACAATAGAAGTTACAGCCAATAAAATAACAGCAAAAGAAGCTGCAAGGAAAGCTGGAGTAAATGTAGTGCCAGGATACATGGGTAAGATGCCGCTCATGCAGCCAGCGTTGCTGAAGAGATTGGTTTTACTGTTATGCTCAAAGCTGCTTCAGGTGGTGGTGGTAAAGGCATTGTAAATTCCAAAAAGGAAATTGAACTAGCATTTACAACAGGAACAAAATGAGGCAGAAAAGAGTTTTAAGGATGGCAGTATCTTTGTAGAGAAATATATAGAATTACCGCGGCACATTGATATACAAATCATAGCAGATAAATATGGCAATATAGTGTGTCTTGGAGACAGGAAATGCTCAGTGCAAAGGAATAACCAGAAGATAATAGAAGAAACACCAAGCCCATTCATCAGGGAGAAGGTGAGACAAGAAATGTATGCCCAATGTTTTTCCCTAGCAAAGCAAGTTGGCTATTTCTCAGCAGGCACTGTTGAGTTTGTTGTTGATAAAGACCAAAATTTCTATTTTCTTGAGGTAAATACAAGATTGCAAGTTGAGCATCCAGTAACAGAGTTTGCAACGGGAATAGATATAGTAGAAGAAATGATTAGAATTTCCTGTGGAGAAAAATTAAGGTTCAGTCAGAATGATATTAAACTTACCGGTTCTGCAACAGAAAGCAGAATTTGTGCTGAAGATCCATCAAAGAAATTTTTCCCCTCTAGTGGAAGAATAAAATATTACGATAAACCGAATGAAAGCGATTATGTCAGAATAGATGATGGAGTTGCTGCAGGTTCTAAAATCAGTATGTTCTATGACTCAATGATTGCAAAAGTTATAACATACGGAAAAGATAGAATAGAAGCAATCAGCAGAATGCAAAAAGCGTTGTCTGAATGTTATATAGGGGGAGTAATAAATAATATAAAGTTTTTAGAATCCATTTTTTATCATCCAAATTTTGTTGCAGCAAAGCTCCACACGAGATTCATTCCAGACCATTACCTCAGTGGATACCAAGGCGATTTTGTCACAGAAGGGTATATTAAGGTATTTATTTTTGCTGCACTATATGTTCATTTAAAAATGAAGAAAAGTACTACCGTAAAGCGGTGGATGAAGTGTTCGTAGTGAAAATAAATGACAACGAGTACTCCGTAAATGCGAAATATCAAGATAATACATTAACAACAGTATATAACCACAATACATATTCTGTAGTGGGTAAGTGGAAATCAAGTTATAAATTGCTACGTATCACTATTAATAATGATACCGATATGACAAAGTAGAAAGGCAAGACAGCAAATACTCTATAAGACAAGCCGGGATGCCAGCTGAGTGTTGCGTATTTAAGCCTCATGTAGCTAAACTAAGTAAGTTGATGCTAAATTACAAAACAGAAGGGATTGCAGTGGACACTGTAAAATCTCCAATATCCGGTTTATTAGTTAAATTACACGTAAATGTGGAAGATCAGATAGAAATAGGACAACCTTTATTTGTTGTGGAAGCAATGAAAATGGAGAATATTATATGTGCTGAATCAGAGATGGTGATAAAACATATTCCCGTTCAAGAAGGAAAACATATACAGGCTGGTGATGTGGTCTGCTTTCTTAAATATCATAAGAAATATATACCTGATCCAAATAAGATAAATGAAAACATTTGGTGAGCTATGGCTATTGGTATGTGTAATAACAAAGTGACCACCCCTAAAATTATCTGAATGATGACGGAGAATAGCACAGCATATACTGGCTTTACACTGGCATTTTTTATTCTAAGTACCACAGTAGGAATGACCCCAGAATAGCACAGCCACCCCTAAACTCGGCCGCTACGTAACCTAGGACTATAGGGGTAGTTTTGGATGATGCTCAAGGTCATCCCGGCCCTGACCCTAGACCAAGGGGTGGTTTCGACCACGTTCAGGGGGGTAGGGGGTAGTTTTTCGAAAAAAAAAAAAAAATCGGCCGCTACGTAACCTAGGACTATAGGGGTAGTTTCGGATGATGCAGGAGGTCATCGCGACCCTGATCCAAGCCTTAGGGGTGGTATCGACCACGTCTAGAGGGGTAGGGGGTAGTTTTTCGAAAAAATTTATTTCCAACACACCGACCTAAGCCAGCCAAAATGGATCTAACCTAACCTAACCTAAGTGTTGGGGGTGACCTCGGCTACGTTCAGGACCATCACCGGGGGTAGCTCCGGGGGTGGATTGGGGGTGGGGGGTAGTTTTCGAAAAAATTTTGGAAAAACGTGCCTTGACCGATAGGGTATGTCTAGAGTGTATTATTGCGTCGGTAGGGGTAGTTTCACCTTGGGGTAGTTTTTGAATAAAATACGAAAATGCCGAAAATCGATCGGTTGGATCAACAGACAGTACGGGATACGTGCAGAGGCTCTTTTGGACCGTTGCGGGGGCTGTTTCACCTAGGGGTAGTTTTTACAAAAAAATATGAAATTGCCAAAAATCGATTGGTTGGATCAAACGACCGTACGGGATATGTCTAGAGTCCATTATGGACGACTGTGGGGGTGGTTTCACCTGTAATCAGATTGCCAAAAATGATCGGTGACCTAGGTAAAAGTCACCACCGAACCCGCGCTTGAGGTAACACCGCCTAAGAGCGGGTAAAGCTAACACGGAGCACGGCCTCGGTTAAAGCCAATCCAAGCCCAGCCACCCAGCAGCTATGCTTTAGGTAAAGCTAACACGGAGCAAGGTAAAGTCAACCTAGGTAAAGTAACCCCGGAATCAGGCCATACCTAGAGACACCCAGGAGCCGGGCCTTAGTTAAAGCAGTCAGCCTTTAAGTAAAGCTACACAAGAGCAGGGCCAAGATGATTGCTATATCAATTACAGCCTATCGACTAAGACAAGTACCTCCACCAAGTCCTAGGTAAAGCCATCACGAGGCCGACCCCTCGGTAAAGCCACCCAGGACTTAGGTAGAGCCAATAAGGAGCAAGGCCACAGGTAAAGCCACCCAGGATTTAGGTAAAGCCAATCCTAAGCTATGCCCTAGGTAAAGTAATCCGATGTAAGCCTACATACTATGCTAGGCCAACATACATGGGCCTACTATGTTTGTAAACCACAGGCCAAACCCTTATGACCTGAACTATTTTCACCTCTTCTATCAGGTTGATCCAGGCAACCGTATAATATGGGAGGTACTATATGGTACATCTACCAATGCATAACCTATCAAGCCCACGTAAAGGTTTAATATATTTGACGACGTATCGGCGTTCGAGCGACTCAGGTATTAGGCCCTCCATAACTAGAGGGGCAAAGGGTTATGATTGTCAAACTCAAAATTGTCTATGCTACAAAATAATAAACAAAGCAACAAAGCCCCGTCGTTTCAGGGAATACGCTTGACCGTGTGCTAGACATGTACAGACTTGCAGCGATAACGCATTATCTAAAAACCGCAACGGCAGCCGGTGACCGCTATAGCAAGCTTAAAACCCGCACGGCTGTGTCGTTGTGAATCTAGGCACGTGTCTATGTTTTGATTACTGTATCAATTTACTGTGTATTGTCGGCATACCAAGGCCTACATATATATAATCAGAAATCAGTGTAAATAATCAAATAGCCTCAATGGACATCTCCTATAGCTGTATTTGTATCTAGATATAAAGGTATATATGGAGAAACACTAATAATGAGGCCTATCACAAAACGTGAATAAATATATGTTATAAAACGATGCTAAGTCAACATGCAAGCTATCATACATGGGCTTGTTAAGCCTACATACATGATAGTACACATAATGTGTTAAACAAACATGCGTGTAAACCTGCATACTATGCCAAGCCGACTTACATGCACCTACTATGTCGGTAAACCACTGGCCAAGGCCTATATGATCTGAGCTAGTTTCACCTCGTCTATCAGGTAGAACCAGGCAACCGTATAATACGGGAAGTACTATATGGTATAGCTAACAATGCATAACCTATCACGCCCATGACGGTCAACAAATATTACAACATAATTTAAAAAAGTTACTCAACCTATATACACACAATGCTAACCAATATAGGCATATATACTATGTCAAACCAGCATGCAATATACTCTAAATAGCCATATATACGCTGTTAAACCAATATGCAGGTTAACCTATATACATCCTGTATTAGGCAAATATCCCCGTTACCCACATAGACCTATGTTAAGCCAGGATGAATGATAGCTTATATAGTGTGTTAAACAAATATGTTTGTAAACCTACATAAATAATATGCTAAGCCTGTGCTAAACAGATATGCGTGTAAACCCACATAAATACTATGCTAACCAACATGGATGCTATCCTACATAGGCTTATATACTATGTTAGGCCTGCATACCTAATCACCCTATATAGCGTGTTAAATAAATATGCGTGTAAACCAAATAAATACTATGCTAAGCCAACATGCATGCTATCATACTATGTTAAGCCTACATAATGTGTTAAACAAACATGTGTGTAAGCCTGCATAGATATTATGCTAAGAAGACATGGGCCTACAAAGTATAACACATTATATCCAATGCATAGTTTAGCTAAAGGGCTATCACACACTATCCTACAAGCTGCCCACAAATTACCACATAATACCTGATACATAGCTTGGCTAATCATTAACACATAGTATGACCCAACACATAATATCCGGTGCATAGCCTCGCTAAATAAGCATAAACCCCCCAAAATTGGCTTATCAATTATGTATGGTCTAGATATAGTCACACATGTCATTTCAAAAGTCAGCTGGAAAGAAACACTAGCCTGGTATATACTATGTTAAACCAGCATGCAATATACTCTAAATAGCCATATATTGTTAAACAAATATGCGTGTAAACCCACATAAATATGCCAAGCCAATATCTATGCTATCATAGATAGGCGTATATACTATGTTAGGCCCACATACTGCGTTAAACAAACATGTATGTAAGCCGACAAGGGCCTACAAATTATATCCGGTGCATAGTTTAGCTAATGGTTATCACACAGTAGCCTGACTACAACCTGCCCACATAATACCTGATACATAGCTAGACTAATCATTAACACATAGTATCCGATGCATAGCCTGACGATGGGTTAACATATAGTATCCGATAAGTAGCTTGAGAATGCCCCAACACATAATATCCGGTGCATAGCCTCGCTAATGGTTAGCACATAGTAGCCGATGCTGAGCCTGGCTATGGAATATCACATATTATCTGATGTGTAGCCTGACTAATGGTTAACACAGCCAATGCATAGCTAGGCTAATGATTAACATAAAGTATCCAATGCATAGCTGGGCTAATAGTTATTTTTAACTATGGGTTAACATATAGTATCCGATAAGTAGCTTGACTATAGCCCAACATATAATCTCCAATGCATAGCCAGGCTAATGTTCATCATGTAGTACCCAATGCATAGCTTGAGTATGGTTTATCCAAAGCATAGCTTGACTATGATTATCACATGAGTAGTTTGATTACAAACTAACACATAATAATCATTGCATAGTCTGGCTAATGGTTATTAAATAGTACCTGTTGCATAGCCAGGCTAATGATTAACACATAGTACCCGATGCATAGTCTGACTAGGGTAAACACATAGTATCCGAACCATAGATTGACTAATGGTTAACACATGGTATCCAAAGCATAGCTAGGCTAGTGAATAACTAGTGGTTAGTTTGATAATGATTAACACACACAGTGTCCGATGCGTAGCTTAGCTAATGGATAACACGTAGTAACCTATGCTTAGCCTGACTAGGGCTAGCACATAGTATCCGAGGTATAGATTGATTAATGGTTAACACGTGGTATCCAAAGCATAGCTAGGCTAGTGAATAACTAATGGTTAGTTTGACTATGGGTAACACACACAGTACCTGTTGCATAGCTAGGCTAATGATTAACACATAGTACCAGCTGCATAGCCCGACTAGGGCTAGCACATAGTATCCGAGGTATAGATTGACTATAGGTTAACAAATAGTATCCGATGAGAAGCTTGAATACAAAGTAACACACAATATCCGTTGCATAGCCACCCCTAACTTTCAAAGGTTGGTCGTATCTCCATCACGGGCATCGCTGACCTGTGGTTGTAGAAGTTAGGGGTGGTTTTGGATGATGCGGGCGGTCGATGTGACCTTGATCGTAGCCTTGGGGGAGGGTTCAACCACGTCTAGAGGGGTAGTTTTTAGAAAAAGTTATTTTCAACCCACTAACCTAAGCTAGCCAGAGTGCTTCTAACCTAACCTACTGTTGGGTGTTCAACCACGTCTAGAGGGGTAGTTTTTAGAAAAAATTATTTTCAACCCACTAACCTAAGCTAGCCAGAGTGCTTCTAACCTAACCTACTGTTAGGTGTGCAATAAAGATGAGGATCATCACGCCATCTGCCATGTACAGAGATATTGTGATGGTTTAGTTAGTGACCCTCAATTAGCCTGTGTGATAGGCTATTCAGTCGTAGCGCTATTTACTCAGCTAGTGTGACGAGTTATGTGTTGGTAGCTGTGATAAGTAATGTATTGGTAGCCGTCCACACCTTGCTGTTGTCGTAGTTCATGAAGTGGTAGGTTTTCCTTACGGAGCTATTGTCTTAGCACTGATATAGATCTTACGTAAGTATTATCTTGGTCACGGATCGATAACTGTTTTTACGTGGCTAGTGTAATGGTTCATTATTTAATAGCAATCATTACTGAGTTAGGTTATGCATCTTTAGCTGCCTTTACCTATGGCTTGACACAGGGGTTGCTTTACCTAGGGTAACTCCAAGGTAGCTTTACCTACGACCTGACTCTACGGTGTCTTTACCTAAGACCTGACTCCAAGGTAGCTTTACCTAAGATTTGATGGAGTTACTCGTCTTAGTCAGTATGTTGTAACTGATACAACATACCTAAACAATATATGTAGAGCCCAGATCATAAAGGCCTTGACGGTTTCTGCATAGCTATTTTGGTATGCGTTGATAGCTATGTCTAAGGCCTAAGGCTTTTGCCTGTGCCTTCACTAATCATAACCCATTTGACCTCGGTGTAGATGTTGGTTGATTAGCGTAAGTTTTTTAACGTTGATTAGCGGAAACGTTGAGCTAGCCTTCACCAGCCGTAGCCTATATGAACTTGGTGTAAATGTTGTTCGTTTGAACTTCGCGTATGTTGGTCGGTTAAACTTAGCGTAAGACAGTAGTTTAGTTGAAACGTTGGTTATTTGATCTAGCCTACACTGGCCATCACGGTATCAACATAGCCACCATCTCCGCCCTGGCTGACGTCATATTCGATCCTAAGTTGTGCATCAGATACCGTGTGTTACCTTATATCACGCCACTCGTCAGATGCTATGTGTTAGCCCATAGTCAGGCTATACTTCGGGTGCTATATGACGAACTTTAGCCGAGCTATGCAACGGATATTGTGTGTTACTTTGTATTCAAGCTTCTCATCGGATACTATTTGTTAACCTATAGTCAATCTATACCTCGGATACTATGTGCTAGCCCTAGTCGGGCTATGCAGCTGGTACTATGTGTTAATCATTAGCCTAGCTATGCAACAGGTACTGTGTGTGTTACCCATAGTCAAACTAACCATTAGTTATTCACTAGCCTAGCTATGCTTTGGATACCACGTGTTAACCATTAATCAATCTATACCTCGGATACTATGTGCTAGCCCTAGTCAGGCTAAGCATAGGTTACTACGTGTTATCCATTAGCTAAGCTACGCATCGGATACTGTGTGTGTTAATCATTATCAAACTAACCACTAGTTATTCACTAGCCTAGCTATGCTTTGGATACCATGTGTTAACCATTAGTCAATCTATGGTTCGGATACTATGTGTTTACCCTAGTCAGACTATGCATCGGGTACTATGTGTTAATCATTAGCCTGGCTATGCAACAGGTACTATTTAATAACCATTAGCCAGACTATGCAATGATTATTATGTGTTAGTTTGTAATCAAACTACTCATGTGATAATCATAGTCAAGCTATGCTTTGGATAAACCATACTCAAGCTATGCATTGGGTACTACATGATGAACATTAGCCTGGCTATGCATTGGAGATTATATGTTGGGCTATAGTCAAGCTACTTATCGGATACTATATGTTAACCCATAGTTAAAAATAACTATTAGCCCAGCTATGCATTGGATACTTTATGTTAATCATTAGCCTAGCTATGCATTGGCTGTGTTAACCATTAGTCAGGCTACACATCAGATAATATGTGATATTCCATAGCCAGGCTCAGCATCGGCTACTATGTGCTAACCATTAGCGAGGCTATGCACCGGATATTATGTGTTGGGGCATTCTCAAGCTACTTATCGGATACTATATGTTAACCCATCGTCAGGCTATGCATCGGATACTATGTGTTAATGATTAGTCTAGCTATGTATCAGGTATTATGTGGGCAGGTTGTAGTCAGGCTACTGTGTGATAACCATTAGCTAAACTATGCACCGGATATAATTTGTAGGCCCTTGTCGGCTTACATACATGTTTGTTTAACGCAGTATGTGGGCCTAACATAGTATATACGCCTATCTATGATAGCATGGATATTGGCTTGGCATATTTATGTGGGTTTACACGCATATTTGTTTAACAATATATGGCTATTTAGAGTATATTGCATGCTGGTTTAACATAGTATATACCAGGCTAGTGTTTCTTTCCAGCTGACTTTTGAAATGACATGTGTGACTATATCTAGACCATACATAATTGATAAGCCAATTTTGGGGGGTTTATGCTTATTTAGCGAGGCTATGCACCGGATATTATGTGTTGGGTCATACTATGTGTTAATGATTAGCCAAGCTATGTATCAGGTATTATGTGGTAATTTGTGGGCAGCTTGTAGGATAGTGTGTGATAGCCCTTTAGCTAAACTATGCATTGGATATAATGTGTTATACTTTGTAGGCCCATGTCTTCTTAGCATAATATCTATGCAGGCTTACACACATGTTTGTTTAACACATTATGTAGGCTTAACATAGTATGATAGCATGCATGTTGGCTTAGCATAGTATTTATTTGGTTTACACGCATATTTATTTAACACGCTATATAGGGTGATTAGGTATGCAGGCCTAACATAGTATATAAGCCTATGTAGGATAGCATCCATGTTGGTTAGCATAGTATTTATGTGGGTTTACACGCATATCTGTTTAGCACAGGCTTAGCATATTATTTATGTAGGTTTACAAACATATTTGTTTAACACACTATATAAGCTATCATTCATCCTGGCTTAACATAGGTCTATGTGGGTAACGGGGATATTTGCCTAATACAGGATGTATATAGGTTAACCTGCATATTGGTTTAACAGCGTATATATGGCTATTTAGAGTATATTGCATGCTGGTTTGACATAGTATATATGCCTGAATGTTGGCCTAGCACTGTATGTATATAGGTTGCGTAACTTTTTTAAATTATATTGTAGTATTTGTTGACCGTCATGGGCGTGATAGGTTATGCATTGGTAGATGTACCCTATAGTACTTCCCATATTATTCGATTGCCTGGTTCTACCTGATAGACAATGTGAAAATAGCTCAGATCATATAGGCTTTGGCCAGTGGTTTACCGACATAGCGGGCACATTTAGGGATTCATGTAAGTCGGCTTAGCATAATATGTATGGTGGCTTACACATGTTTGTTTAACGCGATATGTAGGCCTAACATAGTATATACGCCTATCTATGATAGCATGCATGTTGGCTTACCAGAGTATTTATTTGGTTTACACGCATATTTATTTAACACACTATATGGGGCAATCACGTATCCAGGCCTAACATAGTATATAAGCCTATGTAGGATAGCATCCATGTTGGTTAGCATTGTATTTATGTGAGTTTACACGCGTATCTGTTTAGCACAGTATGTAGGCTTAGCATATTATTTATGTGGGTTTACATGCGTTTTTGTTTAACACTCTATATAAGATATCATTCATCCAGGCTTAACTTATTATATAGGCATATGTGGGTAACGGGACTATTGGCCTAATACATGATGTATATGGGTTAACCTGCATATTGGTTTAACACCGTTATGGCTATTTAGAGTATATTGCATGCTGGTTTAACAAAGTATATATGCCTGAATGTTGGCTTAGCACTGTATGTATATATAGGTTGCGTAACTTTTTTTAATTATATTGTAATATTTGTTGACCGTCATGGGCTTGATAGGTTATGCATTGGTAGATGTACCTTATAGTACTTCCCATATTATACGATTGCCAGGTTCTACCTGATATATGAGGTGAAACTATCTCTGTTCATATAGGCTGCGGCCAGTGATTTACCGACATAGTAGGAGCATTTAGGGATTCATGTATGTAGGCCTAGCATAGTATGTATGTAGGCTTGCATATTTGTTTAACACATTATGTGGGCTGTCATATATATTGATTTAACACGTTATATAGGCCTTCTCGTCTTACATTGACCGTTTACGTAGGCCTACCGGGCCCCTGCGTTGTGATTGGTTGATTCAACTTGTTGACTATTTGAACTCTATGTAGGTCGTTGGTAGTTTGATCTAACCGATCATTTTTGGGTAATTTCATATATTATTTGATAACCACCCCCCACTTGATGCCTGAATCCAGGGTTACTTTACCTATCGGCAGGCTTCGAGATGGCTTTTACCTGAGTCCTTGCTCCGTGTTTGCTTTACCTATGGTCTAACTCCATGGTAGCTTTACTTAGGCCCCGACTCCGTGGTAGCTTTACCGATGGTCTGGTTCTTGGGTTACTTTACTTAGGGCATGACTTCGGGATAGCTTTTACCCGTGGCTTTGCTCCGTGTTAGCTTTACCTAAGGTTTAACTCCGTGGTAGCTTTACCGGAGGTCTAGTTCCTGTTTTACTTTACCTAGGGCGTGGCTTCGGGGTAGCTTTTACACGAGGCTTTGCTCCGTGTTAGCTTTACCTAAGGTCTAACTCCGTGGTAGCTTTACCTAGGACTTGGTGGGGTTATTTCTCTTGGTAGTTGGTATAGCAACCGTCCTAGCCCTGCTCTTATGTAGCTTTACTTATAGGCTGACTGCATTGTTTATTAATTTAGTAGGATAGACAAATTTTGAGTTTGCCAATCATATACCCCTAGGCCCCTCATCATCAAAATTTTTTGGGGTAGACCACTATAGTTAGGGTGAGCCTACTACTTGCCTAGACTCGCTCAAGCGCTGCTACGTCATCAGATAACCATTAAGTCTTTCCAAAAGTTACCCCCTCCGCCGGAGCTATTCCGCCTATTATTTTTGGCATTCTGAGGACAACCCACAGGTGAAACCACCCCCGCAATGGTCCATAATAGACTCTACACATATCCCGGACGGTCTTTCGATCGACCCGATCGATTTTCGGCATTTTCGTGTTTTATTTAAGAACTACCCCCCAGGTGAACCGCCCCCGCATCGGTCCGCAAGGGTCTCTACACGTATCCCGTACTGTCTGTTGGTCCAACCGATCGATTTTTGGCAATTTCGTATTTTTTGTAAAAACTACCCCTAGGTGAAACTACCCCTACCGACGCGATAATGCACTCTAGACTCACCCTATCGGTCAAGGCACGTTTTTCCAAAATTTTTTCGAAAACTACCCCCCACCTCCAATCCACCCCCGGAGCTACCCCCGGAGATGGTCCTGAACGTAGCCGAGGTCACCCCCAACACTTAGGTTAGGTTAGGTTAGATCCATTTTGGCTGGCTTAGGTCAGTGTGTTGGAAATAAATTTTTTCGAAAAACTACCCCCTACCCCTCTGGCCGTGTTCAAAACCACCCCTAAGGCAGGGATCAGGTAGGCGACAACCCCCCACGTCAACCGAAACTACCCCTATAGTCCTAGGTTGCGTAGCGGCCGAGTTAGGGGTGGCTGTGCTGAACTGACTTCACTTCTACTTACCACCGTCAGTACTAATATTAGCAATGCCAATGTTCGGTGTATAAATTGCACTGTCGCTCTGTTTTCAAAGATATGGAGCCATACAAGCTGTAAGAAAAATAAGTTTTCTGGGACAACACGTTCATCCATTAGTGGGAAGGTATTGTAAATCAAACCAGCATTCAATCCTGCAACAAAAGCGCCGAAAATTATTTGTATTACTATTAGGACCAAAATCATCCATATGTAGCATATAGCGTTACCACTGATCTTACATTTTTCTTGTTGTGAACTTATCTGGTAATCAAAAAATTGATATGACAACAATGAAAAAATAATCAATGCTAACATTAAATGAAGTGCGAGCCTATAGTGACTAACATGAGGCTCAGATACTAGGCCACTTTCAACCATATACCAACCAACGAAAGCTTGTAATGCTCCAAATAATAGTGCTATAGATAGCCTTAATACTACCTTCTTAGATATCTTTCTTCTTATCATGAAACATATAAATGGCAGGACAAAAACTAAACATGTTAGCCTTGCAACCAATCTATGTGCATATTCTATTAAATATATAGTATGAAACTCCCCCATACTCACACCGTAGTTAAATGCTTTGTACTCAGGTGTAGTCTCATACTTTAATTTTTCTTGCAGCCAGTATTGCTCACTCAGTGGTGGTAATGTTCCAGTAATGGGTTTCCATTCCGTGATTGATAGTCCTGCTTTTGAAAGTCTGGTAAACCCGCTGATACCAACCATGAGGATCACCATGGCAGAGCAGAGAAGAAGCCAGATAGCTACGTGCTTTTGTTCCTTAAACCATGCTGAGTTTTGTTCCATCGCTAGGGGTAAATAATAAATTCCCATAAGGCGAGAAAAGCTGCAATACTATGTAGCAAACTATAAACAGGAAAAATAAAGATACTACATAAAAATATAAAGGCATCTTTTGCTGTTTGACAGCTACCATCATAAGGATCAGGTTAGTGACGTACACCACTACAAAATAGTACAGAAATAATTCATTTAAAATGTGAGTTAACATTAATGAAAGCAATATAAATGGAGTAGTAAAAAATATAAAAGCTGCAGAGCCAACAAAGAGGTTCAATAGCAAAATTCCTCTGAGCTCAGTGTGTTTGTAAAGTAACTTAATGTTTTTTAAATGAACAATATAAGTCTGCATATAACCTTTTATCCAGCCCGCTCTTTGCTTGATCCAAGCAAAGATAGTAGTTGGCGATTCTCCCAGTGTTTCCGAATCAATCATCCTAGTTTTATACCCCATTTGTGCAAGTCTCAAACCGAGGACAGCGTCTTCAGTAATGTTATAGGCATCCTAGAAAAGCATTTTCTTCAAAATTTCCACTGAAAAATTATTACTGCTGCCACCCAGCGGTTTCATTTTTTGAAATCCAGGTAATAGATATTGAAAGTAGTTCAATGAGTGTGTTCTTTTCTTTCAGGATATTGATTGAGGTGTATGTTTCTCTTTTGGCAAATTAAAAGTTGGAACAGTATCATTTTTTAAATTTATGAATTTCTTTGGGTTGTAATTGAGAAGTTTATATTTCAAAAGTTCTATGAAACAGTCTTTTAGAAAAATGAACGAAACGTACCTCTATCATTCCTCCTACATGATTGCAGCCATCGCTGCTCAAAATCTTTATTTTTAGGAAATGTATAAAATTTTACCTTTTTAACTTTAGTATTTCTGTTCGTATTGTTACATCCAAACACTACAAAGCTAGACACATTACACTTCAACTTCACCACACTCCCAAAGCTGAACGTTAACTAACCAAAACTACACAAATACGGTCTGGGCACTGGCGGGAAGAATGTTCTGCTCGTCCAGCTTCTAGTCTGTGACGTCACAGTCTTGCCGGGAACGCTGGCAGTGTGTGCATAGGTAGACCCTTGTGTGTAAGGGTTTACTCCGTGTGGTCACCCTCGCATTGTGACGTCACGAACTGGGCGCTCTGGCCTCCCCCTTTCAGACCTACCCCTAAAGTCCTATTGGATCCCCCATACCTAACCACCCTCCTTCACAGCTACACTTTCAGGTCAAAACATTAGTCGTAGGCCATTATGTATTCTTGCGTAAGTTAATGTGCACTACAAATTATATTTTTTATTTATATGATTAAATTTTATTATATTATTTATTAAGTAGGCTACAGAATACATCCGTTAGAGTAGAAACAGCGACAGTTGAATGTTTGTGTTTTTAGCAAGAAAAAATTGAATTATTTCATTAAATGATGCCACGAAGGCCTTAGTGTGGAAACTTTTGACTAAAAACAATTTTAACGTAGGCATAATTAATCATTTTAATTCAATTTAAAACTCATTTACATTTAATGGGAATGAAGCTCGTGAAGATTGGTTGTAATTGTTTCGAATCGACTTTTTACTATCCATTATTCTTTTTTCTAGATGAATGAGATTACCAGTATTATTATTATGAAAATTAGAGCTGATATTGTCAATTGATTAATTATTTTTTTACTAAAACACTTGTAAATATTTTACGGTATTTGTTGAGGACGGCCGTTTCGGGAGATGTGACCCATTGTCAACTCAGTTCATATTTGTTGATTCCATCTTCACGTGAGCTACTAGTTTTCACTAAACAATTATAAATATTTATCCAAATATTATAAACAATTTAAACCAAACAAAAAGATCGACGACATTTACAACGCCACTGGATTTTACAAACTATAGTTTAATTTAAAACAGAATAGGATTCTGCGTAGGTGAAATTGACCAGAGGGAGTAGGGATTACAGCCGTCTGAGCTAATAGGAACTTCACATCCTGCTGCGTGGGTGAGCCTTGTTGCCAATTCGACGTTAAACTTCCGTTCAGTTTCATTACAGCTGTGGTGGAGTGATTTACTAATTTGTAGCTCGCTTTGTTATGGAATTTCAGTCGCTGGCAGTGGCAGGTTAACTGTCAATGCGTTCGAACTGACAACATCGCATCCCTACCCCGCCACAGACCCATTCCTATTCTACTTTAAAACAAAGTATAACTTGCAGTTCGTGCCCAAGTTTTTACATAGGTCAGACAGGGAGGTCCTTCTACACACGTTAACAAGAACATATAAAAAGCACTAACAAACAATAACTACCAATCAAACTTCGCCGATCATCTCAACGCCACAAAACATGACTACATAGACATAACTTCTAACCTACAAGTTCTTCATAAACAACACAGAAATAACAAACGCTACAATACGAAATATACAGACACTTCAAACTACACCCTACACACATACTCAATTCACAACTTTTACATTACAACTCACACACACTTTTTAACATCATAACTCCTAATACTCACACCACCATAATATCCCACCCCAACCCTAACACCCTAACCTACGTAAACCTTGATATCAGTTACGGTCTGAGTTGACAATGGGACACATCTCCTGAAACTGCTGTCCTCAACAAAATAAAAGTAAGTGTTACTGTTTGGTAACAATAGTTTCGGAGGACCAATAATTATTATAATTATATAAATTAATAGTTTGTACTTACGTGCACCGTGAAATACACACTTATGACACTCGCGTATTAAATAAGCGATTTCTGGCCAGAAAACTTGTTCGTATTCCCCGCACTAATCACATTCGGTATAAACATTAATAAAATATTTACATTCACGTATTCTAGTACCTAAGGTACGGAGATTGGAAAGTATAATAGTATACTAGAAAGTAGGGGTATCTGTCTACACTCCCGAAAGGTCTAACTTGCTCTGCGGGTTCAAACGGCAGAACCAACCTTATCACGGGTGAGCTTTGTCTGACTTTGGCGGCGGGTTTTAAATAAAGGAAATGAGTCTATATTAATTTTAAATACGTAACATACCGGGGGCCTTGAATCCTTCTAGGATTCAAAGAGAACTAACACAAATATAATATCTTTAGAGTTTATAAAAATAAAAAGTTGATAAAGGAAAATAAACATATCTCTTTTTACAAAAATTGAGCGCACTATGGCGCAAGTTCATTATGAGCGTAGAGGTAGAGGGAAAACCTTGTGAGCAGGTCTTGTCAAGGTTCCCTGCTTTGTCTTCAAATGAACCACTCTTACTACACCATCCTTTCCTGGAGAAACACTACTTATCCTAGCCAGAGGCCATGCGAGAGGTGGTGCAGGTTGATGCACTAACACGAGGTCGCCGACGCGTAGGTTGACAGTTGGCACGTTCCACTTCCCCCGTTGCTGAAGAATATGGATATATTCTAGATGCCATCTCTTCCAAATACGCTGGTGAAAGGCCTTGATTAGCTGCCAGTGCTTGAGTCGGTTGGTAGGAACGTTGAAAAGATCCTCTTCCGGAACTGAAACCAATGAAGATCCTATTAAGAAGTGACCCGGGGTGAGTGCATTGAGGTCTGAGGCGTCGTTTGACAGAGGTGTGAGAGGTCTCGAATTCAATATAGCCTCTACTTGAGTTGTGATAGTGGAAAATTCACATAGAGTTAAAATATGTTCACCGATGACACGTCGGAGGTGATGTTTTGCACTCTTGATTGTTGCTTCCCAAAGACCACCTTGATGAGGAGCTGCGGGCGGGTTGAAATGAAAGTTGATATTGTGTTGTGATGAGAATTCAGCAAGAGGGGTTCGGCCTGAAGAGATGATGAGATTTTGTAAAGCATTATTCGATCCAACGAAATTCGTTCCACAGTCAGAATAAATATTTGTGCAAAGACCGCGTCTAGACCCAAATCGGGTGAGAGCGGCAATAAACCCATCTGTCGACAGGTCCGATACTACTTCAATGTGTACAGCCTTTGTCACAAGGCAAACAAAGATACAAATATATGCTTTTGTCAAGCGAATCGAGCGCAAATTGTGCATTTTGATGTTAAAAGGACCTCCGTAGTCAATTCCGGTGTTGAGAAACGGACGAGAAGGAGTTAATCTTGCTTTTGGTAAATCACCCATGAGCGGAGATTTATTGTGAGGCTTGTGTCGAAAACATACAACACATTGAAAAATTGCGAGAGCGTATTACACTTCGGGCCGAGAGTATCCACACATCCTGTGCAAGAAGTGATTGAGTCAACTGAGCGCCCGAGTGTAAGTATTTTCGATGATAAAAATCAATAAGAAGGTTGACGACATGATGTCGTTTGGGAAAAATCACAGGATGTTGCACATCCGTAAGAAGTTTTAAAGCGTTGAGACGTCCTCCCACTCGTAGGATATCATCCTTGTCGAGAAAAGGAGAGAGTCGGCGGAGTTGTGACGAGGCAGGTGTAGTTGGATCCTTCTTCATGGCAACGATGTAGTCTCTGAACGCTGATTCTTGAACCATCTTGAAAATTGCAAGTCTTGACGCCCTCATTTACAGAGTGTTGAGAGGACCATCGAGCTTTCTTGAATGACGAGCGTTATGAGTAAATCGCAAAATATAAGCCATCACACGCTGGAGTCGGCTAAAGTGAGAAAACTGAGTGAGGAGCTCCCATTCATGAGGTGCAGTTGATATGAGAGATATAGGTGAAATGGGTTTCTCTTCTCCTGTGTCAGTAAGTTTTGCAGGCATAAAATGAGATATAGGCCAGTTATCATTAGATTTTTGTAGCCAAAAGGGGCCGTACCACCATAATGAGTGCTGTGGTAAATCTTTAGGAAGTAACCCACGCGACGCGCAATCAGCAGGATTATCTTCACTCGCTACGTGTCTCCAGTAATGAGAAGGCACTAATTCTTGTATCTGGGCTACCCGGTTGGCGACAAACGTCTTCAATCGATGAAGAGGTGTTTGTAACCATGTCAGTGTTACTGTCGAATCACACCATAGAAATACAGAAGAAAATTCCACCCTTTTTTCAAAAAGAGAGATAACATATCCCACTAGCTGGGCGAGTAAATGAGCTGCACTTAGCTCTAAGCGAGGTACCGTGAGCCTTTTCAGAGGGGCTACCCGAGTCTTCGATATTACTTGCCGAATTAACACAGAGTCGTCGCTAAGTTGGCATCTCAAGTAAACGACGGCGGCATAACCGTTCTCAGAAGCATCTGAGAAACCGTGTAACTCAAAGTTTCTCGAGTGTGTTATTTGTAATGCACGAGGAATTACAATTTCTCGTAGAGTATTAGCCGAGTCTGTAAAGGTTTGCCATAATTTCAATTCTTCAGATGGAAGTGGTTCATCCCAGTTCAATCCTTTGATCCAGAGTAGTTGCATAAAACGCTTGGCCCACATAACAATGGGCGAGGGAAAGCCACAAGGGTCGTAAATCTGGGTAATGATACCGAGAATTTGACGTTTAGTCCTGGAATTGTGAGGAAAATTCAAATTATAGGTAAAGGTATCGGTAGAGGGTGACCAGTGAAGACCTAATATAGTGAAATGTGGTTGTTTACTGCCTTGAAGGAATACAGGGGTCTCTAAATAAGCATCAGGAAGATCTTGCAGCAGTTGACTTGAGTTAGATGTCCATTTGCGTAGTTCAAAGCCTCCGCGAGCCAGGAGCGAAATGACTTGCTTACGGAGGCTCAAAGCCTTTTCTTCAGAGTCAGCTCCAGAGATGATGTCATCTACGAACGTTTGCGTGCGTAGAATATTTGCAGCTTCAGGATAGGAGTCACCTTCGTCTGCAGCGAGCTGATGTAAGGTTCTAATGGCAAGATACGGTGAACAATTCA
The DNA here is from genome assembly GCA_036971475.1 of Prosapia bicincta. Classification (NCBI taxonomy): domain Eukaryota; kingdom Metazoa; phylum Arthropoda; class Insecta; order Hemiptera; family Cercopidae; genus Prosapia; species Prosapia bicincta. Next base: position 377,036,293 of record JBAIZL010000002.1, on the reverse strand, counting down.
CTCCGTAAGTCACTGTCGTGAGCTTGTAGATTAAAGAGGGCTGATCTGGACTTTCACGCCATAAGATCATCTGATAGCACTGGTCATCAGGGTGTATTTTTACCTGTCTATACATTTGACGAATGTCACAAGAAAAAACGACGTTATGAATCCGAAAATTTAGTAATAAATCACAAATATTCGTTTGCATCTTTTTGCCTGTTAATAAAATATTATTAAGAGAAATACCATTAGAGGTTTCAGAACTAGCATCAAATACAGTACGTAAACGAGTTGTGCTGCTAGACTCCTTTAAAACACCATGGTGAGGAAGGAAGTAATGAGGTACAGTTAGATCAGTATTATGAGCGTATATCATGTGACCAGAGGCTAAGTAGTCAGCCATAAAATCAGTATATAGGGATTTAAATTGAGGTTGCGCACTAAATTTCTTTTCTAGAAAGTGCAGTCTTTTTTCTGCATTTAAACGAGATTGACCCAGAGGAGGATGTTCAGTCTTGAATGGTAGTCGGACGAAATATCGGCCAGATTGGTCCCGAGTATGAGTGGCGAGAAAGTGATCTTCACATAATGTATCTTCTTGAGAAAGCTTAGACACAGCAGGGGGTTCTTCCTGTTGCCAAAACCTTTGTAGTGAGTCGTGAAGGTCAATGTCGTTGACAACTAGAAGTGTAGTTGATAATTGAGAGCTGGAGTTACTATGAAGTTCACTGCCAGATAGACATGGTGCGTTACCCATTACTAAAAAGCGAAAGTGTGTGCCTATTAGCCTGGGTAAACCAGGTCCGAGGTTATAAGATTCTTGAGTAAGTATGAGTGAAAATAAAGCACCACCAAGAAGAACGTCTATGCCTCCTGGCAAGTGAAATGTAGGGTCTGCCAAAACATAAGGACGAACCTTGGAAAGAACTTCAGAGTCTACTTGTGTGCTTGGTAGGTTAACACATATTTTTTCCAATATTACAAATCTTTCATTAATTGAAATAACCTTGCCCGCAAGAGTTTCAACAGCAACTGAGGTGAGACCTTTTGAGCGTAAGGGTACCTGAGACAATCCTACAACACTATGAGTGGTCTTAGTACGAGGAGCACACAATAATTGAGCAGCACTCTCGGTGAGAAAACAAGATTGACTGCCAGAGTCAACAAGAGCACGAAATACATGAGTAATACCGTTAGACGAGGTAAGCTTAACAAGTAGAGTGCCTAAGAGAACAGTATTAGAGATTTAAGACGTATTCTGATTTTCTTGACAGGTCATAGTGATTGGAGAAGGGGTTATTTCCTGTTGAAGTGTCGGAGAGTCTTGACGCGAAGTTTGAGGTGTGGTCCGTTGCAGCGTAGAGTAATTTTCAAAATGTAATAATGTATGATGATTTTTGTGGCATTTGTAGCAACTAAACTTTGACCTACAGTCCTTAAGATGGTGAGTACCTAAGCATGAGGTACAACGCCCCTTTTCCTTTACAATTTTGAGACGGGATTTGGCGTCCTGACTCTTGAAGTCCGGACACGAATATACCTTATGGTCAATTTTATTGCATATAAAGCATGGATGAGATTTAACTTTAATGGAGGAGCCTTCTCCATAATTGTATTACATCAGTGATACTTTTTGTTTAAAGTATTTATTTTGGGAACCAGAGGGGGTGCGTGATCCTCCATACGAGGAGGGTTTCGAGGTGAAAGGAGAATGAAGATTGGCATCTTCAACTTCATTACATTCTTTACTTAAAAACTTAATAATTTCCGCTGCATCAGGTATTGTAGTGGAGTCAACTCTCTCTTGAGTAACACTTGATGAACGGAAGTTTTTAAAACGATTCCTAAGTTCACTATCCATTTTTCGTAAAAGCATAGCAGATAACAAAGGATTTTTACTAGTGATATCGATGTCAAGACCTTTAAGAGCTTGTATATTTTCTGAGTATAAATTTACAAAATTTCTCATTTGTTTAGGCGTGTTGTTTACAGAGGGCAAATCTAAAATTTGATTGAGGTGTAAAGTAACTAACCGCCTCGGCGAGTGATATCTTTCTTTTAATAAGTCATAGGCCACTTTATAGTTACCGTCAGAAATAGGGAGAGATTTAATTAAATTTAGCGGTTCTCCTGAGATAACGCTCAATAAATATTGAAGTTTAGAAACTGCTGGTAACGATGCATTTTCATGAATGCTAGCGTTAAATATATTAATGAATGACATCCATTCGAGAAATTCACCATCGAAATGCTTGAGTTCAAGCTTAGGCAGTCGTATATGTAACTGAGGAGTAACTATTTCACATTTAGGTCTTGTTGATGACATCTTACTTTCTATCGAATATACGGTAGAATTAATATAATCGACTAACTCGTTGAGGCTGTTAAGAGGAGCGTAGTTGGGTTGAAAATTCGGGTTAGCCTGTATTTCTAGTTCATGATAAATGTCTAAAATATCAGAAAACTCTTCACGAAGCCTATTTATAGATTTAGCGCGCACCAACAATTTTTGCAGAATTGACTTATCAGATGTTTTTTTTGTTAGATCAAAAATCTCTTGAATTTGACTAAATATATTGTCTTTCTTTGATTTAATAACTGCCAAAGATTTTGCCATGATTAAATGATGGTTTTATAGGAGAAGATGAGATAACTGCTTTAATTTTTAAATTACAAAATGTTTTAAAGAGATTAGGCCTATGAGCGTATATGTTTAACGGAGAGATAAATAAGCCTAAGTAAACAACAAATCGACGTATGCTCAATGAGATAACCTTCTATAAACAACTGAAATCACTTTTCATCAACTTTTACAATTAATTTAAACCAACATATTAATGCACGCCAAAGCCAAACAAAGATAAGAGAGGATCAGCTGTTTCATATACTGCGACATGAAACTAGTTTTCCAGTGTTTGCATGCACAGACAAAGTTTGAAAAAACTTGTAGAAATTGTTGAATGAACACATATAATGAATTGTATTTTATTTTATTTTTTATATAGGTCTTAAGGCTCAAGATCCGGCGCGGAGGACCAAATTTGTTTGGTAACAATAGTTTCGGAGGACCAATAATTATTATAATTATATAAATTAATAGTTTGTACTTACGTGCGCCGTGGAATACACACTTATGACACTCGCGTATTAAATAAGCGATTTCTGGCCAGAAAACTTGTTCGTATTCCCCGCACTGATCACATTCGGTATAAACATTAATAAAATATTTACATTCACGTATTCTAGTACCTAAGGTACGGAGATTGGAAAGTATAATAGTATACTAGAAAGTAGGGGTATCTGTCTACACTCCCGAAAGGTCTAACTTGCTCTGCGGGTTCAAACGGCAGAACCAACCTTATCACGGGTGAGCTTTGTCTGACTTTGGCGGCGGGTTTTAAATAAAGGAAATGAGTCTATATTAATTTTAAATACGTAACAGTTACTATAGGCAAGTTTGCAAAATATTTACAAGTGTTTTAGTGAAAACTAGTAGCTCACGTGAAGATGGAACAACAAGTATTTTATTTTACTATTAAAACTTTTGATTGGAAGTGCATTATACTGTAAGACTATCTAACTCATCAGTAGATTGACATAGGCCTATTACAATAACAACACAATATCAACAAAATCGTGTAGACTAGGTCAGTAGTATCACGCTGCCTCCAAGTCTAAAGTAAACAACAGATGTAAACAGTTTCTTCCGCTCGAGTGGTAGTTTGTCAATAAGCCATTCTGAGAGTATTTGTAGAAAATGTTCCTTTATAATGCTATACATTATTTGGACCCAGTTGGTTTTGAAAAGCTTCGATGAGGTAATCTAACAACTGTTTTACAAAAACTACTCATCTTCCCCCCCCCCCCACTAACTTATTAACCTAAAATATTTTAAAATAATCCTGCAGATGAATTTAAGGATGCCAGGAATTGTGATAACTCGTATTCAATGAATACACCTTACGTGAAATATCAACACCAATGTAATTTAAAAATTAAGTATCTGTTGACAATAAATGCAAAGAAGGTAATAAGAACTAAAAGGTTATGTAACCTATTTAATATGATAAATCACCATTGAATACATAATTTATCTTGTTTCTTATAAAGTTACATTACGCTTACCACGTCCATATTTGACATCCGCCATAATTAGTCTAATCTTAACTATTACAGTGTAATAATCTTAACTACTGCAGTGTAATATAAATCTTAGTATTGTATTGTAATAATCCTAATTATTGTAGTGCAATAATCTTGGGTATTTTAGTATAATAATAATAATAAAATTATTGTAGTGTAACAATCCTAACTATAGCAATGTAATAGTCCTGAATATCGTCGTGCAATAATCCTGTGTATTGAAGTATGAAATATATTCCTGATTGTTGTAGGGTAATAATCCTAACTGTTGTAATTTAATAATCCTAACTATTGTAATATAATAATCCAAACTACTGCAGTGCAATAGCCTACCTTAGTTATTGCAGGGTAATAATCCTAATTATTGTAGTGCAATAATCCTGGGTATTGTAATCCTACCTATTGTAGTGTAACAATCCTAACTATTGTACTATATAATCATACAATCACCAGGTTTTAAAAGAATTTATTGGTTTACATATGACGTTTGAATATTTACTTGGTATTTTAAATTTGGGGGTAAACCAGGGGGTTTACCACGCTCCCGGGTATGGGTACCCATGCTTCGCGAGGCAGAGTGGTCCAGATGCAGAGGACGTCGAAGTTTCACTATGTTATTCTAAAGAAGTGAGTTTTCTTCAATCCCAAGAAATAATGTCAGCACGGTGTAGGCTATAGTATATTTGGAAACATGCGCCGGCTGAGGAAAACGGAAGTCTTATGAAACTGGCGGAGAAGCAGTAAGTTGGCTTTATCTTACTATTTATTACCTACCACATTTTCACCGTATATAATAGGGGGTTTATGAATGTGCGTACTAAACCTGTATTTATTATTTTCATAAATGTAGAAAGTAGTAGGCTACTGAGAGGGCACGTCAATAATGTACCCAAACGTTTCCCCGAAAATTACCAAAATATTTTAAGCTTTTATTAAGTAGTGTAGATTTTGTCTGTTCCACTATGATTTCCAAGTACGAAAATACGTTTTTTATCATAATATGTATAATCACGTGCTGGGGTATTGTTCGAACATAGTTTTTGAGGTAATTTTGCTTTTCTATCTGTCCAACATTCCTAATATTGTTCGTATTTTGTGTGTAAACAAAAAACAAGACCACAATTTCAATTTAAAAAGTTAGAATTTAATTTACATCCTAGTAAGAATGTATTTAAAAGTGTAAGTTATGGATTAAACTGCTTTATCTACGTGTGCCAATGTTTGTAGGAGAGAGTGGGTTATAGTCGTGTACACTAGTCCAGGATCTAAAGGGGTTGGAGCATGCACTCCAACATAATGCAATTTTATTTGATTATTGGTCTGGGCACTTGGGTGGTGTAAAAACGTATGTCGTCACCCCCTCACGTGGTGGACATACCAGGGGAACCTGATTACATACAAGTACTGGAACCTTTGTATGTTATAAACTATAAAAGATAGAATAATCAAAAAAATGTTTTTAAACTCACGAAAATAAGGACTTCAATAATTTTTCTTATGTAAAAATGGCTAACTATAATAAATACTAAGTACAAAGTTATTTTTCTTAAAACTTCTACTTGCCTTTGGTTTTTTAGTGGATTTCTATTGGAAACAAACCCATTGCGGTAAACGTAACCCGGAGACTTTGACGAAAGTTTGTTTTAAGGTTTCTAATTTTAAAAAAAATATTTGTTCAAATTTATTCACACAAATATATACTAATATCACGATAATTTTCGTGTTTAAATCATTGTAACTTTGGAACGAAACGTCCGATTTCGATCTAAGTTGGTAAGCAGATGTAATTTGTTATTTGTGGGAATATGTTTGTTTGTTAATAGGAAGAATCGATCAATCAGCAGTTGAATTTTAGCCCGGCATTTTTAATACGGAAAATGTATTTTCCATTTTCACTATAAATATTATGTATTTTTAGAGGCATTTCTAAAGATTTAAATGCAATATGGAGGAACACAATCTTATATAGGCCAAAGACTTTTTAAGTAGACCTATAATATAAAGTATTGGGGTTCGATCGTACACTAAAATGTTGAATAGCGTCGTTGTCCAAAAGGAGGAATAGTATTAAAGCACATACTTTATAAGAGACCAATAAAAGTTTAGGTTAAATTTATATAAAGTTTGATTTATTGCATACCATTACAGCTTATCGTCTACTAGATGCCGTTGTGTAAACTAGTTTCTGTATTTTTACAAGAACAATACGAACAGCATGGAATTTCCTTTTTGGAGCACGAAGAAGATGGCTTAGAACAGCCTGTATATTTGTACGGTGGAATCAAGATATCTGACATTAATTTTCATCCACAAATCCTCCAGATATGTAAAGTATTTTCCAACAGGAACAGTTATACTTTTAATAAGTAGCCTTTGTAAGACTTCGCTTGTTTTCAGGTATTGCAATGTATCGCCTCCATTAGTTGTGGATCTTCACTACTAACGGTGATTTTCCTTTACTTCTGAAAGGGATTTCTTAGTTTTATACTAATGTAGATATGTTACTGTAACAAAAATTAATCCTTTAAATAATAATTTCAACACTATACAAAGACACCATAAGTATTTAATAATAAAAAATAAGAACATTTATAGAAGTAGATTTATATTTATAATAAATATTAACATTTATTACCATAAAACAATAATTACCTTATTGACAGTAAAATATGACTGACATTCAAATTGAACATTAATAGAAAACATCTTTTCAAACTAAATTACTTGTAATAGCTACTATACTGTATAAGTTACAATCAAATCACTGAAATTAAATGGAATTGTCATATATACTAATACAATTTGTTGAAAATACATTACTGCCCTAAAAACGTTATTGTTTTAGAAAGATGTGTGTCTAATTTTTTTTTAATGGAACTCTGAACTAAAATCTTTACAATACAGTAAACTCCCGATTATCAGTGGAATAGGGTGGCCTGGCAACGCTGGATAACCGAATTCCCCGGATAATCCGCTATGAACCAAAAAGTTAATTTGCGATGGTCATATTTAAAAACGAATGTTCTCCAAACTGTTCGGAAGCACTGACGAAAAAAATCACACCTTTATACAGACATTTAGCGACACCCGAAAAGTTTCAATTAGACTGAGAGTGAGCTTGCCGGAGTGCTCGCCGTCCTTCGGAAGAGTAGAGGGGAGCACACCGGCATGCCCTCAGTGAGTCGCAAGGGAATCCAAAATGTGCTGGGACGCTCGCCGTGCTGAATGTGTTAATAGCCACCTTTTATTTCGCTAGCCCGCGTCGGGATGCTTTCAATGTAAAAATTAGTACGTTCATATTTACTTATCTATTCCCTTCATCTTTACTTCTATTAAGCCCTATATGTATTTACGTCGTAATTCACTGTTTGGAAATTTAAACACATGAATCTGATTGGAATAAAAATTGGATATTTGTAAAACATTGGCAGATCCCGGATAAACTGTAAACCGGTTAATCCGCCCACGGATAAACGGGAGTTTACTGCAGTAATGTAACCTTAAATTATAATACTTTATAGATACTGATTATAACAAAAATATTACATTTGTCGGTTGACTAAACTGTACGGAAATCGAGGGAGTTTTCTTTATTGCTCCACAATACCTCTACGGAATAATTCTATACATTTATATGACAACAATCTAGTATTTTGGTCATTCCTATTATATTAGTATTATTGATTTATTGTATAAAACTTATTATTAATCTGAGTTTATGGTTACAATTATTATATACAGTGTTTATTTTTGGCTTATTATTTAGGCAAGCAGTCTAGTAAGTTAGTCATTAATATTATATTTTTTTTATTGATATACTCTTTAAAACTTGTTAATAATCAGAATTTAGTTACAATTATTATAAACGGTGTTTATATTGGGGCAACAGTCTATTAGCTTAGTCATTAATATTACATTTTTAAACGTATATCACACCGTCTAAAAGCGGTTTAACGCTCTCTAATAAGGTAACTCATCGTTTGAGTCCACCATCTTAGTGGGGGGCAACCAAGAAAGCTGGCCTCAGCTACCTAGCTACGATGTCCTCTAGTTATTTGTGTGCTCGCTGGTTCAGCCATGTACCTAGGTCTCCGTGTATCAGCTAAGTGCAGGTATTCGATGACATCTTTTCAGGCCTAACCTTTGAACTCAGAAGTACACCAAAACTTGACCATACTCGGTAATAAGAGGTACAAAATTTGTATTGCGCCGTAGGCTACTGCGCATGACCGAGTTTTATGGACTTCTGATTTCCTTGGGCCAAACATGGCAAAACTAGATTGTTTGTAAATTTTTGAAATTTGTAGTACTTGTAAACAATGTGCGGAGTTTGATCTATTTCAAAATTAGGCTTATGTATAGATCCCTACATATCTTTCTCTGAAGCTCGCAGCACCAGTGTTGTCAGTCACGACATTCATGACTACTCAATGGGAAGACTTTACACAATGTTACAAATGGGTTGATCAATTTATGTTTAAATTAATATTGTCTTGACTGTATACATAACCTAAAGTTTATTTTGATTTTATAATCTCTGTTTGTTTTCCAGTCGGCTACAAATGAGATCACACATTAAAAAAAATTGTTTCTTCCTGTTTAGTTATTTAACAAAGTTCTTTTTATTTTTCATTATATTATTACCATAATTTTTATTGGCACATTTGATGTATTTCTTTACTGGCCTACAAATTTAGCATAAAATACAATTAGACTAACTCAGTAAAGGAAGACAGGTCAACGTTACGTAATTATGGTAGGGGGGTTAGCACTAGCATTATGGAGGGGGATTAAAAATCTTCCATTTTAGCGTTACTAATTTAAAGATGGCTCCTAATACACCTGTACCAACAAGAGAAAATTTCTAATTGGGAGGTTTCATTTAAAGGGATCTCCAAAGCAGAAAGGAACAACTACTACTCTTTGATAACAACTGTAGCGTAAATGTTTATATTAAATTAAAACAACCTCTTACCACAAATTCAACAATTTTTATTTTAACCTAATGTACATTTCGATTACAAAGTAATCATCTTTAGAGGTATTTTACAAATGACTATTTTGACTATTTACAAATGTCATTTGTAAAATACCTCTGAAGATTATTACTTTGTAATCGAAATGTACATTAGGTTAAAATAAAAAATGTTGAAATTGTGGTAAGAGATTGTTTTTATTCAATATAAACTACTCTTTGGTATATAAGTGGTCTTTTGTTTTTAAGAGAAAATTTTATATTCCGATTTTTCAAAAGTAAATAGGCCTTACAGTTTTTGTATTGTACATCTTGTAGTCCTTTATTACATATTATTGTCGTCAGTGGGAGATTTAAGGGGGGGGGGCTCAAGCCCCTCCCAAAATATGGAAAAGTGAAAACTTTTAAACTATAAAATAACACTATAAATGTCATTTCCGATGTCTGCGTTTGTCCCCGATTTAAATCTACTTAATAATCAGTAGAATATGTTTACAAACCCATATTAATCACTATAATTCCATACTGTAATCGTTAATAAATGGGGCCACCCACAATGTAATAAATATGCGGTTTACATTGTAAATATATGTTAAATTGGGCTAAATAATCCTGTGTAATATCACAGTAGGCATATAACGATTTCCATCAGGTAAAAGGCCCTTAGAGTTTACACTATATCTACCATATCCCCTACATATTTTCCAGATGGAGTCCATTTTCCTCCCCTCATACCAGCCCTCCCCAAAATATTATTCTAGATCCGCTCCTGACTGTCATAGTGCAAAGCGCGTCTGCTAAATAATATCAATAAGTAGTGAGTTTTTATTCAATTTAAATAGTCATATACAATTATCCCAGAAAAAGGCAACTCGCAGCAGTTCCCTTCAATAAACAATATGTCGTGGCCGAGTGGTTTGCCTGGTTGTTGATTGGACAGGTGTCACGAAGTGAGTTCTTGTAAGAAGAAAAAAGCCAAATTGAAAGGAAGTCTTTATTGCACTTTTACACATTTACCTCTACACTTAAACACTTAATTATGTAATCATACTTATTACATAATTCAACATATTGGCGAACAGTTACTCGGACAGAGTAGGTGCTTTCTTCTTCAGAGCAACATGCTTCCTGACCAGTCTTACATACGCGTTATGCAATTCTACATGTTACATACTACAACCCATAGGCAAACAGTTACTCAGACAGAGTAACGTGCTCCCTTCTTCAGAGCAGCATTCTCCCTGACCAGTCTTACACACGTATTATCCAATTCTACGTGTTACATACTACAATCCATAGGTGAGGATTTACTCGGACAGAGTAACATGCTTCCTTCTTCAGAGCAGCATTCTCCCTGACCAGTTTTACACACGTATTATCCAATTCTATGTGTTACATACTACAACCCATAGGTGAGCATTTACTCGGACGAGTAACATTCTTCCTTCTTCAGAGCAGCATTCTTCCTTCTTCAGACAAGCATTCTCCCTGACCAGTTTTACACACGTATTATCCAATTCTACGTGTTACATACTACAACCCATAAATGAGCATTTACTCGGACAGAGTAAGATGCTCCATTGGTCAGAGCAACATGCTTCCTGAAGGTTTCGAGGTGCAACACGCTCCTCGAGCAATCTACTGAGATTGGTAATGGGTGATTGTGTCCCTGTGGTTTTATAGTATCCAGACATTCCTTGAATTATTTCCAGAACATTCTCTGTTATTTGGAGTCTTAATGGGTTTCTATAATATTTTAATTGTTTTAACTTAATTACTAGCAATTTACTTATTGCGTTATTGAATTTAAATGTCTATTATTATGACATATTTAAAAATATAGGGTGTTACAAAAGGCAGGTAACCATTGGGGCACAACACCTCCCTTACCTTTTAAAATGTTTTGCCATATATTTGCAAAACATTTAAATTTGATTGTTAAATATTGATTCATTCACTACTAATTACTACATTCTCATTACAATTAGTAACCCATATTCAGTCTCATTACAATGTAAATGACATTTATTTATAATTATCTGATTCATAACTAATTTATTCATTGCATTTATCAGCTACCATCAATCATCATAATCATTCTTATCACTTTTCTTCAATTTTACATCAAATTTATAATTACATTTAGCAATTGTTTTTATTAATTCATTAGTTACATTTATCAAACCATTTATCACTCAAATTTTAATGACATTTATTCGTTCATTAAAATGATACTTTTCATTATTCTTTAATTTCATTAATAACACAATAAATTCCTAGTGGTGAGGGCTGGTGTGAGGGGAGAAAAGGGTCCCCCCGTCTGGAAAATATGTAGGAGATATAATAGATATAGTGTAAACTCTAAGGGTCTTCTATCCGAGGGAAATAGTTATAGGCCTGCTATGTAATATTACACACGAATTATTTAGCCCCATTTACCAAATATTTACAGTGTAAACAACCTATTTATTACATTGTGGGTGGCCCTATTAATTAATGATTATAGTATGGGATTATAGTGAATAATATGGGTTTGTAAACATATTCTACTGATTATTAACACTCCAGTACCCGCGCCTATTATTGTGACGTGAGTGCTCGCGTGGGGTCTTTTTCGACCCCACTCAGTATTCCGATCCTCTCGCCAATATAATTTTAACTGGTTCTTCATATAAAAGTATAATATCTCCCAACATAGTATTGCAATGACTTGGTGAAACTTTATAGTTATTACCTGATACGAGTCTCGCTACGCTCGCCTTAACTTACTAGCCAGTGCTCCTGAACCACCTGGTGGGCGATAAATGCATACAGTCGTTCAAAACACGACGAAATGTGATATATATTCGGTCAGTAGTATCGACTAGTATCAATATATTGGATAACTAGGGGACAAGGTAGGGATCGTTTTTGAAATACAATTAGAATATTTCAATCAAACAGTTTCATTTATTCAAATCATATCCTTATAAATTGTTTCCAGATCAAACCATTTCACATATAAAAACAAAAAACAGATTAGTATTGATTATTCAAAAAACGTCTCTCGCAAACAGTTTTTTGATGACTTTGGCACTTGCGTTTTAGCTGTAGTATTCTAGGAATATTGTTCATACTCGCCCGACGGTAAACAGCTGGCTTCAGTAACTCGATTGCTAGTGTGGTGGGGTATTCTTGTCTGACAATATAATTGAAATGGTTGATTGCCCGGAAAATGTTAATTGCATTCACATCTCCGACGTTCATCAGGTGAAAAAAAATGTCAATGGCCATATTCTGGAATTCCGGCTTACATCATATTGGTGACACATCTTATCGAGTAAATCAACGCCGAATTTCGTGTTATTATAGTCATTTATTATGATAGGTTTCCTCTCATTCATTGTTGTTATTAACATTTCATTATCATTATCACCATCATCCAGCTCATCCCTTCTGGAAACATTCGGTCCTCTTCTTCTTCGTCAGGATCATCAGATCCCAATACATCCTAATTATCAATCAAAGTATCAGTAGCGCGAATAGTCGCGTGGGGTCCTACAGTCCCCCAAGCAGTGCAGCGTTACGTTCAAACGTTTATAACTCAACTGGCTGGAGACAAGGGAAGCTGACGTGACACTAACATACTCAGAAATAGTGAGGGAGAAGCTACTGAGACTGTCACGGTAATGCAATGACGCAAAACAAAAACAAACACAAAACAAAACGTCTGGGGTCCTAGGAGACCTCACGCGACTACTGAAGTGTTAAGTAGATTTAAATCGGGGACGAACGCAGACATCGTAAATGACATTTTAGTTTACATTTATAGTGTAATTTTATAGTTTAAAAATTTTCCCTTTTCCATATTTTGGGAGAGGCTTGAACCACCCTTAAATCCGCCACTGAGTCCAACGATATTGTAGAACTCTGCAGTGGAAGTCTTTATCTCAAGGAGTTTAAACAGTCTAGGTTACGTGATGGCCAGCTGACGTCTGCAGCGCCGTGACAGCCCCGCCAGTCTGGAGCTACAGTCCGTGCCAAGTTGAATCGGCCAAGTAAACAACATTGTGGCGTGTGATTTTGAATGTTTTGTGTTTCGGTGTGAGTTTTATAGATAAACTTTACAAAATCTTAGGTTTGAAATTGAACAGCGAACAAATTGCAAATTTCCTCGGGATTTACAAACCTATGGCAATGTTTCGAAAATCTGAAGCCGAAGAAAGATGTTGAAAAAACCAAGACCGTGACAAGGAGTACCTGTCTTTCGACTCCACCTCCTTTCCAAAGAACACACACAGATAGATCCTTCATGTGGGGAATATCTGCAGTTTAGCGTGTGTAACCTTTACCCCCACGAATCCAATCTCAAACTCGTGAATCCCGTTCGGTCAGGTTCGAGATAGGGAGCCTGGTGCCACGACCCGTGGTACCAGTATGTAAATAGTCTGACCACCTTCCCGTAAGCCCTTGACTGGTCACCGGCCCGGCCCTGGGACGAGGCGAACTCCATCCAGGGACAGTGGTTCCACCAGACATAATCGCGACCAGTAGAACCTTCTGAGCGGCTAGGTATACGTATCTCGATACCCCGTCTGATTAGTCAGATCCAGATACTGCGATCGCGCCTTTATCCACTCCCGGGTGGCCTCATATAAGGGCCTGACTCTCAGGCTAGGGACTTGGCCTCAGGCATATATGAACCCCCCTCCGTTGTACCTTGAGGAGCGGGGTTTACAAACAGTAGTCTATGCATATTTGTGGGATGTTTCATCCGAAGATTATTTAAAACGGGACAAGAGGCAAGCTGTCATTGCAAAAACTAATCGCCCACCTTTAAACTGTCATCAGTTTCTAAGAATCGTAGAGTAATTTCTATTCTAATTTTACAAAGTATTGCTTGCTTTACATTGGTGTTACTTTTCTATAACACTTCAAGAAGTTCTAAAATTTTAATTCTGACATCTCATTATTTTATTATGATTTTGGGTCTTCTGCTGCAAGCTCACAAGTAAGTCCTGATGATGTTCCTAGCAAATTCCTTCTTTCGACCCATTGCCTCCTTTTTCTTCCAAACAGTCTTCAACACGCTACGTTTACTCCCATTCTGATCATACGTAACAAAGTATCACCTCTAACGCTGACAGACGACATTATTTTGTACATAGACAGAGCCAATCCCAACAGTAGACTGCAGCTAGCTACCTGGCCCCGTCTGACAGGAAATCTAACGTGCTGGAGAACCAACCGTTTACAGCAGCGAAAACTAGCTGCTAGAACAAGCCTCGTGGTACAGGCGCGTAACAGGATTACGTGTACAACTGACATCTATATCCATCGTGCCAAGGTCAAGCGGTTGATTGAATTAAGACGAAAGGTACAAAGTTATAAATCAATGTGAGTATGTCCTACGTTTCGCCAACAAAAGAAACTTCGTTATATGGTGACGTCATCTAGACGTCTAGGTTTTAGTAATAATGTGAGGAGGAGTTTAATGGGGTGGAGGGGGGTTGACATAATTAGTCTAATCTTCTACAACAGCAGGTTAAACATGTTTATAACAAGCAATATGAAAAAAATTTAAGTCAATTCCTACTTCGGTCTACAAAGAAAAATTTAATTTTAGTTGCTTTTTATTAAATAATCACAATTAATAATCTATAAACTAAGGGGTTGTAGGAGCAAATTTTAAACTTTTGTATAATAATTCTATTTTTTAATACAAATTAAAATTAATATATATATATATATATATATATATATATATATAATTCAATTTTTTCAAAACAAAATTTCCTTATAAACTATATTTTTTTGCGAATGCGTTTTCAATATGATATGTTTGACCAATCGTATTTTCAATATGTAGGCTATATTTAATCCATCTTGAGATTTTACTCTACTTAGCGCAACATAAAGTTGACCATGTGTAAAAACAGACTTGGTCAATTGAAGCCCTGCTCTTAGGAATGTTTGACCCTGAGCCTTATTTATAGTTATTGACAATACAGGTCTTAAAGGAAATTGGTTCCTTTTCGTTTAAAACGTAAACAAAAAAAGGCTATTTGAAAACGTATACACGTAGCCTTTAATACTGCTAAAATATTTATTCGTTTACAAACCATTAATCATCTGTTTTTCATTGCAATGTAGGCCTATAGACATAACCTGCTTTCTAACTGCTAAAACATTTTTTTTTTTACAACCATAATCAAAATTTGAACTGTATTTACATCAAATGTCATCCAATAAAAGTTTACAAAAATGTATTTTAACTTGAGTGGATAAATAAAAAAATATTTTATTACGATTGATAATTTGTACGAGATACAAAAAAGTGTGAACATTAGAAGAGAGTGTGAACTAATAGAAGGAATTGAATAAAAATATTTTTTTTTTTTACAACAATAATCAAAATTTGAACTGTATTTACATCAAATGTCATCCAATAAAAGTTTACAAAAATGTATTTTAACTTGAGTGGATAAATAAAAAAATATTTTATTACGATTGATAATTTGTACGAGATACAAAAAAGTGTGAACATTAGAAGAGAGTGTGAACTAATAGAAGGAATTGAATAAAAAAACATATGAAATATTATTTAAATAATTTGTAAAAATATTTTAAACCTAACTATTGCTATCTTTGAAACCTTATTTATTCATAGACTTGAATATGTTTATGACCATGTTCAAAGTAGAGAGGGGCGACCGCCCCCGGCCGTCATTGTTGAAAATAAACTAAATGATGTAATAAACCATCGGCCAAGTGATTAATTTGCAGTTAGTGTTTTTTTCTTGCTAGAGAGGTTTTGAGTTGGTTACGATAGGTAAGTTGTAAAATGCAGAAATAAGTTAATTAATTATTAAAGATTCTACGTTTATTGTTGTCTGAACATTGGCTCTTCCCACTGCTACATTCAATATAAATAATGACTGAGAGAAATAAAACACAGACAGTCCCACCGTATGTCACGATGTCAGGCCATAATAATACCAAAATAAAATAAAATACAGGCAAAGCGTATCAGTTACTGAGGTGAGGGTTATAAGCATGGGGCCCCACCGTATGTCGCGATTTAAGGCCATAATAAAACCAAAGTAAAATAAAATACAGACAAGCATATTTGTTATTGAGGATAGGGCTACAAGCGCGGCGAACACGGGGCACCACCGTATGTCGCGATGTCAGGCCATAATAAAACCAAAGTAAAATAAAATACAGACAAAGCGTATCAGTTCCTGAGGTGAGGGTTACAAGCATGGGGCCCCATCGTATGTCGCGATGGCAGGCCATAATAAAACCAAAGTAAAATAAAATACAGACAAGCATATTTGTTATTGAGGATAGGGCTACAAGCGCGGCGAGCACGGGGCACCACCGTATGTCGCGATGTCAGGCCATAATAAAACCAAAGTAAAATAAAATACAGACAAAGCGTATCAGTTCCTGAGGTGAGGGTTACAAGCATGGGGCCCCATCGTATGTCGCGATGGCAGGCCATAATAAAACCAAAGTAAAATAAAATACAGTAAAAGAGTATCTATTACTGAGGTTAGGGTTACAAGCACGGCGAGCACGGGGCCCCACCGTATGTCGCGATGTCAAGCCATAATAAAACCAAAGTAAAATATAATACAGACAAAGCGTTCCGTTACTGAGGTGAGGATTACAATCGCGGCGAGCATGGGGCCCCATCGAATGTCGTGATGTCAGACCATAATAAAACCAAAGTAAAATAAAATACAGATAAAGCATATTTGTTACTGAGGTTAGGATTACAAGCACGGCGAGCACTGGCCCCATCGTATGTCGTGATGTCAGACCATAATAAAACCAAAGTAAAATAAAATACAGTAAAAGAGTATCTGTTACTGAGGTTAGGGTTACAAGCACGGGGCCCAACCGTATATCGCGATGTCAAGCCATAATAAAACCAAAGTAAAATATAATACAGACAAAGCGTTCCTTACTGAGGTGAGGGTTATAAGCGCGGCGAGCACGGGGCCCCACCGTATGTCGCGATGTCAAGCCACAATTAAAACTAAAGTGAAATAAAATAATGCTTTTTAAAATAGACTAGCATAGTTTATGGAAATAAAATATATTCTAAATATTCAAAGTTTTTTGGAAAACGCGCAACTAACTCAATTCGCACAACAGTATCGCTGCCGGGCTCCGTGGCATCAGTCAACCTGCTTTCTAATATATTTATTATATATAATGACACATTAGTATAATTTACGTTGACTCCTAAAGCACAGTAAAATAATGCTACTACAATTCTTTCTAATTAGTAGATCCTCCGGGCTGAATTTGATGGAAGAATGTTCCATACCCTTAAACTGGGTACTAGGGCCCAGCAACGGCTAGAGGATTTACAGGTCAAATTTTGTAAGGTGGCACTTAGGTATAAATTGTGTATTCGTCGTCTAGAAAATATCTAGACACTGTCGTCATCCCTCATCGGGGCCATAAATCGCGGTCTACCCGTCCTAACCCTTAGACAATCCTATTAGCACGCTTCCGTGAACGCTCTATTTACATTAGTTGTTATTTTACCATACATTTTAAAGTATTAATAAGGTAAAAATATAATGAGTGAACCCTATGAGTCAGCAGATGTTCAAGGGCCAATGTTTTTGAAAATGATCAACACCGCCACCTCCATCCACTCACTCTCTCCCACACACTCTCACGCACACACACACGCGCGCGCGCGCACTCTCTCTCTCACACACACACACGCGCTCGCGCACTCACTCTTTCTCTCTCTCTCTCACACACACACACACACTCGCACGCGCTCGCACTCTCTCTCTCTCTCACATGCACACACACACACACACACACACACACACACACACACACACACACACACACACACACACACACACACACACACACACACACACACACACACAAATATTCTATAATAGCTTTCACAATAAAAAGGAGAAATGTGGCACATAATAAACTAAGACTCCTGCCTACGTTCGATAAAGGTTATCCTTGATCATAGAGGACACTATGCCTACTCAATAACATAGCTCTATCAAGACTAAACATTTTACACAAACAATGACGTTCAGTCAGCACACAGTCTACCCATTGGTACGCCTACGTGAGCTCCGTCTGTAGGCAGTTTCATTTTGTAATCCACGTCTGCCTCATAAAATTCTTCTACGGCCCCAAGAACAATGCTGATTGTCTTTATCAAATAACCTTAAACACCGTGAGAAAACAGAACTGCTTAATATAAGAAACAATAACACAGAATCTTTTCGTTAAACACCAAAATTTGAACTACAAATAATAAATTAGAGCTAAAATTTTTTGCAAACGAATGAAATGGAATTATAAGATTAGGACTATAAACATTAATTTTATAATAAACAGTAAAAGGCCTTCATTTTTTACATTTAACACCAAATTTTGAAATAGGCCTACAAGTAATAAATTGGAGCTAATAGACTAATTTTGCAAAAGTTTCAACGAAAATATGAATCTATGAATTTTTTATTCATTTTTTTTTTAACGTATTTTGTTTATACTTTATTATTATAGGCCCTAAATACAAATATTTTTTATGTTTACTGAATAGAAAAGTCAAATTCAGTTGAAATCAGTTCTTAAAACGTAGCCTATCACACTCAGCTGAGGATCTTTTCATTTCAAAAACTGGATTAAAATACATAGTCTAACTTATTATTACAGTTAGGCCTATATTAAATTATCAAAATTAAAATCAATTAATATATATTTATGAATTGATCAAAACTATATAATAATAAACTTATTTCTTAAAAATGTTAAATAAATAATGTAACATAACCTACGTTTAAAACAGTTGTTTTACAACATAACCTATAACATAAAATCAGCTGATGTATGAAATTATATGTTATCATTTAATTCACTTTAAGGCGACTTATAGCGTAACCTGATGGGAATTATACTGTGAAATTGTATCTTTATGTCCACCCAATACGTTTTTATAGACTTCGCTATAGAAGTTTTCAAAAACCACTACTTACTGATATTTTTCAGCATATGCGTTTCCCACTAGATCAGTGCATTATTCAATGCTGCGAGGTTCTAGGGGGCAAATGCCCAAGAGCCCTGACAGATTAGTGCTTTTTTACTGCGGAAAATAATTACTCGCGTGCCGAATTCCATAAAAGAAATAAAAACATTTTACCAATAAAGTATAAAAGTACAATGTATAATGGTTCAAGCCTTTAATGTCAAAGTAATTCTAATTAAATGAAATGTTCGATTCACACAAAATGCATTGTCTTAGTCGCTGTAAACAAACGGCAGTTTATTCCAACAAAACTATATACAGATTATATTCAGTAGGCCTAGTTGTAATTAACACGGAAACAATAATTTATTTATAATGCCATTCAAAATAGGTCGTATAGGCCAATTTTGCAGGTAATGAAGGGGACCGTAAAACATGGCTGTAAGTCACGGACAAGACTTGCTAGGTGGATTAGCGCAAGTCCATGCAATATGCCTATTGCTGTTCTGTTGTGTGTTGTTCATAGAGTGATTTGTTGGTTATGTTAAAACAGGAAGTGAACTGCTATAAATTAACTCTTGTTGATTATTTAGAAAAAATATGCATAAACAATAATAACCTCTTTGAATAAACGATGTATTTGACAGTTGGCGACAGTATGATAAGAAAAAGCTGACAGATATGAGTCATTTAGTTTACAAGTCCGACAGCTGTGTTTTGCGCCTATCGATACAAGATGTAGTCCAGGATCTAATAGGCAATGAAAGCCTAACACAATTTTATTTCAGATTATTGTTCTGGCCAGTTGGGTAATTGTAAAAACGTATGTCGCCGCTCCTTAACGGAGGGAGAGGGGGAACGTCGCGGGCAATGCGTTGTACTGGAACTTTAGTATATTTTAAACTAAAAAAGACAGAATAAGCAAAAAAAATGTTTTCAAACTCACAAAAATAAGTGCTTCCATAATGGCTCTTACGTACAAATGGCTAACTATAATACATACTGAGGAAAATAGTAATTTTTGTCAAACTTGTACTTTTACTTTGGTTTTTTAGAGAATTAACATTGGAAAATAATACATTGCGGTAAACGTAAACCGAAGACATGAGGAGAGTTACAAGTTTTCTTCTGGGGGGTACAAGATTGCCCTAGGGGTATCAAATGGGGTCCGGGGGAGCTCCCCCTCCAAAATAGAGAATATTTCGAACTTGACGTTGAGCCAGCATCCAAAATCTTACATTATAAGGTCCGTATTTTAAACTACTTTTTTTTATTACAACGGTAAAAAAACAAAATAGTCAATTCAAAACCTCACCAAAAATTGTTTTTTTTAATAAAACAAATAGTCCTAACACAGACTAGTTTCGGCGACGATGTCTCCTTCCTCAGAGTTTGGAACTTTTGAGTTGATTATTTGTTTGTTTACGGTTGTAAATAGTTCTCATTAGCTAAGCAATTAACTAAATATTTTTTTTAATTGGTAAGTTATGCTTTGGTATTCAACGATATGTTTCTCATAGAAAGCAAAAGCGGGGGCTTTTATACTTACAGCTTTGCAAAATTTAATTCATTTTTCGAATTTTATAAAGTCATAAGTCCAAAAATAAGCTCGATTTTTTTTATATATATAAGATATATAACGTTGAATACCAAACTTCGTCTGAAACAATTCCTAAAAACTCATTTTTTATGTCATGACGTACGATTAAAATAAAGTTCATATTATTGTTAGAACTTTCAGTCATATTTAGAAAATAACTCCCATACAGTCAAAATAACAACTGATACTGCCGAGTATATTTCTTGTCCTGGGTCAAATTGATACAATATCTTCTAAAACATTTTTTTTCAACCCATCAATTAACTTATTAGATTATTAAAATACATTAAACGATAAAGTAAGTTATACTATAAAATGTCACTTCAATTTTATTTCTAACATAAGATAGAAAAAATAGAAACATAGAAAAGCATAAAGTGTATCAACTATATATACAGTACCCGGTTTCCCCTAATGTATAAAACAAAATTACATGAAGATTTTTTAAACTAAGCTCAAAAAGGGAAGAACATGGTCGCCTCTAAGGTGTGGATATTAACTGCTTGCACAGCTCAAACTTCTTAACCTAGGAGTGTTTGACTTGGAAGTCGGGGACACCTAGAAACATCGGTCCTTCCCTGTCTATTAGATATTGCTAAGTAATATTTGTTCCATGTTCAGCGAAGAAAGTTTGCCCGAGAAGATGTTTTTTCAACGTTGTTATTTATGCAACCAGAGTTCTATATGAGTATAAAGATACTTTACTTATGTCTGAGTAGTAATTTGAAACAAAATTATACACATTACCTAAGTACAGAATATCTAATCATCACAAAAAATGTTAATTTGTCGAAAATTCGTTCAGAAATTAGGTTTCTATCAGAGGTATAGCGACTGTTGCAGCTGTTTTTCTGCTTGTCTGCTAGGTGGCAGCACCTGATTGTAGAAACCAGTGCCGTGTTTTGCCACCTAGTTAGCTCATACCTGTACAACCGTAAGTTTAGGGTTGATGTAGATCAAGCTCAATCTACACTACGGACTATACGGGCCGGAGTCCCTCAGGGCTCAATTATTGGGCCCGTATTGTTCAACATCTACATCAACGACATACCGACAACACTCAACATACAAGTGGCCATATTTGCAGATGACACCGCGTTATCCGCTCAGTCATGGAAACCTCATCTAATACACTTATATTTACAGGACCACCTTACAGTACTAGAATCATGGCTGATCTACTGGAGAGTTAGGGTGACGTGGCCAAGTGCCAGGCTTTGCTTCTCTCCAAACGTAGGACACACCAACTCAACACACCACTAAAACTATTAGGTGAGGACATTCACTGGGGGAACCAGGTCAAATATCTGGAAGTCATACTCGACAGAGGCCTGACTTGGGACCCTCACATTACCAACACGTTAAAAAAAGCAACAATTAGATTAACACAACTATATCCTATGCTTAACAGAACAAGCCCACTTTCACTACGGGCGGTCACTACTATATACGTATCTATGTTGCGCAGCATACTCACTTACGCATCACCCGTCTGGGGCCATGCAGGTAACACACGCACACGCAGACTACAGTTATTCCAAAACAAGGTTTTGCGAATTATCACGAAGGCACCTAGATGTACAAGATTAACACTGCTTCACACTGACTTAAAAGTGCCTTTCATCAAACAACACCTCCGACACTTAGCAACAAAGTTCTACAAACAGGCTCACGCACATACAACATCAACACTCATTTCCTCACTGGGTAGATATGACCCCACCCACGACACACACAGACAGCCGCTGTCCTTACTGACCGCCTAGCTCACACCATACTACCAAAATAAAATATACATACTAATAAATTCTGCTTCACAGTTATGTTCCAGGTGACGCAGGGGCACATCTCCAGGGCAGCAGCTTAGCCCCAACGGAAGTAATAATTTGATTGCATGCCTTTTCAGTTTCGAGTAGGCAGCAGAAGAAGAGGTGCATGCCATTCCTGCCATAGACTCACTAACAAGGTATTTGTAAGGTAATACCTCTCCTTATACCTTAGCATAAGTTGATCCAAGCCCCCAGGGTTCCTGCATGATCTGTCGCGGGATTTTTCCTGGCAGGGTTTCTTTCTTGCCAGGTTTTTTCATCCCGCTCTTAACGCGACACTTACCGTACTGTTTCATTTCACTATCTCCTGATTCTCCATGGAAAGAGCTTATGAGCTTGGTACATGGGCAATCAATCCCGTTTCCTTCATTCGCGGTACGGATACTAACCGCATGCGCATGTGAGACGGAGGTAGGCTGCCACGAGGGCTGGGCGGGTTTTGGGGGCTCAGACCCGGGTAAAAAAAAAAAGCCGTGTTTTGCCTATTCGTAGCCTACAGCACGGAATTACTAGGATTCCTAGTCTTCACTAAGATTACTTAGAGTCAAGTAGTTATATAAACTTTAAACAACTTTGCTAAATGTTATTAGTTTCATGCTCAGGGAACCGCGATAGCGTGAGGAGTTGTTTTACAACACAGCTATTTATGAAACCTGATTTCTTTATGAGTTAAAATTATTTCATTTATACTTGAACAGTATTTTCAGCCAAATGTATCCACAAAACCACAGTATAAAATAACTAATAATAACTAAAATAATAATATTTCAAAAAACCGGTTAAACATTAGAGGTGTAGTAACAGTTGCAGCTGTTACTCTGTTTAGCTGATAGTGGGCAGCACATGTCTGTAAAAACCAGTTAACGTTGAATCTAATGACCCCACAAAATGATTAAATGTTTAAAAAATAGCCATGTATGTAGTGGCAGTTGTTGCTATCATTGGCTGCTATATGACAGCACATATAATGAGCAATTCCGTTGTTCACTCACGGTAGGGATACTAACCGCATACGCATGTGAGATGGAGGCAGTTCGTTAAAGGTCGACTGCCAAGATGGCTGGGCGGGTTCTGGGTGATGATACCTGGGTAAAGACAAACGCATTCCTGTGGGGGAGAGCCGATGTTTCTAGGTGTTTCTCACTTCAAGTCAAATCCCTCTAATATAGGCTTTGCGAGGGAATTACTACACCTTAGAAGCGACTATGTTCTCCTTTTTCAAATTTTAATTAAAAAAATCTTTTGATTATATATTTTCCTTAATTTAAATGGTATATATTTGTCATTAACAAAATTTGCTGATGGAATTTCAAAATCGGAAATTTTCTAAGTCTTACAAAGTGAAAATATTTTTCAGGAAATTTGTAGTAATAATGAAAACATGAGATGAAAATTGTTTAAAAATTATATTATACTCTAGTAACTTAAATGGACTTGAACTTATACTAACTCTAGTAACTATAAGTGGAATAATTATATCATAAAAACAATTAAATATAGATAGTAAAATTAAAGTTAAATTTAATTTTAAAAAGTTTAAATGTGATGATAAACTACTATTTTAATTTCTACAGATAAGAGGACAAAACAATACTTATCAATTAAATTATCAAATTAAAGAAAAAATTTAATCAAAAGATTTTTTTTTGAAATTGAAAACGGGAAATGAGAAGGAATAGATGAGTGGACTTGAACTACAATATTAATTTCTACAGATCAGAAGACAATAAAAATACTTGTCATTTAAATTATGGAAAAAATAAATATATTTAAAATTAAAAAAGGGGAGGACATGGTCGCTTCTAAGGTGTGGATTCAGACAGCTTGCAGCATAACCAAGGGGTGTTTGACCTGGAAGTCGGGGACACCTAGAAACATTGGTCCTCCCCCATATATAACCCTTAGCTAAGTAATATTTGTTCCATGTTCAGAGAAGAAAGATTGCCTGAGATTTTTTCAACGTTGCTATCTATGAAATCAGAGTTATTTATGAGTATAATATAATTCTATTTATATCTGAGTAGTAATTTGGAACAAAATTATACAAAATACTTCAGTACAAAACATGTAATAAGCACACAAAATGTTTAAACGTTAAAAAATCGTCCAAAACATGTAGCCGTGCTTTTACTTTCAGTTTGTACTATCATTGGCTGCTAGATGGCATTCCAGCTGCTTAGAAAATATGTGCATTCCGGTCATTACTGTGTTTATTTAAAAGATGTGAGGTTAAACTTGTTTTAAAGTAAAATATAAAAACTGTAATTGCTTCAAGTGGAATAATTATAATGTAAAACACTACTTGAAGAAGTTACATTAGTTGCATTATAAAATATGTCAAATTGTATACCCACGTTTAATAAAAAGCGTTTAATCTGAATGAACAGAATAAAACTACGATTTTAGTTTTTTTAGATTCAGAGACAAAAAGAAAAATGCTAAGCACTCTCATACTTCTAATCACCACCTGTATGGATAACTATAAAGCTACCAAGAAAGAGGCTTTATAAAATTATGTTGGGGCACTACAGGGAAACTCTTTACTGCCTTGATGGGACGTTTGCTTACACAAAGGGGCAAGAGGGGAATATGGGAACTGTTTAATTACTCTTATTTTGTCCTAATTTTCAAGGTAAATTCAAATTTGTTAGTAGTGTTACGTCACTAACGTATAATCACACAATAACGAATAATTATCAGTTTCAGTCGCAAACAGTTCACTAAATCATTACAAGAGACCTATTCTGGAGAAAACGTAGCTGTGTTGTACACGCTACTTCACGGGTACACATCATCGTAATATCAGGAGTTATAATTATATCAACCACTGCATTTAACAGTACAAGAATATATTCTATGAATAACGAATAAATTGTGAAACGAACGAACCTAGTAGGAAAAATTTAAAGATTACCACAAGTATAAAGAGTAGCTTCAAATTTGTAGGATTAGGGTATTGAATAAAATAAAATAACATTTTATCAAACGTTTTTAAACTAAGGACCAAAAAGGGAGAACATAGTCGCCTCTAAGGTGTGGGTTGAATAGTATTAAAGCTTAACCTAGGGGCGTTTTGACTCGGAAGTCGGAGACACCTAGAGACATCGGTCCTCCCCTGTATACTACACTTTACTAGGTGATATTAGTTTCACGTTCAGTGGAGAGAGAATGCGCGAGAAGATGTTTTCCCGACGCTGCTATTTACAAAACCAGAGTTCTCTATGAGTATAAAGTTACTTTACTTATGTCTGAGAAGTGATTTTAAACAATAGTATGCACAATACTTCAGTACAGAATATCTAATCATCACACAAAATGTTAATTTGTCGAAAATTCGTTTAAAAATTAGGTTTCATCAGAGGTATAGCGACTGTTGCAGCTGTTACTCTGCTTGTCTGCTAGGTGGCAGCACCTGCCGGTAGAAACCAGTAATTTCTACAATCGAGTCATACTCCTATTGAATACGAAATTTTATATTTTATATTTGAATATATTTTTTCAGTGAATAAATTAAAATAACATTATTTAACAATTATAATAAATTAACAACGTATTAAAGTCTTTACGATTTTTAAAATCTAATAACCTTAACCACATAACTTACCGATTATTTTCACATTTCCTTCCCAAAAATATATCAAATTATTTTATTCTGAATTTCTAATTCTTTGACTCTCTCTAATATTCCATTAGAACTGCCTCCATTGAAAAACTGTTTTTTCGTATAATAAGGGTTGACATATCTGTCATAAATACCACATATAGTAATCCGAGTTAATTCAGAATTTGACAACCGTATTTTAATAATGGTAGTATATAAATTGCAACAGTTATTTAACTACCATCTTATATAATAAAATATTATTTATCCATATAGGTTAGAATTTTGAAGTGATTGTACAGTGAAAAAAATGTAAGATACAATCGCAAACATTGCTGCTTTTTAGTGTAGTTTGACAGTACACGGTGAATGTTTCACTTTCACACGTAAAACAAAAATTATTTATTTACAAAAAAAATACGCATAAATTATATACGCTTTATTAATACATATCTACATAAATCTACATAGAATGTGTAAAAATGGTTTATATAGGTCTATTTGCAAGAGTATGGTAAATTTTAAAACATAGTGTAACACAAAGTGCTACATCACAGTCAGGGCAGAAATATCTGGAGTCTCTCCTTATATTTTTGCCGTTTTCACCAGGTGACCCAGTACAATTTACTAAAGTTTAAAATTCGGACTCAGTCGGTGTATGCCCCTATTCTTCATACATATGTATATATATATATATATATTTAAGATCAAACAATATACACTAATACAGGAATATTGAATTTATTGAATAATATACTCAAAGCTTTTCGTTGGTTTACATTACCAACATCCTCAGGAGTTACAATACTAAGAATCAGTTGCCAAATGTATTACAATATTGCCAAACCTATTCCACTGCTGCCACAACATTATATACATTGAACATAGTATGGAATATAGAACGTATTTGAATTCGTTCATCTATTAATTTGTTATTAATATTATGCTTGTAAATTTCAAATGCTTCACATACGTTCATTTTTAACCCTTTATTTACTTCTTTTATAATTTTCATATTATTTATATTAGGAAACATATGATTATTGTTAATACAATGAGTTGCGAAATTAGACTTATATATATTTGGTTTTAAAAAAGCATTAAAATGTTCTTTATACCTTTCTTTCAATTTTTTCTTTGTTTGTCCTATATAAACTTTATTACAAATTTCATATTCTAATTTATATACTCCATTTTTCTCATGTATAGGCCTACTATTTATATTATTATTATGGTTAATTATATTTATTATTCTATTATAGGTTCTATATGCAATTTTTATGTTTTTATTAGTAAATAATTTGGAAATATTTTTTATTTCAAAACCAGTGTAAGTAAAAGTACTCCATACAGTATTATTATTATTACTATTATCGTAATGAATATTATTTTTTATTTGTTTTTGTAATATATTATAATTTAATATCTACCGTTTTCTTTTTGTAACCATTTTCTACGGCTATCTGGTATATTATGTTTTTTCCCTCATTTTGTTTTCATTGCTCATAGGAATTTTATTCATTCTGTAAAGAAGATTATATAAAGCAGCCATTTTCTGATTAAATGGATGGTTGGAATAATTGGGTATTATTTCATTGGTTAGTTTAGGTTTATGATAAATCACATATTCTAAACTCGTTTCATTTCTAATAATTGTGATATGTAGGAAATTTATTTTACCATTATTTTCTATTTCATATGTAAAATCGATACTATTATTAATTTTATTTATTTAATCTAATATATTTACTAAATTAATATTATTATTATTTAATACATATAACCCATCATCCACATACCTAAACCAATGTCCATTTTTATCATATTTTTTTATAATTGCTTTTATATTACTATCTATTTCTTGTAAAAATATTTCAGAAATTATACTGGGTAAAGGGGAACCCATAGCTAAACCATCTTCCTGTCTATAAATTTTATTATTATATGAAAAATAGTTTTGATTTAATATTAATTTCATTGTATTAACAATTTCTAAAATTAATTTTTTATCTTTTTCATATTGAGAAATTTTAGATTTTATTATTTCAATAGTTTCTTTGATAGGAATGTTAGAATACATATTTTTAATATCAAAGGATATCAATTTCGTATTTTTATCTATATTGATATGATTTAAATGTTCAATAAGATTAATTGAATTATTAATAGTATAATTATTATTATGTTTTACTTTGTCCTTAAGAATATTGGTTAATTTTTGATATTTTGTAAGATGGAGCATTTATAAAATTTATTAAAGGTCTAATTGGCTTATCTATTTTGTGGAGTTTAATAAGTCCATTCATTATCGGAATTTTAGGATTATCATTTATATAATTATAAAAATTATTTTTATTAAATAATTTATAAGATGTTTTTATTATATTTTTTATTTCATTTTGAAATTTTCTAGTAGGATCTTCATCTAAAATACAAAATTTATTTTCATTTATATATTTTTCTGTTTTGGCAATATGTTCATTTTGATCAATTATAACAATAGCATTACTTTTGTCTGCTTTTATCATATTGTAATTTTTGTTTAATATTAATAATTTCTGAATATTTTTACTTGTATGAAACATTAACCTCACTGTTTTTAATAATTTTCTTTAATTCATAACTTGCTGCAATCCTAGTATCTTCTTGTATATTATCATCTAATTTACTAATAGCCAATTCATTATCCATTATGACATTATTAATGTCTTTCATAATATTTCTCTTTAAGTTAACTTTATTATTTTCTAAAATTTTTAGTTCACTACTATTAAATGTAATTTGTGATAGATTAATTACATTAGGATGAAAACTATGATATTTAACTACAATTTCTTCTTTTCTTTTATATTCAAATTTCAAATTCTCAAGTTTTTTATTTATATTTTTTATTTTTATAGTTCTAATCTGATTTACATGTGTTATTATTTTATTATATTTTTCTTCCCATTTCAAATTATGCATGAAATAAGCTAACTTTAAATGTAATTTATATAATTCATTAGTTAAAATATTTTTCTTTTTATATAAATTCTTTATTTCATTTTTCACCCATAATTTTTCTGCCTGTTTGCAAGTTTTTTGTGCAGTAACACTTTTATTCCTAATTATAATTTTGGCATATTTTGGAATTATATGATTTATAATGCATTGCTTATTAAAATAAATATTGCAATTAACATTAATTAATTGGATTTTACATTTTTCAAACCTATTTAAATCTTTTGTTGAAGCAGCATTACAAATATTAGCAGAAAACATATTATAAATCAGTATAAAATTTAGTAAATTAACACACTAATTAATAAACACAAAGTATAAAACAAAATACAATATAAAAGCAAGGAAAAAAACACATAACCTAAACACACCACTTATACACAAACAAACCTTGTAAGGCAAATATGTAGAATATCAAATGTGTTTTCCTGTTAGAATATTTTTAAGATCAAACAATATACACTAATACAGGAATATTGAATTTATTGAATAATATACTCAAAGCTTTTCGTTGGTTTACATTACCAACATCCTCAGGAGTTACAATACGAAGAATCATTCTTAGTATTGTAACTCCTGAGGATGTTGGTAATGTAAACCAACAAAAAGTTTTGAGTATATTATTCAATAAATTCAATATTTCTGTATTAGTGTATATTGTTTGATCTTAAAAATATTGTAACAGGAAAACACATTTGATATATATATATATATATATATATATATATATATATATATATATATATATATATATATAACTTATAAAGACTTAACAATTTTAGGTCCTTAAAATATTTTCAGAAAATTGGATTGCTCATTGAATTGCTGAGTTTAAAATTCCTTTATTAAATAATTTTGGTGAAAATTCCTTGAGTAGATTTCGAGAAAGATTTACATATATATATATATATATATATATATATATATATATATATATATATATATGAAGTTAATATATTACTATTCTTGAGTAATTTTATCCACCATTAAGTGCAATAATTTTACCTTGAGTGATGAGGCACCTTTCGGTCTTTGACCATTGTCGAATCACTGAGTGATTCGACAATGGTCAAAGACCGAAAGGTGCCTCATCACTCAAGGTAAAATTATTGCACCTAATGGTGGATAAAATTACTCAAGAATAGTAATATATTAACTTCATAAAGTCAGTGCAACGGAAAAACAATGGATAATATTAAATATCAAGAATATATATATATATATATATATATATATATATATATATATATATATATATATATATATATATATAAAGAACTAAGTCAAAATACAAATACAAGAATTATAATTGAATTTACAATTCAATTGTATTTCGACTTAGTTCTTTATTATTACAGAATAATACATATTGCGATATATATATATATATATATATATATATATATATATATATATATATATATATATATTACGTTGTCCATTGTTTTTCCGTTGCACTGACTTTATGAAGTTAATATATTACTATTGTAAGTAATTTTATCCACCTGGTGGATAAAATTACTTACAATAGTAATATATTAACTTCATATATATATATATATATATACACACACACACAGTATACACAATTACTAGTTGTTATAGAGTAATAATTAATTAAATTTAATGAATTATATTATTTTTATATGGGAAAAATTTTTTTACTAAAGGACAAGACATGCTATATACTTTTTTCTTCCATTTGTCTTAAAATATATGATTACATATCATATTGATCTTATAAAACAGCTGATTTTGTGATATAGGTTATGTGGTAGAATAGCTGTTTTATGCTATGTTACCTTATTAATATTATTTGCAGTTTTTTAATAAAAAGTAACTAAAACAAAACTTTTCTTTGTTGACCTCAGTTGGTATTGACTTAAAAACAAATATTATAATAATTGTAGGAGATGGAGATGGAACACGACGGACTTCCAGCATCAAACATTACAAGAAATGAAGCTTTACATCATCTTCAAGTCAAATTCAGCCAAATCCAATGACGTCATCGGGTATATCTAATATGACTAACATATCTAAGATAGGCCAAAGCGAATATAATATATCATACCTTAGACAATTGCACATGCCATTATACATTACGAAAAAGATCCCAATAAGCACTAAGGAAAAAATTGATGACACACTATTGAAAAAGACTTTCAACCTTTTAGTGTTGCTGAAGTCCAAGGATTTATGGAATTTGTTAAAGAACTGAATCCTTCCTATGATTTGCCATGCAGAAAACACATATCGAAAACATTGATACCAGCGAAGTGTGAAGAATGCATTCATACTAGACCCTACTAAAAATACAATTGCAAACACAGTTAGCGTGTGTCTTACAACGGACAAATGAACCTCAATTAATACTGACAGTTTTGTGACAGTCACTGCTCATTTCATTAATGATGAATTTGAAATAAGTTCTGCATTGTTACAGTGTGCTAAATTTTCTAGCAGGCAAACCGGTCAGAACTTGGTAGTGAAATACCTACACTTAATTTCATATCACCTATTGTAATATCGAAATCTTATTGCTGTTCATGAGGAGCTGGTTGTTAATTACTCATTACACTTTTGCTATTACTTGCAACCAGACTTTTTTTTTAAGTCTGGTTGCAAGTAATAGCAAAAGTGTAATAACCTATTGTAATAGTTAGCACCTTTTTATAACTTTTTGCAATTGTTTCACCTTAATTATTGTTTTTTCTTTTGATATATCATAATTACTTGATTATTCATAACTAAATTAAATCCTTATTATATAATTTTAAAAGTAATTTGTCAATTTATTGTAAATAATACTTAATTGGAATTGTTATATAAATAAATTATGTAATTGTTGTAGAAGCTTCTGTATATGTGACAAAACATGTAAAAAAACAATTATCTTGTAAAAATATGTCATTATCATGTAAAAGAATGTAATTAATGAGTTTTTGATGAGGAAAAATCTTAAGTGATACAATTTAGTCTTTCTTTAGACTCCGTCTTCTTCAGATGTCAAAAGTGTCAGTTTTCATAGTGAAGTGTTACATAATTAGTTTCAATTCCTAGATATTTTCAAGCTAAGTCCAAGTTCGTACATCTGCAATACTCTAATTATTGTTTTGTTCGAGCTAGAATCTCCATAGCACAAGATGTAGCTTTGGGCTGTGGAATGAACAGTAATTAGTAGTCAGGAATGAACAGTAATTAGTAGTCATATTTCAAGTTCCATCAAGTTATATATGTCCTATATCCAGGACAATATTTCCTGAAATATTTCAAGGTGTATTTTATATATTCATATCTTATATCCAGGACAGTAATTCCTGATAATATAAAAGTTCTATATATTTATCTTTTTTTTGTTTTATATTAGGGACAGAGGTTCCCAAAGTAAATACCAGCATACTCAACATTGAATTTTTTTTGAATAAATTGTACAGATTCGAAAATTTTTCTGAAGGGTTTTTTTTTATTTTTCCCTAAAAGAATAAGTGGTGGCAGCTTTATAACCTTTAAATAACCAGTAAACAATAATTCAAAGAGTACATTGCGTGGTCATAACATGTAATCAACCATTGTATCATCTTTTGGAAAGCAAGCAACTAAGAAAACATCACAACTGGGACAACCAATGTGGGGACATCACATAAATTAGCACCAAATGATTATCCAACCAAACGATCATATTACCATCTTACCAAATGATCATCTTACCAGATGACCAGTCATAGCATCAACGCGCCTGCTACCATCACATTATTCACACGAGCAAGACTTCTATGGTCTAGCTAAGATTTGTCTGTGTTTCAATTCTTGTAAGTGATCGACCGCAGTACAATTATATTAAATTTGTAACTCATTTAAATGGCAAAAAATATAAATAAATACATTTTGTATGATTTAAATAATATATATATATATATATATATATATATATATTATTCTACGATATAGAATAATTGTTTTGCTTTGTATATTATAAAATTTTAATAATTATTTAACATTTTTAGGATTCAATCAAATTATTAGGAATGGTATTTTTATTCAAAATTCTTAAAGATATCACACTTAATATTTAGAGATTTCAACATAGCAATTTTATTTATCTTTGAAATATTAGAAATTACTTAGGACAATTAACCTATCATACCTACAATCAATTTGTTGTCAGTATTACGCAATCATCCTAATTACAGTATATTGAGGATTGTATAACTATTTAAAAGTTAACGTCTGTAATTATATTATTTATCTATATATTAACGGTGTTAAATCGGAATTATGTTGCATACAATTATTTTTCTCCTAAGAATAAATAAAATTAAATAATTTTTTTCCTTATAAATTATTAATTTATATAAATGATTTTATCTCTTTATTTTAAATAAATCTTGTGTGAAAAAAAAATTGTTTTTGCTGACGTAATTAGTCTTACATATTCAAGACTAAAATCACTTGTTTATCCAAAATATCTTTTAATAGAGGTAACAACTATTGAAATAATTAAAAACTCATTAAATTTCAGGATAAAGAGACTATTTCTTATGGCAAGAAATAATTACGTTATATTAATTGGATTAAAAATTGCTTTGATGTATCAAATATTATTAACATTATTCATGTTTTAAGATCAGCCTGCTATCTCGTTTGATATTTCAAAGGTCGAAAGATACATTACTTTTATATTTTTGTCATTTTTTATAGGTAATCTAATGAATTATATATAGGCTACTATTAATAACAATATGTTAATATTAATTATTTTGTAAACAAGCAGTTAACTATTTTCAAGACAATTATATGTAAAAATTTATATATCACAGTAATTATCATAACATCATAAATATCCCATTTTAAAATGATGAAGACATTTTTTTTCAAAAATACTACTTTAAATAATTTAATACTATTTATTAAAATAACTTTCTGAAGTCACATTTTGAATACAGTTATAACCATTTTATTTACTAATTAATTAGTATATCAGTTATTACAATAATTATTGCAACAAAGTGTTTTGTAATTAACTACCAATATTATTATTATTCTTTTATACTTATGTAATTACGAAACAGGTGTATGTTTAACATAAATAATTTTGAATTTAAAAAATTTGTTGATATTCCCTAACTAACCAGGTAAATTATGTTTATTAAATTGAATGTATTGTCAAATAATGTGCAAACAGGTTACTTAAAATGACTAAATTTGTTAGAAAACGGTTTTAAATCGACATCTTATTAAAGAAGATATAAATGCGTATTAACCAAATTTTATAAATGCGCTATTCAACTCATATTGAAAATATTCAGATGAAGACTGTTCTGATATATCAGTTTGATAAGAAAATGTACATTTGATGAGAATATTATTCTTCTTTAGTTAAAATATACATTTTTAAGAAGACCACACGGGTGTAATAAATTTGTAAAAGCTGAAGCAGTCAATAACAGAAAAAAAACATTATACTGTAAGTTGAAATTATATTATTTGTAAATAAATGATAAACATATTTTTGACATGGACATATAAGATAAAGATAAACAAATTTCAAGTAAATAAGAAACCTGTCTATATCATTATTCAATAATCACTATCATGGTTAAAAATAATATTCATGATTCAGATGAATGCAGATAATCTATCGAATCATAATTAGTAACAAAATAATATTATATGAAAATTTTGTTTCGAAAAAAAGAAGTACTGCCTGCAGCACGTAGTCTATTGAGCAATACTGCATTATAACAGCACTACTCTTATAGTGTAATTTCATTAAACAAAATTAAATTAAAATAAATTGTAGGACATTCCTCATATCTAATAATGAAAAAAAACTCACAAACAAAAAAACTAATCGATACCAAAATTGTATCATTAATTACAAAAGTTTTATTTTAGTAATAAAGTTTAGGAAAATATTCAAGGTAACAATTCAGTTGGAAAAGCAGTATAAGAAAGCACACATACTATATCGTATAAAATGGAAAGAGAAAAATACCTAGAAAATATTATTTAGACATTAAACATATTCCTACATTTTTATCAGAATAACAAATAAATAAATATAGAAGAAGTAATAACAGGAAAGAAATCAAGTAATAAGTGTCAAGATAAAAAACAAGGTTAAGATTAGACAAATTCCGAAAACAACATAATAAATCAGCTTAAGATGAAAGAACACTCTTGTCGAAACGAGAATAAATATTGCTAATATAAACAGTTGCAAATACGCAAAAACATTAAAATCTTTGAAAAACTTAGTTACGTGTTGAAACAAAAAACAACAAACTAGAAAAAATCAGTTAGACATCAGAATCAACATAAGTACGATAAAAGAATTCAGAAACATAAGCTTATAAGAACAAAAGATTTAGAAAACATATGATAAAAGAAGTTACAAATCTAAACCACATAAAGAAGACAACATAGCACTAAGCACTAACAGTGATACTAACAATAAAAGGGGGAAACATAAAAACATCGTGTTGAGTCAATCGCGAAATAGTTAATTTGATAACACCCAGAAATTAACTTAAACCAAACTAATATGTTACAGTAATTAAATACGCAAGTCATTATTAGAAGTTCATGAAAAACATAAAGAAAGGTCTACACAAAAGTTAATTCAGTTTTTTGAATTGAATAACAGAATTTCTAATTTTAACTACATATTGAAACATGCATTCAAGGAAATAGTTAAGATTTGAATTTTTATAAAATAGAATTGAAATAAAACTAAAGTTTAAGGCATGATTTAAAACATAAAAAATTACTATGAATAGATAGAAAAACAGAAAGTTAATAAAATATGTGAATTTTAAGAATGTAATCAAATATGTAAAATAAGAGACAAATAATCAAGAATCTGTCACCAAATCAGTTGAATAACTAAAGCAATCATTATGAAAACCAATGCAAAATAAAGAAAAGTACCACCTTCAAGTAACTCAGAAGAAATGAAAACATATTTTACAAATTAAATAAAATATTCAAGTAAAATATTGCAAACTGTTATTTACATACAAGAAATATAAAAACAAATTATAAAATGAAAATGAAATAGTTTGAATTATTAAAATAACTAAAAAGACCATAAACAATTATCAGATAGGGCATATAACAGATTAAAGGAAGATATCATAAATAAAAACATTCAGTGTTATAGGTTTAGAAATAAAAACCTGAAAACAAACGTGAATTATTTCCACATAAACAACACGAGGAACATAATTCTACAATAGTTACCAGAAATAAAACAGAAACTTAAGAAACTCAACTTTTCTTTCAAAAAATGAAAAATATTATTTCGGATTAAAACTCTACTAAAGCAGAAAAGAAAAGTAAATGTCAGAAAATGTATACATCTTGCTAGTAATCAAACTTTATCAAAAATATGGAAATAATCAGAGATAGATTTGATTGTGTGTGTACTCTTTTTTTAAGGCCTTATATGAGACTCATATTGTCACGTTTCGTCACTGTTCATTTTTCATGAATATGATAACAGCATATTAAACTCAAACCATACTTATATTGACTTCAGTTGAATATAAACACTTGTAGCCTTAACTATTTCCATATATTAAGAACAGGATTTCACAATGGATATTCTCCTTATTTTCTGAAAATAATAGTTATTACTCAAACTCAAGACGTCTGTTAAAATACATAAAAATAACTACAGATATTTGAATTAAGATTATATACTGCTTTGTAATCAAACCAACCTCAGTCACAAGCAATAAAGATAAATTATGGTTTAATTATAAGGCCTAATAAAATCCATAAAGCTAACAATAAAAGAACTAAAATAACTCTAACTAAAAAATGTCGAAATAAGTCAAGCATTGAAGAAAATAAAATAACCAGTTAAATTAAAATGAATATACCTACAATTACTCAATCAATATACATTTATTCATTCTTAAATGCTGAATATAGAATCATATGTCGTATCCAACAATTTCAATATTCTTCAAACCTATTGGACATATATAGGTTATATATTTTACAATCAAAATTTGAACAAGTTATCAGAAGAATAAAACTGATGTCCTTTCAAGATAACCTGCTCTCCTAAACGGATTCACCCATTGAAAATTACCAACTTGTTTCTCAGTTAGACATATTGTTAATTCAACTAATTCACTACCATGTCTTTCTTTAGAAATCTGTATAAATTCAACCATGAAAAATGACAAATATTGCAAATAATAGCCAAAGAAAATATAAAATCAATCCTAACACGAAAAATAAAATATACCAACATATAAACAATTTATAACAAGTATTTAGCTTTACTATGAACAAATAAAAGAGCCAATTCTTAATACAAAACTAGAAGATAATACTGTTCAATGACAAGATATTAATTCATTAATTAATCACTTAAACAATAGTTTAAGCCTATCTGAATTTTATATTTAGTACATTTACTAAATATAAAGTTCAGATAGTCATAAACTATTGTTTAAGTGATTAATAAGATTCGCCGAACGTAATGGACTGCAAAATTCAAGAATTCATTAATAAAATAGTTTCAAAAATGAATCGAAATATATGAAAGAAAGAAATAAAAAATTAATCAGTATAAAAATTAATAATTTCCAGACAAACTAAGCATTGTTAATGAAAAAAAATGAATTGTTAATCATTTCCTCTTCTTTTTCAAATCAGTCATTTTAAATAAAATCTTTTAAGTACCTGTTCTTGCATCTCTCAAAAATGTTTATGATCATAATTATTATAGAAATTATAATAGATTATTCTGTATGAAAAAATGTAATATAAATAATAATTTAATACCAAAATAATCTAAATAACAATGAGATAATTACAATTATGCATTAATTATTAAATATCTATTCCATGATTAATATTTATTCTATTCAATTTAAGATACAACTAATGTATTTATCTAATGTAAAATAGCCTTAAACTTAAAGGAACTATTAACGAATAATTAAAAAGATCAAAGAGTCAGTTACAATCAGATAGACAAATCTAAATTTTCGACTATACTGTATTCTTGAAGAAAGAGAACATTAAGTTATTTGTATTAAAATTATAATTCAGTGAATAATTGATAAAAACCATATATATTTAAATTTTTAGTACTATCATGAACACATCTCTAAATATTTGAACGTCAATGTAGTTCAACATAATTTTCAATGAGTTTTAATAATTATTCTAAGAACAAAGCTATGTTGAATCAAAGGTTTTAAATAGAGAAATATTAATTATGAAAAATATGCAAATTATATTATAAAGTCTAACAACAGGTTTTGTATGTGATTTCTATATTAATATTATCACAAATTGATATAAAAAATAAAAATTGCCATTTTATTTTATTTTAAAAAAAAGTTAAAAATCGAAAAATCAAGGAAACAATTATTATAAGCAATTATATCTGTATTTGTATTTATGTGTTTGCATTTTATAAATTTAAAATTTATTTTACCAAGTTTATATGGTAAAATTATGTAACACTGTTCGCATTATGACTATTTAAAGAAAAATGTTATACATTGTAAGAAAGGTATAATCCTATTTTCAATCCTACAGTAGATATTTTTACAAAATACTCATTAAACATCAATATTCAAATCTTAATAATCCTATAGCAAATAATATCCTTATATCTTCCTTCTCCTATAAAGGATGTTCCTTTATTACTTCTATATGCAACATTTTCAATATAGATAATAACAGTAGTTTAAAAGAAGAATCAAGGACAATTCTTCTCCATAGGATGGGAGGAAAGTAATATCTGCACTTAATTTCATATAAACTATTGTATACTTAGCACCTTTTTATACCTTTTTGTAATTGTTTCACCTTAGTTATTATTTTTTCATTTGATATATCATAATTACTCAATTATTCATAACCAAATTAAATCCTTATTATATAATTTTAAACATAATTTGTAAATTAGTTGTAAACAATACTTAATTAGAATTGTTATATAAATAAATTACGTAATTTGTTCTAGAAACTCTTGTATATGTGACAAAACATGTAAAAATGCAATTATCTTGTAAAAATATGTCATTATCATGTAAAAGAATGTAATTAATGAGTTTTTGGTCATGAAAAATCTCAAGTGATACAATTTAGTCTTTCCCCATACTCCGTCTTCTTCAGACGTCAACAGTGTCAGTTTTCATAGTGAAATGTTACATAATTAGTTTCAATTTCTAGTTAAATGTTTTCAGGCAGTCTTAATTCGTATATCTAGAAAACTCTAATTATTGTCTTGTTCAAGCTAGAATCTCCAAAGCACTAGATGTAGATTTGCGCTGTCTTGGGGAATGAACAGTAATTAGTAGTCAGGAATGAATAGTAAATAGTCGTCAGGAATGAACATAATTAGTAGTCAGGAATGAACAGTAATTAGTAGTCAGGAATGAACATAATTAGTAGT
The DNA here is from genome assembly GCA_036971475.1 of Prosapia bicincta. Taxonomy (NCBI): domain Eukaryota; kingdom Metazoa; phylum Arthropoda; class Insecta; order Hemiptera; family Cercopidae; genus Prosapia; species Prosapia bicincta. The sequence goes on along the minus strand of JBAIZL010000002.1, from coordinate 376,996,722 downwards.
CAGGAATGAACATAATTAGTAGTCAGGAATGAACATAATTAGTAGTCAGGAATGAACATAATTAGTAGTTAGGAATGAACAGTAATTAGTAGTCAGGAATGAACTGTAATTAGTAGTCAGGAATGAACATAATTAGTAGTCAGGAATGAACATAATTAGTAGTCAGGAATGAACCTAATTAGTAGTCAGGAATGAACAGTAATTAGTAGTCAGGAATGAACATAATTAGTAGTCAGGAATGAACATAATTAGTAGTCAGGAATGAACAGTAATTAGTAGTCAGGAATGAACATAAGTAGTAGTTAGGAATGAACAGTAATTAGTAGTCAGGAATGAACAGTAATTAGTAGTCAGGAATGAACAAAATTAGTAGTCAGGAATGAACATAATTAGTAGTCAGGAATGAACAGTAATTAGTAGTCAGGAATGAACATAATTAGTAGTCAGGAATGAACAGTAATTAGTAGTCAGGAATGAACAGTAATTAGTAGTCAGGAATGAACAGTAATTAGTAGTCAGGAATGAACAGTAATTAGTAGTCAGGAATGAACAGTAATTAGTAGTCAGGAATGAACATAATTAGTAGTCAGGAATGAACATAATTAGTAGTCAGGAATGAACAAAATTATTAGTCAGGAATGAACATAATTAGTAGTCAGGAATGAACATAATTAGTAGTCAGGAATGAACAGTAATTAGTAGTCAGGAATGAACAGTAATTAGTAGTCAGGAATGAACAGTAATTAGTAGTCAGGAATGAACATAATTAGTAGTCAGGAATGAACATAATTAGTAGTCAGGAATGAACATAAATAGTAGTCAGGAATGAACATAATTAGTAGTCAGGAATGAACATAATTAGTAGTCTGGAATGAACATAATTAGTAGTCCGGAATGAACATAATTAGTAGTCAGGAATGAACAGTAAATATCAGTCAGGAATGAACATAATTAGTAGTCAGGATGAACATAATTAGTAGTCAGGAATGAACATAATTAGTAGTCAGGAATGAACAGTAATTAGTAGTCAGGAATGAACAGTAATCAGTAGTCAGGAATGAACATTTTTAGTAGTCAGGAATGAACAGTAATTAGTAGTCAGGAATGAACATAATTAGTAGTCAGGAATGAACATAATTAGTAGTCAGGAATGAACATAATTAGTAGTCAGGAATGAACAGTAATTAGTAGTCATATTTCAAGTTCTATCTAGTTATATATGTCCCATATCCAGGACAATAGTTCCTGAAATATTTCTAGGTGTATTTTATATATTCATGTCTTATATCCAGGACAGTAGCTCCTGAAATATTAAAAGTTCTATTTTATATTCATCTTATATCCAGGACAGTAGCTCCTGATAATATAAAAGTTCTATATATTTACCTTTTTTTTGTTTTATATTAGGGACAGAGGTTCCCAAAGTAAATATCAACATTCTCAACATTGAGGTTTTTTGAATAAATAGTACAGATTCAAAAATTCTTCTGAAGGGTTTCTTATTTTTCCCTAAAAGAATAAGTGGTGGCAGCTTTAAAACCTTTAAATAACCAGTATACAATAATTCAAAGAGTACATTGCGTGGTCTTAACATGGAATCAACCATTGTATCATCTTTTGGAAAGCAAGCAACTAAGAAAACATCATAACTGGTGTCAGCCGTAGGACAACCAACGCGGGGACATCACAAGCAGATGAACTAAAAAAATTAAAGTTAGATTGGAAGCTGAAAAACAAAATTTTAATGAGAAGATCGACATACTCAGAGAAGATACAGTATAGACAATACCAGCAACATAACGAAAGCTGTCAAGGACTTGTTGCAGTGGAAACACTTTGGCTGCTTTGCTCACATTCTGAATTTGATTGTTACTAGTGCATTTGAAAACAATGATGTGGTCCTAACCCTCCTGGAATATGTTACAGGTATTGTTGCCCATTTCAAAAGAAGCACTACGTCAAATGGTAAACTATTTGCCTGTCAAACCAACAACACTCTCTGGAGGCCAACTCTAAAAAATTATTTCAGGATATAGACACTAGGTGGAACTCTAGATTTACATGTTGCAAAGAATTACCATTAGGCGAGGCTATTCACTGGGGGAATCAGGTCAAGTATCTGTGCGTCATGCTCAACAGAGGCCTGACTTGGGCCCCTCACATTACCAACACGTTAAAGAAAGGAACAATTAGATTATCACAACTATATCCTATGCCTAACAGAACAAGCCCGCTTTCACTACTGGCGGCCACTACTATAAACGTATCTATGTTGCACAGCATAATCACTTACGCTCCACCCGTCTGGGGCCATTCAGGCAACTCGCGCACATGCAGACTCCAGTTATTCCAAAGTAAGGTTTTGCGAATAATCACGAAGACACTTTGATGCACAAGATTAACACTGCTTCACACTGACTTGAAAGTGACTTTTATCAAACACCACCTCCGACACTCATTTCCTCACTGGGTAAGCACGACCCCACCCACAACATACACAGAAGTACTAAATTCGATTTGCATGCCTTTTCAGTGTCGAGTAGTTAGGAGAAGGAGAGGTGCATGTAATTCATGCCATAGCCTCACTAACAGGGTATTTGTAAGGTAATAACACTCCTTATCTCTTAGCAAAAAGATATCGTTGGCCCGAGGGTACCTCTATGATATGTCACGGGATATTTCCTGGCAGGGTTTTGTTTTTGACAGGTATTTCATCCCGCTCTTAGCGCGACATTTACTGTACTGTTTCATTTCAATATCTTCTGATTCTCCGTGGAAAGATCTTGTAAGTTTTGTACATGGTTAATCAGTCCCGTATCCCAAGAAATCTCTTTTTCAAAATTTGAAAAAGGGAAATCAGAAGGCATAGGGTTATTTAAAATTAAAAAAAAGGGAAAACATGGTCAATTCAAAGTCATATAGCATACCTTTTTTTAAATTTAATAACTTAAATATTTAGAATTTAATTTTTAAAAAAATATAATCAAAATATTTTTTAACTTAAAAATCGAAAAAGAGAAATGAGAAGGCATAGATAGCATTAATTAAAATTTAAAAAATGAGAGAACATGGTCGCTTCTAAGTTGTGATATAAATTTCCTTATGCTTAACCTAGATGGGTTTTGACTTAAGTCGGGAACACCTAGATACATCAGTCCCCTCTCCGTATTTAATTAGTCAGTCAATCGGAGAAGGAGGGGGTTTGGTGGCCCCCGAGGTTATGCAAGAACTGAGAAATATGGGAACCGGGCTTTTAGTAGGGGCTGGATGTAGCAAGGGCATTTGCAGGGCAGGACTTTTTGGGTAGAACGGTAAAAAGGATTTTATTCTGGGGGACTTCGTTTGTTTTAAACATTTGAACTGGTTGACTGTCTCTCTTTGTTTTATTTCATTTTTTTTTTATTTGGGTGACATTTTTCGTTTTGTATGTGTTCGATTCATGTATGTAGTAAGGGTGTTTGTTGGGCATAAGATAGCGTAAAAATGTGTAATAAGACTTAGAGCTAGAATGGAATAACAAAGTTGTGATGGATGATTTTAAACTATCTTAACTTAACTAGCATTTTACTCGTATATGATGAAACAGATACATGATGATATTAATATGAATAAACAAACAGGAGTTAAACACTTTTTACAATTTAAACATATTAAGACAAAACTTAAAAACTAGTAGCCTATTCTAGAAGTCAAGAGGTAGACGGCTGGGAGAGGAAGTGCGAGTTGCAGAGGTGTAGTGGAGGATCGAGAAAGACTTTGGGACAAGGACAGTAAATAGGAGGGGGTCCAACTGAGTTTTCCAGATCCCTAAGGTGTGGGTAATACGAGCTTTCAGCATTATCAGAGAGCTTCGCTGAGAGGGATCTGACAGAAACCAAAGGAGGTAGGAGAGGAGTGTGAGGGAAGAGAATTGGAAGGACTCAAGAGATTTTCGAGACATGTTGGAACAAAGAGGCCACCAGACAGGAGCTGCATAAGTGAAGACAGGACGAAGGAGTATTTGGTGTGTGGTGTTTAATTTTGAAAGGGATGGTACTTCTGCGGCAGAGGAGAGGGTAGAGCTTAGCACGGATAGCTGAGGATATTCACGTCATCATCGGGGAGGAGGTAATGATTGTTCACATGAGAAGGTTCGTTACCGAAGTATGTCTACACATATGAAGAAACACATTTAAGTCTGTATCAATTATATTACTGTGCGAAACGAACAAAGATCTTTGAGTTACGTTGAAGTAACACCAAACCAGATTACAACTGTATTAGCATTTTTAGTAACGGGCTAGAGCAGCTTTTAGCGATGGTAACTAATGAACCAAACATTATCTGCACGTGAAGCTGGTACAGCAGATATTCCTACCAACATCCGCTGCTCGTTGAGTGGTTCATAGCGTGTTTTAAAACGTCAGGGATATAATGATAAAATTAATGGCGATCCTGCATTTCAAGCCAACAACAACCATACCCTGGTGACATCTGCTTTCCTTAGTTGGCCTACTAAGTAGAATTTTGCCTTTCAGGTAGCTTCTCTGTAAAGTTATAATATTTAGGAAATATAAAGATTTATATATTGTCTTATAAATAAGGTTTCATCAGATGAAGATTTCCTATAAATGCTCTGCAATACCTTATTCTAATGTTCTGCAAGCAAATAAAAAAATACTTTTTAAAATTAAGATTTTATTTATGAATTATCGAAAATAATAATAAAATAATATTTTTTGCTATCCGGGACTATTGGATTTTTTTTATAAACGCTGAAAGAGTGAGTTTACTTTCTAAAGATGGTTGATTTTCAAGTTTAATAAAAATTGTTTTTTTAACTCGGAGATGGTTATTTGTAACAGACTTATAAATAAGGTAAAATATTATTGTTCAAAGCAGCTGGTTCATTTTATCTATTGTAAAGAGAAGAAACACCTAATTGAAACATAGAATTATTACGAATAAATACTAGATTTATATATAGAGGTAGATAAAATGTTTGATATTTAATTTCCGGCCTGTAGTTAGACGACGCAGATGTCAAGTTACGTATCCTCTATTACGTATTAAAAAAAAAAATGTATAATTGATGTAAAAAATTTTACGAAATTATACCGCAATAACTTTAAATAATGTTTTGAAATTAAATATAGCATATTCGAAAGAATTGTTAGAAAATCCACCTCTTTATCTTCCAAATCACAAAAAATGATTCAGAAGGGTTGATACCTAACTAAAATTATTTTTTTGCGTAATAAATACCTTTAAAATATTTTCCATGTTAAATATCCATTGAGAATGTCTTAGCTAGTTATTTTTGAAAAACTGTATAAAATGTTTTTCGATTGGATAATGCATAGCCAACCTACGTATTTCTATTTATTCACATGTCTTATGCCCAGCCAATGTACTTTATATACAGTAGGACCTACGAATTTCGTCCCTGTACATCGATTTTCATCAAATTTTTAGGTTAGGCTCTACTTCATCTTTACTTCAAAATCTACCATACGTCGATGTGCGCCTAGGTATCTAAGGGATGGAAACTACCCCTTACTGAAATACCAAAATTGAGAATTAGGCAATTATTAAAATACGAAATGCTTTGTGACGATAGTTTAATGCTCTAGTCATAATGTGTGAACTATTACAAAGATTTAACCCTTATAGACCACCCCTATTATTGTAATTTAAAAAAAAATCATATACTGAAATTTTGATGTAATTCCGAAATCAAATAAATTCAAATTTAATTCATAATTTTCATCCTTTAAAATGTATCTAAGTTTCAATTAGCTTTTCAATCTTTGAAATAAGAATGTACTTGAACACAAACACTTACCACACACACACACACACACACACACACACACACACACAATATTATTATAATTTTTTCAAAAAATCGTATACCGAAATGTTCATGAAATTACAAAATCAAATAAATTCACATTTAAATAATTTTTATCATCTTTTAAAACGTATCTAAGTTTCAATTAGCTTTTCAAACTTTGAAATAAGATTATACTTGAAGACACACGCACACACGCACATACACACGCATACTTACGCACGCACGAACGCACACACACACACACACACGCACTTATGCGTGCGCGCACACACACAAACCTCTTGAAACTAGTGAAGTAATCGATGTGAAAATTTGTATATAATTGTTAAATAAAGTTATTAGTCTGTTGTGATGGTTCTGCGTCACCACTATCGGAGTGAGTCATCACTTCCGGGCGTCGCCTGCCCACTTTTGTTTATGTCTTGCATAAGAGAGAAATTGCCAACAAGTGATAAAATGTCAAGGCTAGATTAGTCTGATCAATAATGCCCAAGTAGGTAAAACTTTGCTATCAATTTAAAGTGCTTAACCAGAGACATTAAATGTTTTTGTTTTAGACACTATTAATTTCTGGAATATTCACACTAAAATTCACACAATTTTAAAAATAAATTCAATTTTTCTCACTCTGCCGTGTTTATTTAATTACAAATTTGTTCATCATATCTAAAACAAATTTACAATTAAGCTGTTCTTTAAAAAAAATAATAATTTGTTTAAAGCAATAACTTATAAAAATTATTAACTATGTGTTTTAGTTATAAATACAAGGAGCTATACAATCTTATCAAAATTATTTTAGAAAAAATAAAAACAAAAACAATTTTTATTGGTTAAACCCATGCAAAACGCCTGCCGCCTAGTAGAACATAATGCAGATTTTTTTTTGCAGAAGAAAAATTTAAAAACATAGGCCTTGTTACCATATAATTATATATTTATGAACTGGCAGTTTTCCTTTTGTTTATATATACCCTATATGATTGCCAAAAATATAGGTTTCTCACTTCTGACAAATAAAAACAAAAAATAAAATTCTGTTTTATATATGTATACAATCTTTAACCCTAACTGTATCTCAAATCCAAAGTCTACGAAATAATAGAAATTTCATTCATGGTTCCTCTAAATGTACATATTGAATGCATTTGTATGGAAAATAAAACACAAACTTGTTTCTACAAGCACGGTAAAGTAGCAACGGGTACTCCTAAACAAGTTAGGCAAGTGTAGGCTAACTGAATAGCCTGGCTTACACAAATTTTTATAAACAATAACCTTATAGCTATATACTAGTTTTGATATATGTGAACTAATTATAATCAGATTTCGCGAATCTAGAGACAGACCCAGTAATGTCTATTTGCATTGTTTTATTATTTAGATGTAGTCACCGAGTATTATTATTATTATACATATAATTTAGTTTTAAGAAAACCTTTGAAGAAAAACTATTAATATATCTAATTTAACCTCCATGTTTTATTTGTTTTCGTAAAACTTACAATATTACAAGGTCCAGTTTTATCTGAGGATGCACAGATATAAAAAATGTTTTAGTCTTTTCCGTTTCTGAGAAATATTTCTAAAATAGCCTTGGTTCTGTGAGGAGGTGTTTAGCAAAGAGGATGGGGTGTAGACTTCGACTATCATAACATGATTCTATTTGTTCTCTGAAAACCTTTTCTAGAATGCCGTTTAAACAATAAGAAAGAGTTTAGCATCTCATTTCAAGACACAGATCAAATCTATTTGTACCATATTCAAGTCTTACGATCTGATGGATATTGTACTACTACTCAGTTGCAACAATTCATCCTTTTATATTTGTTAAATACTGTAGGCATTTGTGGCTCTAGACATGTGGTATTCATTATTGCTGTTTAGTGCTGGGGATTTATTTGGAAAAAATAGTAGAGTTACTTAATGCTGCTTCAGGATTTTACGTATATTCTTGTAATTAATTTATTAAGCCTAAATTCACAAATTAATAATTTATTTACTTATACGCGTTTCAATGGCAAAGGCATCATCATCATCAGTGAGTGTTGCTACTACAAACTCTATCTTACAACTTACAGTTGTATTTTAGAGTTTGTAGTAGCAATACTCACTGATCCTCTCCTATGGGCTCCATGACCTTGACGTGGTGGAGAGGCTTACTCTGCGCGTGGGGAACGGGTGGAGCGAAGCTGTACTTATGTGGCTCCCTATAAACGGGAAGTCCAGGCAAATGTGTGAGTGACTGAAGGCGGCTCAAAAAAAGGGACCAGTCCTAGCACTTGAAGGGTTGTTATCTGCCTGGCTCTCACCCGCCCTTCTCTCGCGGACGATAACCAAGAAGCACCCTCCATCCTGGATGGTGGTCTGGGTGGGTACATACACCAACCAGTCAGGGTGGGATCTGAAGGTGTTATGCGATTCATGCCGATGTAGATTCGTGGCCCTCAGGGTAAGGAGGGTCTTTAACGGAGCCTCAGGGGCACCTGGGGTCATCCCTGAGTACTTAAGTCGCCTTACTGCCGTAAGCGGGGATCTGCGGTGGCGGACCTTTATTTCCCTAGCTGCTAGTGGGAAAACACATGACAGAAAAAAACAAAATAAATTTAACTGGTCAGGGCTTAGAACCTACCGACAAATCTGTCCCAATGGATGTGGCTTCAGCCCCCGTAGAGACAGATGGAAAACAAGTTGCGAAGGCAACCGGAGGAATGAGTGGGGCACAAAGGAGTAAAGCACTCTGGCTTGCCTACCATGAGGAAGCAAAGAAGGCGGAGGTTGAGGAAATACCGGTCCAGGCAGCAGAAGGGTTTGACGGAGGCTGGGGCTAGAACCAGCCCTGTCGTCCCTGAAGCCAGTGGATCTGGTAGGACCTTAATACGACAAGAGAAAGAGAGGAAAAGAAAGTAAAGGAGTACTTCTAATCCTACTCCAGAGTCGGAGGCTAAGAGGAATAGACAAGGGTCTAGGCCTGTTGGGTCTGGGTCGGGAGTGCCGACTTTCTCGTCGATCTCCGCCAACCTACCGAGGGTACTAGTGACCTTTAGGGATAGTGTAGGCGTGCGGATGGAGATGACAGCGTTCGACTACCTTAAGGGCACCGTCATGAACCGAATTCTGGACACTCCTAGTGGAGGTTTTGTTCCGCGGTTCAGGTACACATACTTAAGCGATGGAGTCGCAGCGAGTGCTGCGGAGGAATCGACAAAATGGCTGAGAGAAGAGGCACCATCAGTTAAGCTCGAAAATGGGATTCATGCAAGGCTAGTCCTGCCTGATGAACTGATCAAAAGGGTGAAAATGACGGTGCTCGTACCACCACTAAAAAAGGAGACCACTTAGTTGGACCAAACTCATGGGGAAGCAGAACCCAGAAATTGACACTTCGAAGTGAAAGATCCTGCAGTGCTTTGAGCGGGGACCTGCAAGCCTCCTCTGCCTAGGATTGGATGAGGCATCAGTCAGACATCTCAAGGCAAGAGATGGAGAGGTCTTCCTGGGAACTGCAGAGGTCACTTTTAGGTGGACTTTTAAGGACCCGGAAGTGAAGGCCGAGAGGGAGAATCAGGAGAAGGCGTAGGGGTCAGTTGGTTATGCCTGACCCTCAAGCAATGATCCTGCAAATTAACTTGCACCACAGTAAAAGCGCCTCGGTGGTCCTAACCAGGTGCTTAAATGTGAGGCATACATTACCAGCGCTTGCGCTAGTGCAAAAAGCGTGGCTGGACAGGAACCGTATAAGGGGTCTGACTGCAGCTGGGCCCACCTACTCAAGTGGAGAACATGAGGAGCCGGGGCATGTGTGATAGTCAGAGGACTAGAAGCCACGCTGATTCAAGAATTCTCAACTAGAGACTTTGCGGTGGTTAGAATTCGAGGTAAGAGCGAGGTAAGTGGGAGCAGGGAGTTCATCGTGGCCTCCACTTACTGTGCCCACAATAGAGAATAGCTCCCTGCAGAATTATGTAAGTTAGATCGGTACTGCAGGTGGAGGAATATAGGAATCTTAGTGGGCTGTGATGCCAATGCTCATAATGAGGTGTGAGGCAGCACACACACAAATGAGCGAGGTGAGGAGCTCCTCGCCTTCTTGTGACACTGCTAGACTGTTTAAGGTGTTAGCAGGTGGACCAAGGGGAGAGCTTAAGTTTGTCAAGAAGACTGATGGTAGCTTTACTGACACCCTGGAGGAAACCCTGCCTCTGCTTATGAGGAACAGTTTTCCCGATATTAGGGACGGTGCTCAAAACCTCCGATTTACTGGGCTAAGGACGGAGTGGAATATTGCTGGGCAGATGATCTCAGCGCAAAAGGTGAGAGAGGCGATTCTGTCTTTTGAGCCTTTTAAAGCGCCTGGATTAGATAATATTACTCCAGCATTACTACAAAATTGCTTGGAGGAAATAATAGGGCCACTGACAGGATTACTCAGGGGCTCTGTTGCCTTGGGTTACACGCCCGGGCTCAAAACGAAAGTTATCTTTATCCCCAAATCTGGGAGGAAAGGTTACACAAAGGTAAAGGACTTCAGACCTATCAGACTTACATCTTTCTTGTTAAAGACTCTGGAAAGGCTGGTAGAGCACTAGATGAAGGTGGGACCTCTGAAGCACTATCAGCTTCATCAGGACCAACACGCCTACCGAACTGGTAGGTCAGTGGAGACTGCGCTGTTGTCGTTTGTTTACTTTATTGAGGGTCAGATCAACAACAAGGGGATATGTATTGGGGCTTTTCTTGAGGTGGAAAGGGCTTTTAGTAGTAACTCTAGACTGACCATTAAGAGAGCAGCTATGGATCACGGGATTTCTGATGGAATTATAAATTGGGTTATGAGTTCCTTGGAAAACCATATAAGTATTGCATCCTGGATAGGGTGCACTATAAATGGGATGGCCTCGGAGGGCTGCCCGCAGGGTGGAGTGTTATCCCCACTGCTGTGGAGGCTTGTCGTGGACGGTCTACTAAGGACACTCAGTGGAATGGGTGTCAAGGTGGTAGGATATGCGGATGACACAGCTATCCTTGTTAGGCGACCATTTGAAGAGGTCCTCAAAGACCTGCTTCGAGAGGCACTCAAGGTAACAGAAGCATGGTGCAGGAAGAATGCATTATGCATTCAAGGAGAGAAATCTGTGGCACTCATCTTCACTAGGCGATATAAAACTAAATCGCTGGAGATGATGGAAGTTGGTAATACCAAAATAAGCTACGTTGAGAGCGCTAAATATCTGGGAGTTATACTGGATAGTAAGCTACTATGGCGTGAGCATTTGAAGGATAAGTGTAAATAGCAATAGCTACACTTTGGCAATGCAGAGGAATACTAGGCACGAGATGGGGTTTGGGTCCACGTTAGATGAACTGGATTTATTCCTCCATTGTGGTGCCAAGGTAGGTCTTTGCCTCAATCGTCTGGTGGGACAGGGCACAGAAAGAAACAAGTAAAAGAGTGCTGGACCGCGCGCAGGGGCTCTTCCTTAGAGGCATAACAGCTACAAAGAGAAGCACACCATGTGCGGCCATGAGGGTTATGTTGGATTTCCCTTCCTTGAGTCTTCAAATTAGGATGGAGGCAATGAAAACTGCATACCGGATAAGTTGTACCGGGCTGTAGAAGACAAGAAGCAAACGTCATAAACAGCTATTTGGGGATTCACTGAAGGAACTCTGGATAGAACTTCAGGATAAGATACTGTCTCTTAAAAGGGAAAAAGGAAATTACAAAATCCATATTCCTGCAAGAGAGGCATGAACGGAGTGTAGACCCAAACATGGTGAAATCTGGTTCACCGCTGGGTCCAAGATGAAGGAAGGAGTGGGAGCAGGATTTAGTGGACCGAGACACCAAGACAGATTTTGTCATCGCCTGGAGGACTTCAACTCTGTCTTCCAAGGGGGAGGTGCACACGATCAAACTATGTGCTGAGGAAATAATAGGGTCTGGCAAGAGGGGCAAAACCATCTGGATTTGCTCGGACAGTCAGGCAGATCTGAAGGCTTTAGGTAAGGCTAGTACCAGTTCTAGGCTGGTGGCTGAGACTATAGCTTCTCTACCAGAGCTGAATAAATATAATTCGCTCAACCTAACCTGGATTCCAGGACATTCTGACTGGATAGGGAATGAAAGAACTGACACCTTAGCAAAACAAGGGTGTATAACTCAAGGACCGTTGCTGAGGGCAGTGGGCTTGCCGCGTCAGGAGGGGCGCAAGAGGATCACGGCACATATCGTCAGGTTGTTCAGGCAAGAATGGAATGCAACCTAGGGGTGTAACAAATCCAAGGTACTGTGGTATTACTCAGGAGATTTGTGGGGCAAAGAACTATTCTCCTTAAGTAGACCTAAACTCAGAGTTACTGTAGAGCTGGTCACAGGCCATGGGAATCTGAGGGGGTTCCAATACAAAATTGGAAGATCTAGGTCCCCTGTGTGCAAGAGATGCGACGAGGACCAAGAGGAAAGCCCAATCCACGTACTCTGTGAGTGCCCTGCTTTGGGAGCTGCAAGGAGAAAATGGTTTGGCTGGCAGGTATGTATACCAGAGGATATCAGAAGATTTAGCATCTGGTATGTACTTGATTTCTGCAAAGAGGTAGGTATCCACTAAGCTAGTCCGGTGGTAATGATGGGAAGAGAGTACAAAGGCTGCAGCTAAGTGCTCTACACCGATAAGGTCCCTCTGGGTTTTAGTAATAATAATAAAACACTCACTGATGATGATGACTTTGTCACTAAAATGGTAAATGATTAATTTGTGAGTCTTGTGTATGTCTTTTATTTGTTTTAACACAACCCCACAAGCTAAGCTCAAAGAATATTTGTAAGCCTAAACTGTCACACGTCCATGTTATAATGGGGTATTTATAGGTTTATGTTTATTAAAGCAAAGTTTAAAAATAATCACTCCTTAAAAACGAAGTTACACAATATGGAAAAAACAATCAACTATAAATACACCTCTTAGTAAGGAATTACATTCAATATATTACAAAGATAGTTCAGCTCATGTAACATTATGTCACGGTTTCCAGAGACGCGGGGATACTGTCGGCGAATCATTAGACTTAGTTCGGTCTTTTCATATATAAACTTAAAATATTTAACTTATATTTTAATGACCTGAACTACAATCTATTTATAAAACGGTATTCTATTTTACGTTTGTATTGATTGTGGCTTAACCTTGCGAATTCAACTATATTCCATAATTGGTGGGTTCGCGAAATTGTATTGAAGAGAAGTATGGCCATGTTAATTTACAAATATCTGATTAATAAGATAACATAAACCGTCAACGCTCCGATATCAAACCCAACGCATTGGTTTACTGGATGTCAATTCTACCTAATCTTTAAATGACGAGGAGCAGTGTCTATGAACTTCGGCCTTGTACATAAAGAATAATACAGACTACCACTATGAATGACGCAAAAGTAAATCTTCGGTTGCATTTTGATAGTGCAATAAGTCTTACTTTATAAGAATAGAATGGGAGTATGGACAGGCTTCCATAATCCTAACTTGCAATACTAAAGTACTGTGGGGTTAGTATGTTGCAATATACAATAGAAACCTATAGTATATTACTACAATATCGTAACATTGCATACATGTTACCATTTAATATAGCCAAAGTATGTGTACTAAGTGTTAATTTCTATGCTTACACTAAAGATAGTCTCCTAAGAATCAAAAGAGTTTTACCTTACAACATGTTAACTAAGGACGGTCAGGCTTGAAGAAATGCTGGTTGTCTAAGCAATGTTTGACCATCGCTAAGTGTTCAGGATTATTGTTCTTAAAGTGAGAAAAGTGCTGCTACCTGCTTCTTGTCTTAATACTCCTACGGGTACCCCATAAATACTCCATCGCACATCTCACACCTAATGCTATAAATCCCTGATTTCTCACAGGCCGATTTCTTAGCCAATATCTTTATGAGCAGGTTTAAGATCAAGGCTAAGGAGACAATGAAATGTTATTCGCGGGTCTGGATCCGGTATGTCTAGGCTATCTATTATTATTGATGCTAGGAAAAACCTCGATGAGTTTTGTCAGGAACTTAATGGATTCTTTCCTTCAATAAAGTTTAACACTGAAGTACAAGTGAGCAATAGTATTTCCTGTATTTTGATGATACGAGATATAATAATATAAAATAGATAACTCTCCTGAGTAAGGGGTTTGGTGTTTCGTAGGTTAGGATGTCTTTATTGTTTGAATTTTAAATCTTTTGCTCTTGTTTGTTTTATAGTTGTACGATACGAAGTCTATACACATCTATTTATATTGGCGTGGCTTGATGAAATTTGTTAGTAGTAGCCTACCACTGAAGAAGTCGACATCGTTGTCGAAACTAGTTTATATATTTTAATAAACTGGTGTGTAGTGAGGTTTAGAGTGACATAAATTCTCACTAGCTAAGCTCTAATTAATTTAATTCTAAGATACATGTTATTCATTAAATATTATTTATTCATACATTTATATTGTATTTAACCCTTATGTTGTTAAAATATTTATACTGATATAGTTACCTAAAATGCCATAGCTACTGGGCTTCTAACGAGAATGTGCTCCCTTTTGAACATATCATCACAAACGGAAAAAAAATTTTTAGGTATATTTGGCTATTGTAGTTAAAGAAATACTATTATTTCAATGTTTAAATTTATATTAGAAAAGGTAATTTGGGTTTGGTTGTACATATAAAAAAAATAAGTGTAGAACTTGCCTACGTGAGCAAGAAATGAAGATTAGTTTTGGTTCGATCATGTTGTATGTTAAAGTGGATCAAGTAAAAGCCTTTTCTTATTTACAGTGCGTAACGTAGGGGCTGTTTTTATGTTATTGTTGCCCCGATTAGCTACCTGAAACTTTTTTATACTTGCCTAAACAATGCGTGTGGGAATTTTGGGTTTAAAAATTCTATTGCTTTAAAATGTCAATAGTGTTTTTTTTATTTTAAAGGCATTTGAATTGCTATAAAAATCCTTTAGAATTATTTTTAAATGATATTGAGCACAGTAAGCAGTTGTATGAATATGATTAACCCCACTCACTAAGCAGTGTCTCTGTACCGTCATCAGTTGTGGTCCTTATTTTATTGGATATTATTTTGTAATCTATTTCTCGTTTTCCCTAAAACAAACACCCAAGAATTAAAAGTAGCCAAATCCATCAAAAACAAATTAAAAAAACAAAATTTAACCATTACAAAAGCTGACAAAGGCAACACAACGGTAATGCTTAACAATAGCGACCTCAACACAAAAGTTCACAGCTTCATCCAAAATAACAACATAATTACACTAAAAGAAGACCCAACAACAAAATACAATGCTCAAATCAAAGAAGCAATTAACAAAACAAAACTTATAATCCCACACCACACCAAAAAGCACCTAAAACAAATAAAGCCAATAGCCCCTAAACTAAACGCCCTGCCCAAACTTCACAAAACAGACATCCCAATACGTCCACTAATCAACCACACAAGCGCCCCTTCTCATCTTCTAGCCAAATTCCTCGACAAAACTATCCGAAACCTTATAAAATTTAATAATCATGCAGTATAAAAAATAGCCTAAATCTAATAGACAAAATTAAAAACGTAAATATTCCACACAATTCCACCTTAGTCTCTTTTGATATATCAAATCTATATACAAACATCCGCAACACACACAAGGCAACACACGCAGAGTACACATACTTCTAAAACACCTAAATTCCATACACCCTCAACTAACATACACCATCGAAACAGAACAACAAAACTCCCTTAACTTCCTAGACCTCACAATTAAACGGTCAGACAAACAAACACATAAATTCAACATATACCGAAAACCAACCAGCACCAATACGACCATACACAGTTCCTCAAACCACCCACACCAACATAAACTAGCTGCTTACAACACCATGATATATCACCTCCTTAAAATACCACTAGACAAAGATGAACACGACCAGAAGTTAAACACCATAAAATATATAGCACAAACAAACGGATACAACCTTACAATGATTGACAAATTATACAACCGCCTAAAAAATAAACATAACCCAAATACAAACACACTAGATGACAATCCCATAAAATACTTATCAATACTATACAGATCATCCAAAACCCACAATCTAACCAACACACTACGAAAATACAACTACAAAATAGCTTAATCCACACACAACACTCTCAACAAACAATTTAAACCCAACAGCAAAATCAACGACATTTACAACATCACTGGAGTTTACAAACTAGCTTGCAGTTCATGCCCTAGTTTTTACATAGGCCAGACAGGGAGGTCATTCTACACACGTTACCAAGAACATATAAAAGCACTAAAAAACCATAACTAACAATCAAACTTCACCGATCATCTCAACTCCACAAAACACGACTACACAGACATAACATCTAACCTACAAATTCTTCATAAACAACACATAAATAACCAGCGCTACACAACCGAACAATACGAAATATATAGCCACTTCAAACTACACCCTACACACATACTCAATACACAATTACATTACAACTCACATGCACTTTTTGACATCATAACTCCTAATACACACAAAATACACCCACACCACCAAAATATCCCACCCCCACCCTAACCTACGTAAACCTTGAGATCAGTTACGGTCTGAGTTGATAAAGGGACACATCTCCCGAAACGGCCGTCCTCAACAAGTAAAGTAAGTGCTACTATAGGCAAGTTAAAACATTTTTTTAAAAGTGTAAGTGATTACTAGTAACTCACGCGAAGATGGAATCAACAAATGTTTATATTATTTAATTATACTTTTCTGTGCATAATTAACTGCAGTATATAATACAGTTTTTTTTTGTTTTAGCCAAATCTGATACCTTTTTTCATTGAAAGTAAAATCTGTTTATTTTAAAAATATTCTATAACCTAATTTTTGTTACAGAGGATCTTACTTGGTATTTGAGAAAGGAGATATTGGAAATCCAGAAATTGAAGAAAGAAAATGGGAAGAAAATAGGTTTCATTTTGATGATGTTCCAGATGCCATACTTACACTGTTCACAGTATCTACATTTGAAGGCTGGCCTGGGTAGGTACAAGTTTGGAAAGTATCATTTTTCCTATATACATCAGGTTAGTTGAAATAAATATTGAAGAAATATGGTGTAAGTTACAATATTTTATATTGAAAAATAAACAAATAAAAATATAAATATTATAAGTCTTATGTTCTTATAAAATAAGGTGTTTTACATCTCGTAGTATGAAGAGGCAAAAATGCAACATTTAAAAAACAAGTTTTTTTTGGACTAATAAACTTCATCAAGGATATTTACTTTTTTATGACTCACTGGAATGTCCCAACTGGAAGTTTCGATAATCTTTTGTCACTAGCATATTGATTTTCATCAACAAATATTCAACCTGTGTATAACGTTTATTTATAGATTTCATAACAAAAACACTACTCACAACTATAAATAGAAAACAAAATCTTGCACCATCCAATTACCTATAAGAAATGTACATTAACTGAGAGTAGAAGGTATTACAGCCTAATGCAGTGCCTTCAATATAGCATTCAATTTCCTACATGTAAACTGACTCAAAGTAGACTGTACTAACAATCTAACACTGTGCCTTTTTACTGCACTGTAAGTGCTATCCATATGCTCAGGAGTGTAGCCAGGGAGAGACAAAAGGGGGAAAGTATCCCCTCCCAAAAATCAAATAATTTTAGCAGAAAAATATTAACCTATAAAACAGAGCTAGGTTTTTAGCAAAATAGCTTCACAATGACTCAAGAATTGTGTAATTTCAAGTATCAAAATAAAATAAAATATAATTTCTAGCTATAAAAACATTCAAAATTTCCCCAGGAAGATTCCCCCCCCCCAGACCCTCTGTGTCATCCCCCCTCCAAAACATTGCCACTGCATATCCTAATATCAATCAGAATGTTTTGCTACTTTTTACATGTATGTATATAAATTTCTTTTTATGGGTTTCAGATTGCTTTACAAATCTATTGACTCAAATGAAGAAGGCCAAGGACCTATCCACAATTTTCGACCAATAGTTGCAGCTTATTATATTATTTATATTATTATCATTGCTTTTTTCATGGTCAACATCTTCGTAGGTTTTGTTATTGTTACATTTCAAAATGAGGGCGAGCAAGAATACAAAAATTGTGAACTGGATAAAAATCAGGTGATTATTTGCACTTAAAGTTAAAATTTTTAAGGTTGAGAAAAGTTCATTTTTCTTTATAATGTTATTATCTGTTGCACTTGAAAAATTAGTATGATGTTATATGAAGAAATGGATTCTAAAGTTAACAGCAACTCGTAAAAATATTTAGAAAATGTTTTTTTTTTTAAATAGAATAAAAACTAATGGAAGGGCTTTCCAATGACAGTTTGTTACACTGTCCAAATTATAATTAATGTGTATATTTAGATATTTTTAGAGAGAAATTGATGAACATTTAAGAAAGATATTTTTGAACTCTAAATATTTAGGATTCATATTTTTAAGTGTTTCAATTACTCATTGACTGCAAATGCTTATTTAATACAAATGCCACATGATTACACCATTCCTACCACTGTAATGCATGAACATAATCTCAATGAACCTAAGAGTGCCTCAATACAGATGTTAAGCATTAACAAGCGAGTGCTGAATACCTAACTCTGTTTAAACTGCAAACCCCCAATTGGGAGCCATGACAGTGTGTATTTAATCTTGATCCAAACTAATTTATTACTATAGACAATGTTATAAATATTTAACAAGGTGAGTGCGGACTGTAACAACTCCCAATGCATCTCTTTTGCTATTAAATCATTTAGTTTTACCAGCTTTAACTTTCTAAATTCACAGGTGAAACCAGAGTGACATGACTTCTAATTTAGTATCACTTAGAATATTTTTCACGGTCACTAGTATTTTATAGAATCACCTTGCTTAATAGACCGTTATGTGTTTTCTGGTGGACATAGTGGTAACCATTACCAATGATACACACTCATTTTCCATAGTGACTCAACTGCTTGTTGTACCCCCCAGCACCATATACATTTAAGGTTTTATGTATGGCCATTTGGCTTTATGACTTCTGAATAATAACACTTTGCAATACAGGTCGTACTTGCAGTATCTAATAAAGTCTATATTTTGTATGCTTGTAAGCATTATATATCAAACGAATTTCTTTTATCAGTAAGTCATCGTATGGAAAATACGTATAAATATAATTTTCGTGTTTTAAAACTGTTAGGAAAAAAGCTTGTAAATTTTTTATTGTTTATCTTATAATATGTAAAAATCTACAATTTTTATTGGAAGAAATTTTAATCTCAATTATTTATTAGTAACAGTTTTTCTTCCCAACATATTGAAATATTTTTTGGTGCTTTTTCAAGTATATAGATTAGTTTTTATATTCAAGGTTTTTTTAAAGTAATATATCATGTTATGTACATGGTTATTATATTGTACAATTTTAAACCTTGCTGACCAGCTCTACCTGAAAGATATACAACTTCTTCTTTTGTTTTGTCAAGGTGTCTATGTTCTCTCCCTGTCCCAAGACATTATTTCTTTACACAGCCACTTATTCCCTACAATCATACACCTTTGCTTTCACAATGGTGTATCAATAGTTATAAACAACTTTACCTTAAGAAAAAAAATGTAATTAGTCTATTAAAAAAATAAACTGTTTCTATTTTTTAACATTATTTCAAGACAAATGTATACAATTATTCCAATGTTTAATATCATCTTTCATACCTATTGTAGAGAGAATTTGTTGTTTTAAAAGATTTTGTTCATAATTATAAATTTTGCTTTTTCAAGAACTTTATCCCATTTAATTCCCCCTTGAATGAACTAATTAATAAAAATCAATGCTAGTTTAGTAGTGTAAATGAGTATGGTATCGGCTGAAGATCCATCTCTTCATCTTCATTGAGAATAGGTCCAATTCATGTATATAACACTTTTACGGCAATGCTATAATATTCTTCTGTACGCAGTACCAAGGGATTATATGGCATTATGTTTCCTTAGCACTATATAATTCCATCGCTCTCTAACCATTATTCTTACAAGAGGGGTAACTAGAGGACACTTGTTAACGACTTTAACAGAGAGAATAATTACTTGAGGTATACAGTTATGTGTCTGCACACATGACGTCATGATCAATCATCTTTATCATCTAACAAGGGGTTTTATCCCCTCCTACTTTAAACTTACATACCCATAGTACTCACAATTCATAGGCATTTCTGGGTATTTCTGCAATTTTTTGAAATGTTGGATAATTCTCTCTTAGACAAGAATGCAATAAGAAAACGCTATCACACATGCCTTTTTAGTTAATACCTAAATTTTTAATTTGTTGAAGAATGAATTGGTATAATTTTATCTTTGTCTTTTATATTCTTTTGAAAATAGTGAACCCAATTTTATAATCAAAGGGAAAACGATTATCAAGACTTTCCAATATGTTCATAATGTTTGTTCAATAAATAGTATGTTAGTTTTATGATAATTTCATGGTTTATGCTTACATATATTTTTAAAATTTTATATGATTTGTTTAAAATTTGTTTTTTGCTTATTTTAAATCACTGAAGAAATATTTGATTTAAAAACATGGTATTCATGGAATTGTATAGTTGTATTTCACTAAACAATCTGTTACTTGTTATTTATTAGGAAGAGAGTAACCAGATACTAAAAAAATAAAACAACATTTAAAATTTAAAAAAATTTAAATAGATAAAAGCATAGTCAATTTACAAGATAATAGTACTTTTTATTGAACTTTTGCTCAGTAGTTAATAAATCATCAGTTCATTTAGATTTAATCATCTGATCTGAACTGAATATATTTCAAGTTGAAAGTATGTGTCTAGACTGTCACTTATTTTGTCTTTTTAGTTTGCCTTGTTCATTTCATTTTCAGACTGTTAAACCTGCAAAAATTATAATTAAAAATAGACTATATGATTTGTAAAACTTAAATATTTGGCAGCAAAAAAGGAACATAAGGGCATTAAGGAAAAAGGAGCATTGTGGAAATTGTTATTAAATATCTATTTATTATTATCATTATTTAAATCATCATTATGTTTATGATAATGAACATTTATTATTGACATCATTTAAATCATCAATATGTTCAGCTCAGCTTCTCTTGCTATTATGGTTCAATTGCTGTTAAAGTTTTAAAATCTCACATCATTGTTTGCGTTTGTCAAAAACTGATAATCAAAAAGCCTTTGCCTGTTTTCTTGCACATATGCAGGCAGCCTACACCTTTCATATTAAATAATAAATTTACAGACAGGGTGTGGTCCTACATAAATGGCCTAGTAAGCATTTAAGTATATGAAAATGTGCAGCAAAAAATTTATATAAGTTGATTTAATTATACCGTATTTTATATTTGGAACATTATATATAAAATGAGAATTCTTTTATTTTTCAATCTATTTCAGAGAAACTGTATTGAATTTGCTTTAAAAGCAAAACCAGTGAGGCGCTACATTCCTAAGCATCGGTTCCAGTATAAAGGCTGGTGGTTTGTAACCTCTCAGCCATTTGAGTATACAATATTTATTCTTATTATGATCAACACTATCACTTTGGCAATGAAATTTCACAATCAACCACCACTGTATACAAAAATCTTGGATATTTTGAATATTATATTCAGCGTAGTGTTTGCCCTGGAATTTGTTTTCAAACTGGCAGCTTTTCGTTTTAAGGTAAGTTGAACTTGTAATACTGACTAAATGACTGAGTTATCACAACTCAAAACAGTTTAATTTAGCAAAGCAGTTAACAGAAAAATCCAAATCTTCTGTTAAACTCAGGAAAATTTTGTTTAAAATTATTTATAAACTATGCATAATTTATAATTTCAATTTATTATTGGATACCTTTGATCCTTTGTGTACACTAAATCAAAACACAATGATTGGGGAATGTTGTGATTTAGTAAATAAAATCCACCACCACATCACGCTTATATAGGCTAAATTTAACCCATTGCAACCCACGGGCAAGACTATCACTAAAATGTCAATAGCAAGCCAAAAGACGAGGTTTTATCTACATTGATTATTGTCATTGCTTCAAGAAATTATGTTTTTTTTTGTAATGTTTAGTCTGCTTGGCCCTTGTTAATGTGTTATCATCTTCATGCTTCAGATAATCACCTGTAACACATTTCTCATGAATTGGCAACTCATGTCCAAGAAATTTTTTCTCCCTCTCAATACTGTCACCATAATAAAAGATATTTTTGTCCCTCCTAATACTTTCTCTAAAAAGCATCACAAATTGCTTTTTACATGAAGAAGGGTTTTTATCGCCTTCATAACATTTATAACTAGCTTGACAGCTGGCCAATCAGATAAACCTCTTATTTTAGTCTTTTGCCATTGTCTAGTTTAGTTGGGTGTTAGAGACTGCAGTAAATGGGCAAACCCAATGACACTAGATCTAGGCTATAGATCTGTACAATTGTCTTTACATGATGTGATTTAGGAAATATGTTGTTGTTAATAATAATTATAAAGTGTGTTATTTTTGTGTAATTAAAAAAAAATATATATTCAAGTTACAAGATTTTTTTTACAAATGTGTTGTGTGAATGTTAGGGAAACCAGCTAAGCTTTAAATAGTAAGTAGCATTTTATTTATTTATTTTACATATTTATTATCTTAAGAATTTAAACAATACTTATCCTTCTTAATATTAACACATCTGAGTATAAATCGGGCCATTTAGATAACACTAGTAGCCAAGCCTGTGTGCAGCTCGGGTTCTCGTATTTATTTCCACAGCAATGTTTTTTTGTGTATTCTCATTATCGTTGATATTGCTCTTTATATTGGTTATTCTTCTTTACATGTCTTTACCTTTAGGCCAAACAGAGTTGGTTTTATGAACTTAGAGCTTTCTACATTCTAGAGGAAATATTTTTAAAATACATTTTTTTTAGCTTTAAAATGGTATATAACATGTAAAATTTATTTTCATTTCAACGTAAAATATGTGTAGTGAAGTGCAGTGATGTACAGTGTTGCTATTTTATTTTGTTGTATTTTTTTAATACAATTTTCATGGAGCTTAATGCCATCTATATGTAAGTAATCAATTGATATGTATATATTTCCTGAAAATTTGTTTCATTCCCTTTACAAAAATCTATAATTTGTTGTGAATATGGTATTTATTATAGGTCAGGAAATTTTATATTTTACCTAAAAACCACCAGGCAGATAGAGACAGGCGCCAACTAAGGGACAAGGCTTCAAAGTGTTAATGATTACAAATAGTCAATTGATAAATATAATAAATTTGAGCAACACAGTTCAGTTACTGTGAACACTTAATTCAGAATTAATTGAATTCGAAAAAAGGGATCAATTTCTAAAGTAAACAAAGAATTTTGTAGAGTAAAAAAAAGATGGTAAAGATGAGGATAACAAACTGGTGCACTGGCAGAAGATTATACAAGGGTTCAAGCTCCTGGCATACTTAACAAGCATTGTTTGGGAGTTGTATACAGTGTCAGTTCACTTTCACTAGTATACTAATATACAATAACAGCTCATTTTCACTAGTATACTAATATACAGGAATACGTAACAATATTTGATTGAAAACAAAGAGAAAAGTTAAAAGGCATTACTTTAGTTTGTAGTTAAAACCTTCATATTATTTTTATTCTCTTTTAAAAACTAAATACATTTCTACACTTCCTAAATCCTATGCTTATTAGAAATATAGTTGAAGCAGAATTTGACATGCAAATAAACCAACAATAACGAATTCTTCAGATAATAGAAACTAATATAAAGAACACAATTTTAAAACTTTGAATAAAATATTAAAATTTATTTTAGTTTCTGAATTTATTAAAATGTACCCATAAGCTCCAGACCATTGTATAACTGGTATCCCGCAGGGCTATTCTGTGCAGCCCGCCAATAGTTTTTCAAACTTAAATGAAATAGTTATTTAATAAAGATATAGAAAATTGTGTGCATCTTGGATACAGAGGAGCCACAGGTCATTGTTTAATATTCACAATGTTAATTGTGAATTTTAAGCTGTCTCAGAAATGAATGTTTATATTAAAAATGTTATGAAATGATTTATATACATAGTATATACATAATACATGCACCTGTGGCCCTGTAGTAGTGTCATACTAAGAAATGTTTATAAAAAAGCTTTATTCTTTTAATTAGTACACAATGTGTATTTTGCAGTAAAATTGTTAAACTAATTTTTTAAAGAGTAAAGAGCTACTATGCTATACAATACTGCCCTAACTAAGTTTATTATTCAGTGAATATATTTTCTTAATAAGAGGACAAAATTCTTGTGGTGGCTCTTGTCCATTGCTGTATCTAATCTATTTAGTATTTTTACAGTTTAGAAAAAATTTTAATATCTATATTAGTATGTGCTTGTACTATAATAATTTATGCTAATAAAAAAATGTAATTGATACAAATTTATTTAAAATTGTATTACCAACAATATAAAAGCTAGTTTCTTAAGGGTGCTGTTAGAAAATATTTTTACCTCAAGGGAGTCAGAGGTTAAAAAAGTTTTCGGAAACCACTGAGTATACCTACCTCTTTGCAGTAGCCTTGTACCCAGTTGCTGAATTCTCAATATTCTTCGGTACATACTTGGGAATTTAACCAAAATTCTATTTGTTTAAAGGTGATCTTGAGTCCCCAAAAGAGGATCTGATTAATGTTAAAAGTCAGCTTACGATAAATGTAACTCATTAACGTTAAAGGTAATTGAAAATTGGCTGAAATTTTTCGGTTTAGGAAGTCAGCATTTTGAACAAATTTTGATAATTTAAAAACGTAATTAAACTACATGAGAACCCGGCAAATCCGAACATGTAACATTTATGAATAAACGATATTTAAAAAAAACAACAAAAAAAAAGATCATGTGTTTGAATAAAAATAGGCTAAAATAGCATATAATTAAAGAATGCACAGTATATCTAATATAGTATGTACTTCGCTTTTTGGACTAGGAGACTGACAGACTTACCTTGTAAGAGTCCACTCTGAAATCTTGAAATAGAAACACATAAAAGCACTTAACCAATGATAAATTTCAACCACACAGTGGTCTTTGTCAATCAAAGAGAAAACACAAAAAGAAATATGAGAGAATGAAATAAAATAAATATAAGTTGTAATCACAGATTGTGTAAAAATCAGATGTCACAGATGCACAGGTTAAAGATATAATTATGTATTGTTTCCATGAGCATATGAGTGATTATAGTTTATATAAGTCTGTCAGGGGAAAAGAGATTGGAGACCTCCGATGAGGCTATTAGGAAAAAAAAGTGAATGGCTTTATCTGATGTTGAGGTTAGGGGATTCCCTGGACTTGGTATATCAGTGGTATGATAGTTGTACCAACCAAAACTAACCTAAAAATATAGTATGTACTTCTATATACATACATAACTCAGTTACCAAATATGCCTCTTATCACTTTATAAAAACAACAGTCACAAGATACAGTCTTATCTTAACACTTTATAAATACAAACCTCACAAAAACGTTATCCTAAATTATCTCAAATCCCAAAGGACTATGGCTACATTTAAAAAAATCAGTCATCTTCAACTGCAGATGTGATTTAAATCTGCTTGAAGAGGTTAGGTTGTGCCTGTATCGCATAAACATGACGTCATTTGACGTGGAAGCTAGCATTTGTTCTACATAGCACAGAGTGCTGCCTTGAGTACCTCTTGAAGCAAGTCTCTGAGGACCTCATCAAAGGCCCCTTTCCATTCAGTCCATGTCCCTTTGACTGCTACCATCTAGTAGGAACTGGGCCTTCTAGACTACTAATATCATGATAGCTATAACCAATTGGGGAAATAAAGGTCCATTTCCTGAAAGCCATGCATATGATGGTAAGGTGACTAAAATACTCAAGGCAGGTGTTGGTGCCTCTGAGGTTCCATTAAACACTTTTCCTACTCTGAGGGCTAAGAATCTATATTAGTATATATTAAAAGATACCTCCAGATGAAAGGTGTAAATACCCATCCAGACCAGCACCCTGGATTGGAGGGCTGCTTGTTGATAATCCATGAAAGGCTGACAGGGCAGTAGCTGGGAAGTTACAAACCCTACAAGTGATTAGACGGGCCCTTTATGAATCTCCTAAATGCATGGCTTTGATATCCCATTTATTGGGAGCAACATTCATGCAGCTCTGCCCCATCCCCCACCATGGGGATTATGCATTTCCACCCGATCAACACTGGTTCTCCACCAGCATGGGTGACGAGAAAATTCTTTTGATAAGTTTTGATAAATTAGATGTTAAATTTAAGTTTTGTTACTTTAACAATTATTTGTCAAGGGGTAGATAGGTTTATAATAAGGTGACTTACTTATGGTCTCTCAAAAAATTAATTAGATATATGTGACTATGTATAATTTGTCATGAAGTCAACCCCAGAATGGCTAAAGACTACATAATTTTTAGTTTAAAGTTTGACCCAAACCCAGATATTGGTAAAACAGTGAGAAAACTATATTAGAGTGTGAGAAAAGTTGATAGAATATAATTATCCTAGATGAGCAAAAAAAATACCATGGTAGTGTTATTGCTTTTATTAAAACTCCATTCCGAAATACAATTTTAAAAGTAGGAACAGAGTTATTTTAACCTGGGTACACTCGTGCTGTTAGATTGATTCTATCAGTTTTAGTTGCTCTGAAGAAATTTTTTTATCTTTTTGTTGAATATGACAGCGCTTCTAAATATGCTTTCTCGAGGATGTTGGCCAGCTGCCATCCTAGTTTCAAGTAGATAGCGTGATTACCCTTTGAGAGGGTAACTAGGGGTGAGAGAATTTGCATGCCTCGCCAATGTTATGGAGCTCTTACATATGCGAGATGTCACATGAGTGCTGTGTTTGGAGTAATCTAACAACGCAAGTGATAATGTAACTGTTAACATTATAATTGTTCTGGGTGTAATTTTACATATAAATATGCGATAAGTGTATTTGATAAATTGTTTTTATATCGATGAACAAATTAAAAGTTTACTATAATCCATACAATTGAAATTTATTATTTAAAAAAATTTTAAACAATATTTACAAATGTTAGATTTGCCCTAATGGTGCGAGTCATTGCTGGAGTTTCCATAGCATGAGCTTTCCCAGGTTAAAAAAAAGTTATTGTAATAATAAATAATTTTCATAAAAATCCTTGCATTACAAAATTTATTTCTTTGTGTAAATAAGACATAGGATAACAACTTTATTTAAATTTGGATATACAACTTTAGTATAACACTAGTTATTGATTAAATATAAGAATGTAACCTGTTAGAGTTATTACTCTACTACTTTATTACAAACATAAATCTGTTTTTTAGAACTATTTTGGGGATGCATGGAATGTTTTTGATTTCATCATTGTCCTAGGATATTGGTATCACTTATGCAGAAGTAAATGTAAGTACAAAATTTAATTTCAACTTTTATAAATAAAGACAACATAATTTAATATATTGATTTTTCCTTTTAATGATTATACTGACTTGGTATTTTAGATTTGATTTCCAGGAAGTTATAATGTTTAGGAAATATATATATATATATATATATATATATATATATATATATATATATATATATTGATATTTTACGTTAAACTTCATATATATATATATATTTATAAGAATAAATAATATACACTAATACAGGAATATTTAATTTATTGAATAATAAACTCAAAGCTTTTCGTTGGTTTACATTACCAACATCCTCAGGAGTTACAATACTAAGAATGATCATTCTTAGTATTGTAACTCCTGAGGATGTTGGTAATGTAAACCAATGAAAAGCTTTGAGTTTATTATTCAATAAATTAAATATTCCTGTATTAGTGTATATTATTTAATCTTATAAATATTCTAACAGGAAAACACATTTGATATTCTATATATATATATATATATATATATATATATATATATATATATATATATATATATATATATATATATATATATATATATTAACTTTGCAACAATGCTTTCTTGTATTCACTTGCATCACTTACACTTTAGTATACCTAAACAAGAATTTTACTTGGAATATTCCTCGACTTTCGAGAACAATTAATTATGTGCTCTATTTTTCAAGCTTATTCAGAAACTGACGGTGTCTTGTAGTTAGGAGGTATGTGAGAATTCCATTGTCACATGGTATTCTCTGTTTCATCGTGGGTTAGTTTTGGCCTTTCTTAGGGTTAATTTTGTTAAGCAAGTTAAAGAATTTGTTTTTTTTTTGCTTTATTTGTACTTGTTTGTGTATTATATTATTTGTGTGTTCATAACTTTGTGACTGTTCCAAAATTTTCATTTTGTATTTGCTTTTATTTGATGTATGATCTGTAATGAGGGTCATGTGTGGTTATTTTTGATGGTGTGTGTGTGACCGAGTTTGAATTGTAAGTGTTTGGTTTAACCCTCATGCACGCGCGCCTTTTTTTCTAACGTAAGTAGGCGCGTTGTTGTATTTTATACAACATCTCGGTTTTCTACATTTTCCTTAACTTTCAATCTAGTTATTAAAAGTTTTCTAAAATTTCTGTTGAATGGTTGTATGGTCTAACTAAATAAGTCAAAATTAAATGTTGCATGTGACGTCATCAGGATAAAAATTAATAAAATACTTTAAAATGAATAAAAAGTTTTTATTTCAAACATAACTCAAACATTTACTCAGACTCTTCAGATTGAATTTTATTCGCACATTTGAAACAAGTAATAGTGGTAACGCTGTGAGATCCGCAAATGAAGCATTTGCAACTAATACAAATCTTTGTTGTTGAAGAGTTTTGTTTTCTTCCACACTGTACACATGTACCCCTTGCCTTTTTTGGTGTTGGTTCTAACTGTTGAGGTTGCACAGTTTCATACTTCTTTTGTAAAAACGCTCTAATGTCAATCGGAAGTGATGGTATTTTTAATCTGTTAATAAGCTCTTCTTTCATCAGACCATTTCCTAACTCTTTCAGAAAAATTCTGCGAAATTTCGGGGCATCGTTTGGTCTTACCATTGAAAAAATTACTTGTGAGTTGACCCCAGCAATGTTTATCAGAGCAAAAAATAATGCAACTGGCCATCTTCTTGTCCTCCGGGCAACGCTATATGTAGCACAAAGCTGGTCATTACTATCAACTCCACCTTTCGTTCTGTTGTACTGCAATATAATTTCTGGCTTATTTGTTTGTTCGTCAACATCATCTGAGTCGTGCATAGTCGAAATCAATATTACAGCTTTATTTTTTTTGTCGTATATGAGACCATGGTTCGATCATTCTGGAACCCAAACAAGGAAGTACCTGGCTGATTGGTTTTATTAGGCAGAAACTCTGGTGGAATTTCCCTTTTGTTCTTACGTAGAGTGCCAATCAGTGTTAGATTTTTCTCCAACAAATAACTAGCTAGTGGCATGGAAGTGTACCAGTTGTCGGTTGTAATGTTTCTATTCGAATTTTGAATAGGAACTACTAGACGTTTCACTATATCTAAAGGAGTGTTCGAAGCCTCATAAGGTCCAGGTTGTTGTTTGCCTACATAAACTTCTAAATTGGCACAATAAAATGTCTTTGCGTCACAAAGAGCAAACAATTTTATACCGTATTTCGCCGGCTTGGACGGAATGTATTGTTTCCAAGAGCAACGAATTCGAAATGGATGTAATATTTCGTCAATTGTGGCGAATTCGCTTACATTATAATTGTTTTGAATATTCTCAATAAACTTATCCAGAATTGATCTAATAGCTGCCAACTTGTCATTTTGCCTTCTTTGTTCTCTTGTTTGGAGGTTATCAAACCTTAAGCACCTCAAAATTAGTAAAAATCGTTTGTACCCCATTGCAGCTCTTATTAGTGGCATTCCAGTCCCGTCACTTGCCCACAACTCTTTCACGTTAGTCATGTTGGCTTTTTTGACTCCTATATGAAATAGAATTCCAAAAAATGCCATAAATTCTGATCTACTTATTATACTGCTATCCCGTGGACGTGAAAAATTATCTCTGATTGTATCCAAGTATGCATTAGTATGATGTAAAATACCGTCAATCATATCAACACTAATAAACTTGAAAAATGTGTCACACGGGCTCTCAACATCTCTAACACATTGTTTAGGGCCGGGAAATATTTTTATTATGTTGTGCTTTTTGGTTTTTGAACTTTTACTAATCCTAGTCTTACTCCACTTCGTCACTTTGTCTCTACCAAAAAAAAATTCTTCATCACCCTCTTCACACTCACTTTCGGTCTCATCACTATCACAGGAACCACCTTCCAATTCACTTTCTGAGTTATGATCACTTTTTTCAGCTTCACCGTCGCTCAGATCATCGTCACTTTCAATAAAATCAGCATTATCAATTTCTTCATCAGAAAGATCCTGTAAAAGTTTTGGAATGTCTTCCAAATTCACTCCTAAAAACATGAAAATTTATAAAAATGTTGAACAAAACAAATAATTACATAATTCTTTAAAAAAATGTATATAAAAAACTTACGTTTCATCGTGGAGAAAAAAAAACTGCACCGAAAAAATAAAAACGTAAGAAGGCGCGTTGTTGTATTTTGTACAACAATGATGTCTCACCAGAACTAATCGCACACTGAGGCTATGTTGATAGAATAAAGACCTTGATGACAACTGATAAGAGTAGTGGGGGGACCAATAGAAGAATAGAACGGTGATTTGAACAAATAACTACCAACAGGTTTCAACAAGAAGCAAAATATTAAAACTGTTGTACTTTTTACAACAGCGCGCGTCCTTGAGGGTTAATATATGCTTTAATGTGTTCTTTATACCTGTCTTTAAATTTCTTTTTTGTTTGGCCAATGTACAATTTGTTACAATCTGGGTATACAATTTTATAATTTCCATTATTAAGTGTGGGGTTTCCCGATTTGTTTATTTTATTGATTATGCTAATACAAAAGGAATAACTAAAATGATAAAAAATAACAATAATAACATAGCATACAAAAATACAGGAAGCGTAATCAAAAAAATCAACCAACCAGAAAAATGTGTTCCACATTTGATAACAAAATTTATAAAATCAAATATCCAGACTGGAAATCGTTGTAGATTGGCAAAAAAAAAAAAAAAATTAAAAGACAAATAGAACATTATAAAGCATGCATCAAACCAAACACTTACAATTAAAAATTATCCACACACGCCGTCAAATATAACCACACATTTGGAAAATATAGATCCATTAGAAAATATACATTAAATAAAAAAACTATAAAATCCCCTAAAAATGACAATCTGGGAATAGCTGCAAATTAATAAACAGAAAAATAGTTTACTAAACGAACGAGTAGAAATAAAGTAAAAAAATTATAAACTATATAACTTACCAGACCAAATTAACCCCAAGACAGGACAAAACTAACACCACAATGGAGTGAAATCGAAAATAGAACAGTACTATTATAACACATGACAATGGAATTTTCACACACCTGCAACTACTAGAAGCTGTTAAATTCTAAATAAGCTTGAAATGAGATCATGTAATTAATATTTCTCAAAAGTCGACTCGCAAATATGCCAAGTAAGGTTATTTTTTAAGTACATTAAAGTGTAAGATTTATATATATATATATATATATATATATATATATATATATTGCATTACCAATTTTATGTTTTGTGTGAATGTAAATTGCTAGTAGAGTTTTTACTGTGGTAAAGTCCACATTAATAAATAGAATTACATTGCTTTTCAACTGAATGTCTATTTTTAAAGCTCATTTTTCATATCCTATTTTTATTACATACATAAAATAGTATTTTGTATGTAATATAAGTAATGTATGATTTGTTTCAAATGTGATAGGATATTAGTTCTCAAATAGTTTATAATGGTTTTATGCTTTGTAGAATTTTAGACATGTATGTGTAATTGGAGTTGTTTCTTAGATCTAGCTCTAAAAAAATTCATTTGTATGTAAAAAAATAATAGTAACTCCTGAGTTTAATTCTTTTATCATGAAAAAAAATAATTCAGCTGGCTGCTCTGTTAAAATTGATGTTTTATTCAAATTGTATATTTTCATTTCTTGTGATCACATCTGCAATACACATCCCATTTTTTTAATGGCAGTATTTACCACTAAATGAATGAGAATTTATTGTGCTTTGTGTCTCTGTTGTTACACAGTCTCTGGTAATTTTAAAGAGTTCTACTAGTGTAGTAAATAATAATAACAACTCTCATATAATTTTTACATTTTTTTCAAAAATGTTGAGTTTTTAAAACAATAATATTTATCTATTCAAATTAATCTATTCAATAATAATTTCAAATTATTCCTTTTTGAAAATAAAATTCTTGCAGTGAAACTACTAATACCATTTACAATAAATTGAAGACTACAATTCAAAAGAAAATACAGTAGGCGCTTTGTGTTATGTATTAGTATGAACATTATATGTTCTTTCGCTAAATTCTTTTGTAATTTTCATGCCGTTTACTTTCAACAATTCCTGGTTTAATTCAAAACTGTAGCATACTTTAGGCATTAAAATAGATTATAGATAGAGAAATATCAATTATACACAGTACTTTAGAGATCGTTTGAAAATCTGGATAAATGAGTAGTCCAGATGGGTCCTGGTCCCATTTGAACTGAATTTTCGACGCTCTACTGCATTAAATTGTAACTAATATTACAAAATTTTATAAGATTAAACCTGTATTTACATTTTGATACCCAAGTAAATGTACATTTCGGTGATTATAAAAAGGTACATTGGAAATTAAGGTACACAATAAATTATTTTGTAACTACATTGTTTATGTGCTCTGGTTATATTGGCTTGAGTTTTGAAAAATACCTGATGGTCTTATGTAACTTTTTTAATATTAGTAATTATTTATTCCTAATTTGTGGTTGTAGGTTTATTGCCAATTGTATTAGTTATGTTTTGCAGTAATAATTAATATCCATTGTAATTTTAGACAAATTTGATTTCCAATCTTTTTTCATCATTTTTGGGTGCAATAATCCCCCTTTTACTTTTTTCCTGGCAATCTTTCTTTTCTACCTTCTTGGCACAGCAACCAAATCCCTATGCACACAAAAATAAACATCTATTACATTTTCATGTTACTGATGAAAAATATAAAAAACTTTGGGAATCTATAGAGGTAAAAAAATTAAATAGATTGTAAATTTGAATGTGTGAATTATCTAATTATTAATTTGATCTGTTAAGAATACATACAGATCCATCTGAAGTTGTGTTACCAGATTATAATATTTTAGACTGATGCTAGAAACCTTGTTTTACTTGTAAGTTTTTTTTAATGTAAATGTAGCACTAGTGTTATTTTATTAACCTCCCCACCACCTGAAACAATGGTTAGTTAAGATCAAGACCCCCTTCACCACAACCCATAGCAGCTTGGATACGTACATACCCTGCAACATGGCACATAGACCATTACTAACAGTTAAGAAAAAAGTGTTATAACATTTTTGGCAAATCTGAACTTTTTACAAAGTCTGAACAGGGTTTTGCCCTAATTAGTTGAGATTGGAGGGGATCTCATGTAGTTGAGGAAATTTGTTTGATAACTAAATAGTATTTTTAACTTTGAAAACGACTATCAAAACCATGATAAACTTATTAACCCTTAACATACAATATGGCTCAAAAGATGAGTTTTAGTTACGTGAATTTGTTAAATAACTTTATACTTTTTTATATTAATATTTTATATTGTGCTAGTTCAGATATTATAACATTTCATGAGGAAAACTTCATTTAACCACTTTTATATATACAATATCAAGTAGTACAATATTATACAATTAAAATATTAGAAAGAACCCTAATACCACAAAACTAATAAAAAATAACAAATAAAACAAGTTACTTAAGATTAAACCCTTATGTACATTTCCATGACCATGTCATCATCATCAGAAGGTCTTATTACAAAATTACAATCTAGCAAACAAGAAGTTACAAACTAGAATGATCGCTCTAGTTTGTAACTTCTTGTTTTCTCGATTGTAATTTTGTAATAAGACCCTTTGATGATGATGATGACATGGTCATCGAAATGTGCATAAAGGTTTAATATTAAGTAATTTGTTTTATTTTTTATTTTTGTGGTTTTGGGGTTCTTTCCAATATTTTCATTATAACACTTTTATATAGAAAACAGTAATTATATAGGAAATATAATATAGGAAAACAGTTTTTAGAACAACTCCAATTTAGATAGTAACGAATAGGAAAAATAAAGAATTTTTTAATTCTTGTACTAAAATAAAGAAACTATTTATTATTCACAAAAATGTGGCAACAGTGAAGAAACATATTGCTGGTAGCCCTGAAATGCCGAACTGACAGTATTGAAGCCATATTACTAATAATCCTAACATTTGGCAGGAGCCAGCCGTATTCAATCAGTAGTCCTAAACATTACTCACACAACTCGCTTGTGCCACCTATTAAATACAATGTGATTAGATCTGTAAAATTTTGATTTAAAATTTGTTGAGGGTTACAGTGTAAAGAACAAAAATAATTCACTCAACAAAAATATTTCAAGACTGCTTAAAATAAAAATGAAAACGCAACAAAGTGACGTAGGTTGTTTGTAGTACCGGTGGCTTCCAATGCTATATGAAACAGTTGTGCTGCTTTTGTATAAAGTGTTAGGAACACAAAATTACTATGCAAGAAAGAGAATTTTAAAAACTTGCTTTTGTAGGCGAAACACTTCCATTTAGATTTGTTTCATATCTTTTATAGTATGAAGGTAAATGGAAGGATATTTTCGATTGTAATAGAACATTTGTTGATTGAAAAAAAAGTTATATACAAAATAGTTAATTTTATTACAACTGCCAATGAAATATATGAGCCTAAAGACAAAATAGTCTTTACTTTAAATTCTGGGTGTCTGTCATCTCTTAAGTTTTAAAAATAGGTTTGACAAATGTTCAGAAATAAATTCTCTTCTTAAAGGATTTCTCATGTGTTTCTATAGAAGGTTTGATGGTTTGAGACCACTTATAAGATGACTTAATATAAGCAGCCACTTTATTTCCTTCAGTTTTCTCATTATAATAATTGTTAGGGTCTGGTAAAAGTCACACGC